>JANAVB010034616.1:589545-782130 GCA_029216955.1 Iris pallida | reverse complement strand
CTTCATCAATTGAGGTGAAGATTAATAAGTGTGAAACTGAGTACATATCAGGCACATGGGTAGACTTTATTCAGGTTGAAAAGTAAGAAAGTTGATAATGGGCCTGCTTTGAAATCACCTAACAGAACTCCCCGTGAAAAAGAGACGGACCGTACTACAGATGTCATCCTGATCACGTTCACTTATAGCCCCAGCATTGATACAAGTTTCAAACAATTACATAGAAAAAAGAAACAAGAATCACAAGCACATGTACATATGACTATGACATGAAAATTCAGCATGTCCCACATGTGATCATAATTTAGATTTTAGAACCAAATACCTTCATTGGGGTAACATTGTATGTAGAAACACCAGTTATTGGAGCTGAGCTACGGTTTTCAGCAGTGTAAAATGCAAGGGCACTTTCACCTGGCTTGACCCGCACCTAGAAGATGGAAAGGGAATTGGTCAAGTCAAGCCTGTGTGGCATTAAGGAGTAGTGCAGTATATATAATCCACATCAAAAGGGGACCTCTCTTTGAGTAGGACTAAATTTCCATGGCATCCCATCAGCAACATCAGCATTGAACTGAACAACAAGCTCCCTTTACACATAAGAGCTAAACATCAGTCACAAATAACAGAATTTCATCAGGGAATATGGGAAAATATAAGTTACCAATATTACATTTAACAGGGAATGCTACCAGTTAACTCAAAAGAACAGCACAATTTAAGATGAAATTTTGCTTGATGAGTCGCCACCCTTAGCCCTAATCACCCGTATAATGAGTTGTCTATTGCGGCTGTCTATTGCTTTTCTTCACGGATCAGGGTTCTATTTGTCTCCTCCATGGGAGGATCTAGTGCTAGTCGACTATTGATGCCTTCTTGTCTGAGCCTCTCCTCCATGAGGTGATATGATTTGGTCTATTATGTTTTCTCACCTCTCTATCATGAGGTTGCTTCGATCTACTACTACTTTTTTTATCATTGTATTGCTCAGTTTGCCAAATGTGCTTGGGAAAAAATCCTCAAAGTTATACATGGCTGTCATGTCTAACTTGAAGGGATTATTGGTCACGTATAATGGTACCAATCTTTACCCATTTACTACTTTGTCTGCCGGCTTGATTATTGATCCAACAGTCGCAATTGCTATCGCTGGTCGTGCATCCTAGTGCAACAATCTATATGCTATTTCTCGTCTACCGATCTCTGTTATTTCTAGTTATTTGTTCTCGTGTATCAATTTCTCCAATATTCTAGTTGTGTGTCCTTGTACAGAGATTTCTGCTCTATTTCTGGTCATGCGTCCTCGTGAATCGATCTTCGTTATTCATAGTCGTGCATCATCCTATGTCAACCTCTCTCTTATTTTTGGTCTTGCATCTTTGTGCATCGATCTCACTGCTGGTGAAGGTAAAGCATTGTTTGTCTACTCCACCTACTATTGCCACTGTCTCCTAGACACATGGTGACCTTTACTACTGTCATTTGGTGCTTATTGATGCTATTGTTTCTACCCATCTTAGTAATTATTGTTGTTGCCACTCATTATGATTACACTAGTGATTTTGATTGGGTTTTTTTAGTTCTACTAGTGTTTTTTTCCCCAAATTATGTAACAAGTTGGAATGTTTCGTATGCTCTAGCATGAGGGTGAGTGTTACAGTTAGGAAGTACGTAGTCTACCTTAGCCCCACATTGGACAAAGATGTATGAGGAATGTCTTCCTCCTATATATATATATATATATTTTTTTTTCTTTTTTTCCAGCACGTGCGGGCTCAGTTAAATCGTGTCTCCCCGCACACGATTTTTAGCCGGTCGTCATGTCGCTTCGGACTCTTCGTGCGGATCTTGTCCGCACTGGCTTTTTCATCATCGCCCCACACGTACGCCTCGCGCACTCCGCGCGCTCCAGAGCCTCACGGGACGGCCGACGTCTTTCGACGCCGGCAACTCAACGCCTCGCTTCGTCCACGACGCCGAAGGCGCCCTCGACGTCTTCACGACGCCTATGACAGCCGATGCCGCCCAGCCACCCGTTTTATGCGCACGACGTCTTTCCGACTAACATAGCCCGCGCGGCGCCCTAGCCGTTGAGTTTTCATGCACGGGACGCCCCATTCTGTCCCATATATATATATATATATATATATATATATATATATATATATATATATATATACTCGAACTACATCAATGAAGCATCCCAACATAGTTTTATGCAATCATCAACAAATGTAGAGAAGCATGACCACCTACCCTCCCGACAAACACAAATAAACCGTTCATCTTATCTGTGTCAAACTCAACATACATTTATATTAGTTATATCAATGTTATAAGTTACAATTTAACAAAAAATTCAATAAGATATTAAAATGCATTACGCTATAGCCTATATATATATATATATATATATATATATATATATATATATATATATATATATATACACTACACCTGAGGTGATTATCTTCATAATAAAGAAGTTGAGATAATCTTTAAAGCATTTTTATTCTTTGGAGTTGTTTATTTGCTATATTTATGGAAAAAAGGTGATGTAGCAAAATTATTAAAATTATTATTTGACAAGTTTTTCATTAAACAATTTGAAGCAGGCCTATGGCGACACCGTGACAGGAAATGAGGCCATCTCTACTCGCACATTTCCTTAACTCAAATTAATATAGATATTTTTTCTCTAAAATATGTCAATGTTCCTAGGGAACTATATCATGTCTGTCTTTTCTGAATCTGTACAAGCCATGCATAGATCTCCTTTTTTCCACTCTTCATTTTTCCAGCAACCATCTTAACAAACATTTTTCATGGTCAACTGAAACCAAATTAATTCTCAAAACTAAATGTTTCATGTGCTAACCTTTGCCCATACATCCTCTCTCAGAGTTGTATATTAGGACTTATGAGCTTAATTAATTTCAGATAGTTTGTACAAAGATCACATATTCCTTCTTATAAATTGGTACCTGAATACTTTTCTTCCATTTATCATTATCTCCTTATTATTTAGTAAAATAATTTAGTCATGCATATCTACAATCTATCTAACAAGCACTTTTAAACCTCAATAGGGGTGTCGGCATGTCCTAAAACTTCCCCGTTTCTTTTTCTTTAAGTTGTTTAACTCATTTATCCTAATTTATCTACAATAATTATAGCTTGAGTCTGACCCAGCCCCTTTCCGGATGACATAAGGCAGCTAAAACTTAATAAAGAGTGTTTCCTTCAAACCATCGATGAGAAATTCCTTACTCAAATTAAGAAACCAAAAATAAATCTAATCCGCACAGTAGCATAACGATCGCAACAACAATATAAAAAGAATCTGAACTATTTAAAAAATAATTGGAGCAAGTATCAACACAGACCAGATAAGTCACAACAGAAGGAAAAAATCCAACACATTCTAAACAGTACAACTCTCTCATTCTTTACCATGTGATGTGTGACAATTCCTGATACAAGGCCCAATTTTCAGTGATGGCTATGTTCTATGATATCTACTCCTTTCTCATCAATGCATGAATCCTTCAATGAAACCCACCACCCACCCCCAAATAGGGAGCACATCAAATTCATTTAATTTCCCATATAGTTGCTGAAATTTGTAAGGATAGCAACATAGAGTATGAAACAAAATATAGAAAATAATATTGATAACACTTTATGCAATAAGACAAGGAGATTCAATATAAATACTTTGTAAAAGGACAACCAATCTTGAAACTAATCAAAGCATAAATACCTTGAAGTAGCTGTCCCCTCTCGATTGTGGCGTGCTATCTTGTCTTCCACACTCTGCAGAGACCCATTCCTTGTCACAAGCCATTAACCTTTCATTATTGCTACTCATTTTTTCAAACATTTAAAAATGATTTTCAACACAAATCTACAATTGATGATAAAAAACATAAGCTACCAATAAGCTAGGTTGAATCAAAAAGTTCCCGGCATCATCGTTCATCCAAGCTTTCTCCTATAAAACTGGGGTCGTCTATGCATAAGAGCTCCATAAAAGAATTTACTGAATTTTTATGACCAGTTGTCAACTTGACATCAATCGTTTACATAATTACGTCGATACCAAACACCAAGAAAAGATGGGTATGACAAAGAGGCAATTGGCATAGAACTTGTAACGCTAGCTTACATGTAATCAAGCAGTTTAAGCCCATGCAACCAAAGAACACCCTCCAACTTCCACTAAACAATCTACTAGACAATAAAAGAGTCTAAACTTAGAGCTAGATGACATGATTTCGCAATAGGGAATTGGGTCAGCTATTTGAATTGCTTTCTTCCATTCACCTCGGTTAAGGGCATGCCCTAAGGGCATTAACAAGAACCAAATCTTTAGTTACACTCTCAATCCAAGTTCGTTTAGGCTTGGCCCTAGCTCTAGCAGCTCCTTTAAGTAAATATATTATCGCTCCTCGAAACCAGTGCATCCGCGTGCATGGTTAAGCCAAAGAAAGGAATGGCATTCTCAAGAATAATTAATTATACTATTCGGGTCATGACTTCAATTTTATTGAAATGGGGGTTTCAACCCGAAAATAAACTAGTAGCAAGCTACATTATAAGGAAGAAACTGTGGCAAACTTGAAAGAATTTCCGTATGCAATTAGGCTGTGTTTGATTGGGCTTTCCTTCCATGGAAAATATTTCATCACAAATTTTCCACCAAGTGTAGTGTTTGATAGCTTATATTTTCCATGGAATTATTTTCCAAAAAAACTATCATTTTCCATATTTTCTTCTAAAATGGTAGAAAATGAAACTTGTCCAACCCATAGGAAAATATCATTTTCTGTGGAAATATTTTCCGTGGAAAATAATGACAATCAAACACCCAAATTAAGTTTTCCATGGAAAAAATTTAAAATTCCATGAAATTTTTTTCCTAGGAAAATAATTCCATGGAATTAATTTCTTTTCCACATATTTTCCACCTTGCAATCAAACGCATCTAAGGGTTTGTTTGGCTTGGTTGGGACCTTGCAAGACAAATTTAAGAGTGAAGGAGAGGAAGGTGTAGTAGACGGGGTCCCAAAGTATTTGGGGGAGTTGTTGCAACTACTGTGAAGCACGGACACACCCCCAAAGAAAAATCCATGCCGTGTCCATGACGCACCGTATCGGACACGTACCGGACACGTCATGTACGCTCTAGACTACACTAGGACGCACGGAAACAAACAGGCAGGTATCCGTGTCGTCGTGTCCGAAACGTGTCGTGTCTTCTAACGATTGATCGAAGAAGAATAGGAAGGAGAGTTACTTCGCGGCGCTGGACGGTGCCACCGTAGCCGGTGGCCTGGCAGAAGCGGCGGTAGAGAGGGACGGCGGCGTAGGAGGCGCCCACCATTGCTCCGGCCAGGCCGAGGAGATACACTAGGGTTTTCCTCGAGCTCCGATCCCTCGACGCAGCAGTGGCGGAGGAGGAGGAGGAGCTGGCGGCGGTGCCGGCCGATACGTACCGGCACGGAACGGCCGTTACGGGGACCGGAGGCCGGAGACGGAAGAGAGAGTGCTTCGGGAACGGCGGCATCTCGGGAAGGAGTTTCCGCAACTGGTATCGCTGAATTAAATATAGGGTTTTGGGAGCTCAAGGAAAGTGAAATATCACCGACGACTATGTTTCATACTGAGCCCGAAGCTTATGGTTTTGGATCCCCGTTTAGGACCCGAATTCTTATTGGGTTTGGATATATCGCTTTCTGAATGTTTTTCTAAGGGCACCTCCAAAGTTACTTAAGGCTAGTCCTTACTTGGAACAGTCCAAGAAGATAGAACTTTTGCTAGGGGCTAGCCGAAAAATTAGAATTTTTTCCTCTCCTCTTTCCTCCTCCTCCTCCTTCCTCCTCCATCCTCCGGCGGCAACGCCACCACCACTACCAGCAGCCATCGTCGCCTCCTTCCTCCTCCTCCTCCATCCTCCAGCGACAACGCCACCACCACTAACAGCAGCCACCGTCGCCTCCTTCCTCCTCCTCCTCCATCCTCCAGCGACAACGCCACCGTCGCCTCCTTCCTCCTCCTCCTCCTCCTCCTTCCTCCAGCTGCAGTGCCACCACTGTTAGAAATTTTATTGTGCCATGTCGATTCATGAGATGAAGAACATAAATTAAATTGATTGCAGAAGCGTACATGAATCCATTGCTTGGCTTGATGGATGTTGAAGCGATCGACTCTTTATTGGGTTCGATCTTCCAACTTGCTACGACCCTTAATGACAAAGGTGAATCCGAATCCTTTGTCCCTCTCTTTCTGTTGATGGGGATGCAGAAGAGAAAAAGAGAGAACCTTCTCTTTGGTGGCCGTATAAGTTGGGGACCATAACCCTAATGAATACACACACACACACACACACACACACACACACATATATATATATATATATATATATATATATATATATATATATGGAAACGGATCGGGATACCCGCCCGCGGAGCCCCGCCGAAGCCCCGCCCCCCCCTGCACCATCGGATCGCGCGGGGTCCGCGTGGGGCCCGCCCCCGCCCGCACGATCCAACGGCCAAGGGGGGCGGGGGCTTCGGCGGGGCTCCAAGGGCGGGGCTCCCGATCCGCTCCCTATATATATATATATATATATATATATATACATGTGTTTTGATATTTCTAATTTGGCCCCTCATCAAATTAGAATTATCTCCAGTATCTACACATTAATTCCATGACAATTATACCCTTAAGCCAATTTCCAAATAGACCACTTTAATTTGGCTTAATTATTTAGATAGTCCAAACACAATTAATTTTACATGTGTGGCCCCTAATTATTGAATAATTCCAACAATCTCCCACTGGACCACATATGTAACCTTATAATTGTGTTAACCTTAGTGAGCTCATAAATTGTTATCTTAATCCTTAGGGTATATCCGGACAATCTCGTCCATTAACCATATCAACATAGGATCAAAGCGGCATTCGTCACATATAGCGTAACTAAACCATCAATGGTCACATATACTATCACGACCCGATACCCAAATTATTGGGCCGGGCCGAGCCATGTCCAGCCTACGCTTGGTTAAAGCGCAGTAAGCTGTTCTAGAATAAACAATAAAGGATCTAAGCAGCTAACAGTTCTAAAATCACATTTAAGGTTCATCACAACACAGCATCTATAAGCGAAGGTAAACAAACACATATTTAATAATACACTTTCAAAGTATCTAACTGGAGACAAAGTCCAGTTTTCAATTATAAGTACAGATAAAGTCTAAGTCTCAAAACACAAGAAAGATAACTAAGCAAGGTTCTCCGCTGAGTCTCTTCTGGAGCTAAGGCCATGTCCTCAATGCAGTACCATAATATGTAACACATAGCATTTCCTTCTCGAAAAGTGAACCTACAACGTTATCCTGTCAGGACGGGAGCAAGTACAACCTCTACAACTAAAGTACTGAACATATAATGAATGAGATGTACAACAAGAACATGGTGTGATAAGTCTATAAAACAGGAAATACTAGAAACATGGCCTCATGGTACAACTGGGATCACAATATCATAGTAACACAGGGAACATGACATATCCGGAATCATGGTATATCTCATAATCTATCATGGCAAGGATACATATGTCATAAAGACAGATGTATATGTAATGTTTAAAACTGTAGCAGGTACGTGATCGGTCAATAGATGTACAAAGTGCTGAGGCACAATGTAAATAAAATGTACATACGTACAAGTGCACAAGCATAGGTGTACATCCGTACAGAAATGCGGGATAATGGCCTACGGTGCAGTATCATATAGAATGAACTTTGCTCGGTACGATAATGGGGGCATGATCACGTACTCAGCTACTAGTTTCCCCATAACCCATATTCTATCATGTGAGAGATACGAGAACAGTAAAAACATGTGAGAGATACTGGGATCGGTATAAAGCACGGTAGGTACTAATAGCAGTAAAACAGGTGAAAGTATTGAGAGCAGTAAAACATGTGAATACTCGGGCAGATATAAGCATAGTGAACATGTACGAGGAACCAGTAAGAAGCATGTGAAGATATGATAACTGTCCTAAGCATGGTAGGGACTGAATTAATGTAACATGTGAAGATTTAACTAGCAACCTCGGTTAATACATGTTCTAGCATTAAAAGACAGTAAATGAGTTTGTAGATGTACTTGCCTGGGATCCTGCTATTAATATGAATCAAGGCTCGGAGTGAAGCCACAGTCCTAAAGATGAGATAATACAATAGCTAATCAGGGTGAAAAGACATACTATAATGTCTAGTTAACTAGGACAAACTAAGACAAACTGGGTCAGAGGTTGACTTATAGTTGACTTTGGTCAACTGGTCAACTCCGGTCAATTCCAAGTCCAATGTGGGGTGACACTATACTCAAACTAACTTTCTAGGGTCTAGAAATCAATAAGAAAATCAAGTCATGAGTGCGCTACTACGAGCCACTATATCGAGCTAGGCATATATAGTAATCTGGAGTGCACCATAACAGGCCACTATCTATAATTTGGACATAGAACAATACGTGAACATAAGCATGTACCATGTATATAGAGTGTACAATCATTCTTTAACTATCCAAGGTCATCTAATCATGTTAAGAGTCTATTACAATCGAGAAAATATCAAAAACGGACAAAAACGGGCAAAAAACGGACAAAAACAGCCTAAAATAGCATAAAACGGCATACCGGCGGTATACTGCGGCATACCGGCGGTATACCGGACTAAAGACAGTAAGTTTCTGGTGCCAAAAACGGCATACCGGCGGTATACTGCGGCATACCGGCGGTATACCGTTTTTCCAAACAGCAACAAAATCCAGATTTTCGCTAAAACTTGTTTCGGCCATAAAAACTTCATTTTAAATCAAAATTCGAACTTTCAAAAGTCAAAATTGAATAGAATTGAATTTTCAACAACATGGAAGTATTAGTTTTCACAAATCAAAATATTTGATAGATCAAAACCCCAAAATACTCGAAAATCATATCTAGAAACTCAGATCTACGCAATACTGTCAATCAAAACCAAAAGTGCTATATACTAAACATGTTAACAATTTAAAGAAGCAAATTATAGGCCAATAAAACTCTAGTTTCCATGAAAAACAAAAATAAAGTATGGTCATGCCACTTTTGAGCAAGATACACTTGCCTAGGTTAAGCTCCAAGCATAATCTTCTAGTCCACCACCAAGAGGGGTACGAAACCACACTCTAGACCTCAAGGCCAAGCTTCCAGCAAAGCTCCAAGGGAAGAGAAAGGAAGAAGAAGTGGAAAGAGAGAGTGAAGAGAATGAAAAGAGAAAGGAGAGAGAAAGTGAAAGGGTATATATAGAAGGGGAAATTAATCTTAGCCGTTGGATCGTGATCCATGTGAAGATCTAAGTCAATCATGACCATTCAAACAAAACCAAATGTCCATTGGGTAATAGGGTGCATCTACACTATTCACGAAAATATCTAAATACTATTCATCAAAATATCCAAAACACTATTCACGAAAATATCAAAAACACTATTCATGAAAATATCTGAAATAGAAAATATCTAAAATGTAGAAAATCTGTCTGGACGGTATGTCGTCGGTATACTCCGGTATACTGGCGGTATGCCGGCCAAGGAAAAATCTATAAGTTAGGAAAAATTTCAAAGCATTACGAAAATCAAGAAAATACGAAATACGCTGCAAAATACGTATTTAAATTAATATAAAATACTTATCGAAAATAATTCATTTAGAAAATTTAAAATAAACCCTGAAATTCAGGGGGCTTACATATACCAATATAGCTAAACGACATAGATCAATCATGGATGCGTAGCATGGAAATTACACACAATGTGATCAATACATGTCTATTTCCAACTGGTCCTCCTTAACTTTAATGAGATCAATACTTTAACATAATGAAAACAGAATGAACTGAATTTTCATATATCTGATCAGATAAATATCCAAAATATTTTAATACATAAATGTGTCCAAAATCAAATAGCACCCAAATACAAACTCCCACTATATTGTCATATTTTTAATTAACACCCATATGAGCAGTATGCTCATGAAAGACCCTGGATGATAATGCTTTTGTGAGCGGATCCGCTAACATGGAGTTTGTCCTAATGTGCTATATGAACACTATAACCATTCTGAATTCTTTCCTTCACAACTAGAAGCTTTATGCCAATATCCTTTGACTTATACAAGTTTCTGTTGTTATTGGAATACAATACTGCTGATTTATTGTCACACCATAATTTCATGTGGTCTTTCAACACCGTACTGTAGGCGCAGTCTTGTGACAATTTTGCAACCATATTCCCTGAATAGATATCCTACAGCATGTTATAAACCTTGCTTTCATGATGGAAGAAATTATGAGTGCATGTTTGACACTCATCCAAAATATATCTCCATTAGTCAGCATAACTTGATGTGGATCTCCTGCTGTGTTGGCATCCAACAAAATCGAAGTCGGAATACCTTATGATCTCCAGAATTATCCGATCTCCTACAAAGAGCATATAATTTCTTGTTCTCTATTAGTTACTTAAGTAGTTTGGCTGCTATCCAATGATCCATCCATATTTGCTTAAATATCTGCTTAACATCCTAATATGTACGCAATATCCTGACGCGTACATTCTTGAGCATACATTAGACTCCCTACAACTGATCATGAAGGAAAAATTTATTGTATTTTCTTAATTTTAAGGCTAACCTTAGGGCACTTGTTTGAGACCGAATTTGTCTCCTTTAACGAGAGGTGTCACCTGGTTTGCAATGAATACTTCAATCAATATACAAAACCAGAAATTTATTTCTACTCCCACTGAACTTGTGATACACACAATCTTCAACAGTGTTCATCTCAAAACCAAATGAGATAGTCACTTGTTAAAACTCAAAGTATATTTAACGAGAAGCCTGCTTGAGTCCATAAATAGATTATGTCAGTTTGCGAACCATATTCTTTGGGTCTTCTGACACAAAGTTTTCTGGTTGTACCATATAAATTATTTTGTCAATGTTACCATTGAGAAATACCGTTTTGACATCCATTTAATGTAATTCAAGATCAAAATGTGCAACATGTGCTATGATTGTTTTAAGGGAGTTTTTCAAAGATACCGAAGAGAAATTTTTTTTAAAATCAATCCCAAATTTTGAGTAAAGTCACCAGCTACAAGACGTACTTTATACCTCTCCACATGACCCTTCGAATTCTTCTTGGTTCTAAATGTCCATTTACAACCAATGGACTTCATAACTTTGGGTAATGGGACAAGTTCTTAAACTTTATTGTCTTGCATGGACTTATACTCCTTATTTATTGTATCAATCCAGTTTGAGAACTGGAACTTTCCATGGCCTGACGGAAGTTGATTAGATCATCTTCCAGTATCTACAGTCTTCCTCACGTTCCTAGAGAAATATGACAATATTATCCGAAATTATATTTCTCCTTTCTCTAGTGGACCATCTTAATATTACCGGTTCTTGAGGTTGTTGAGTTTGTTCCTTAGGAATAATTACCTTATCTTGAATGGGGTGCCACTACGTTGTCGTTGTTAAGGTATCTCAACAACGACTTATAGAGGTAATTTGACATTGTCTTATTGAGGCTCCGAATTCACTTCTTGATCATGACAGGTATAAAATCCTGCACATCGTCAAAAGTGATAGTAGGAATCGTAATTGATTCCTCCTCAAAAACAATGATCCTGACTTTATTTCTCCCCCAAACTCAACATCCTCAAAAACTATTACACTTCTCGTCTCAAAATAAATTTCATTTATGTGGGACCGTATAATTATTAACCCATCGATTTGTCATCATAGCCAATGAAGTAGCTGTTTACAATTTAATTTTGGTCTGTATTTTCTTTACACATTAATATAGTCATTAAAGTCTATAAGGTCAATAAAATCCAAATCTCATCAGACACAAATCGTTCAACTATATTTCTAGAGATGTGACCTAACCGCTTATGTCATAATGAGATTAAAAAATATTTATTGTTAATTTTGCATTTAGTACCACATGACTCCACTTGCAAGGTATTATTGTAAGATGCAATAGTTTTAAATGAATATAGGTTATCATAAACATTAAGGAAACCGTTACCAATAATATTTGAATTTAAAGATAGACTAAACTTATTATTTCCAAATGAACAATGATAACCAGATTTGTCCATTAAGGAAACTGAAACTGAATTTCGTCTAAAAGACGGTACAATAAAAGTGTCTATCAAATCCAAATAATAATCGTTTCCCAAAAAATAACCTAAAATGTCATATTGCTTTCACTTCTACCGATTTGCCGTCACCCACATAGATGTATCTTTCACCATCAATTGGCTTCGGTAGCTCATACAACCTTGTCTATAAACACTAATGTGGGTAGTAGCACCAGAATCTAACCTCCACGTGTTTTTAGGTACTAAATCTAAATTAACCTCAGGACAGACCAAATTTGGAATTGTACTTTTCTTTATACGACATGCGTGGTACTTTATACATTTATTCTTTATGTGTCCTGGCTTGTCACAAAAGAAATAACCCTTAGTTTTATATTGTTGTTTCTTTTGAGCTGGACCCTTAGCAGCTACTGTATTTTTTTTTGCCCTTAAAGTTTATCCCATTAAACATGACAATTAAAATCTTATTGGCAGATATTTTAACAACACTAACTGTAAAGAGAACAAAGCGACAAAAATAGACATGCTCTAATTAATAACTAAAGCGTAAAATATAGTCAAACAAATTCAAATAATGGCGAACCCCATCTCAAGATACCTAGTACATCATTAATATCAAGTCTTTGGACAGTGATATTAACTGCAAGTGGTACTCTTGGTGTAGTGATCAAATGTTGACAATAAGTCATGTCAAATAATAAGCCTATCTTTGGATCGGGTTATTATTCACATGTAAACCGTATAATTGTCACACATTTATCACCATAAGTATGTGTGCAATTCGGCCAAGTATTAACCTTCCATTGGGCCGGCTAATACCCGCATGAATATACACACACAAACATCCGACATCCCTCATAGACTATCTACGCAAGAGAGGTCACTTTGGCGACATCTTGTTTCAATGAGTCTACTTAGAATATTGGACAACTATTGCTAGTCATAAAAGGCACCAAAAATTAATGTTGACTAAATTTTACAAAACTGAATCATGTCCAAAACTTTATATACATGCATATTCATAAGATTATTACTCAAATAAAGTAATCAAAAGCATAATCATGAATTTCAATTTGGCAAAATTGGATATTATCACTATAACAAAATTCATGAAATAATCTACGGAGGATATGCATCCAAAGATAATATCAAATAATGCATAAGGATTACTTTAAATAGAATAATCTATAGAAGGTCAAATATATGCATTAACAGATTATATCAAATAATCTATAAGGATTATTTTAAATAAAATAATCTACCGAAGACAAAATCCTAATTTTAATTTAAAAAACAATCATATATCTTAAAGATATCTCCTTTAATCATATGCATGTGAATTTGTTTTTGCATGAATTTATCGAAAACTATATTTCTGAATCCAAATCAATAACAATACCATAAAGAAAATGCTACATCTGTTTTATACAATATTGATACTTAATCAGAGCTTTCCATGCTAATAATTTCTTTATATCCGAAACTATCACCTTTTGTTGCAATATTGATACTTAAACAGAATTGATAGTAACATGCCAGAATCCGTAAAGACCCATAAACAGAAGTTGCAATATTGATGACCATAAACAATTGGTAACCATAAATAGAAGTTGCATTATTGATGACCATCAGTAGATCGGTGATCGGAAGAAGCAAGAAATAGCATGTCTTACCAAATAAAACCACAAAGCAATACCTAAATTAACTCCTAACAGATCCAAAGATAAATACCAGACCCAAACAATAAAAAAAACAATGATTTGATTTATATATAAAATAAACCAGCAGTATACATAAAGAGGTTTTTAATTTGTGGATCTTGATAGATCAACCAAACTCTAAATTAAATTAGATCGAAAATCTAGGGTTTCTGAATAACAATAAATAAAAAATTAGATTCTAAACTTCGACCTCATAAATCAAACATGAGGCTTTGATACCACTTGTTAGAAATTTTTTTGTGTCCTGTCGATTCATGAGATGAAGAACATAAATTAAATTGATTGCGGAAGCGTACCTGAATCCATTGCTTGGCTTGATGGATGTTGAAGCGATCGACTCTTTATTGGGTTCGATCTTCCAACTTGCTACGACCCTTAATGACAAAGGTGAATCCGAATCCTTTGTCCCTCTCTTTCTGTTGATGGGGATGCAGAAGAGAAAAAGAGAGAACCTTCTCTTTGGTGGCCGTATAAGTTGGGGACCATAACCCTAATGAATACACACACACATATATATATATACATGTGTTTTGATATTTCTAATTTGGCCCCTCATCAAATTAGAATTATCTCCGGTATCTACACATTAATTCCATGACAATTATACCCTTAAGCCAATTTCCAAATAGACCACTTTAATTTGGCTTAATTATTTAGATAGCCCAAACACAATTAATTTTACATGTGTGGCCCCTAATTATTGAATAATTCCAACAACCACCACTACCAGCAGCCACCGCCGCCTCCTTCCTCCTCCTCCTCCTCCTCCGCCTCCTTCCTCCGTCTCCCTCCGCATCCTCCGCCTCCCCAGGAACCTCTCCGAGGACTGTCAACTTGTTGGCAGTCCTAACATATCTTAGGATTGTCAATTTGCTGGCAGTTCTAGGACTGTCACTAAGTTGGCAATTCTAACATAATGTTAGGACTACCAACTTGCTGGCAGTCCTAGGACTGCCACTAAGTTGGTAGTCCCACTTGCTGAAAAAATTGGACTAGCCTCAAGTAAAAAAATGGATGGCAAATTTGTAATTTTTTTGAACATTTTTTGGACTAGTCCCAGTAAAAGTGGTAGTGCCCTTAGAAAAAGTCCTTTCTGAACCCAAGTATATTTATATTTTTTTATTCTTTTTGTAAGAACGTAATTTTTTTATCATTGCTTCCACCAAAATTTAAACACGGTCCATGTAGTGCCCCGTCCCTACATCGTGCCCCGTACTCTGTCCACGGGGTGCGCGAGAATGGAACACTGTCGCTATCGATTCGGTCGGAACTGATAGGTCAGAATCGACCGAGTCGATCGAACGGGAACGGTTGAATTAAGATCCATTCCTCGTTATGGAATGTCTTCTTCGGAACCAAGTCCCATATTCAGCGGGATTGCGCCTCGAGGATTGACTCTGCGGCTGAGTCGGGAGAGACCTCCCGTTGCTCTGCTTTTTACGCCGCTTGTGTTGGTTTTGACTTTGTTTTTTGAATGCGTTTTCGTGAATGTTTTCGATGGTTTTTATGGCTTGCATTTCGAACTCGCATTTCCTATCGAACTCCTTGAATAATGCAGTGTTCTAATCGGTTGCTTGTGCGATTTCAGGTAATCGCGTAGGCGACGTCTAGCGCGACCAACAAGTTCTCTCGCCGAAGTAAACTCAAGGTGAGTGGCTGACCTTTCTCTTCTCGACCCCTTCTTAAGTAAATCGATAGTGTTGATGCGGATTAAAGATTGAATGCAAGGGCACGGGCACGGTAAAATGATTGAGTTTTTAAAGAGAATGTAGGCTATGTCTTAATAACTAAAAGAAGGAAAATGGTTTTCGCACGGTCATGGACAACTTGTCGACAAGGTAAAGTTTCCGCGTACGGCAACCCGGGGCCACGGGACCGTTGCGGCCAAGAAGGAAACATCTCATAAGCTGTGCTGGGCACAATGTTAGGCGAGGACTTGCAGCGGGGCTCGCTACTCGCGCTGAAAGGGCCTCGTCTAATAAAAGCTAGAAGGAGTCCACGATGGCTCTGGGAGCCAGTGACCAACACACGAAATATTGCACTTGGTATGGAAATGATAACAATTGACAGGGAAGAACATGATAAGTTTCATAAGGCACGGCACGGGCCGCCGTCGGTAAGTTTCAACGTAAATTTCACTATGCTTGTCATATGCTTGTTTATAATTCATTAGGATGGTTAGAAACATTCATACTTTAAGTCGATTAAACTCTTCAACCAAATGAGAGCTTGGAACTTAAATAGCCACGCACCAGTACAAAGTGTAATGTACTGATCCTCGCTCTCCATGCAGGTACCCCGAACTACGAAGGGCGTGCCACTTGAAAGCTCAAGGCGAAGTGAACCCTTTTGAAGTCTCGTCTGCGTGTAAAGGCTTGTTTCTGGATTTCCTTTTGAAGAAGACCCGCACTCAGTCCAAAAGAAGATGGCGGCTCGACTCGCCTCGATAGCAGGTGGAAAGATGTTATGTTTTGCTTGTAAAAAGGGATGTAATGTATGGAACGACTATCTCATCGGCGTTCATTTTGTAAGTCGAGTCATATTGTAGCCCGCGCGACAATGATTGTAAAGGAGTCTATGTAAAGTTTTATTATCATCAATAAAAAAGTCTATTTCCATTTCAAATGTGTCATTCAATTTCTCTGCGTACTCTAACTTGATGTTGTGTTTCGGATAACCTTATGACTATGCCTTGTGCGATCGCAACTTAGGTTCGTACGGCATCACGCCCGGGGGACGACTATCGATTCTACGGGATCGGGGCGTGACATAATGGTATCAGAGCACGGCTTTACATCCTTTGACCTCGCATCGATGAGATAAGTTGTTCTATACAATGTGTCCGTAATATTTTGTGACTGATGCGTTTGTCTTTGTATCGCAGAAGGGACGGAACCCACGGCCGAGCAAGAACAGAGCGCTTCTAGCGGCTCTAGTAGTTCGCATCGTCCGCGGGCCGGACCTTCTAACGATACCATCGAAAGGATGTTGCGCATGATGGAGGCGCAGCAAAACCAGTCCGAGAACCGACATCAACAAGTAGAGGAACGACAGGCCCAGTTCGAAGCTCGCTTCGAAGCTCGCTTTGATGCACATGCCAAACTTCAGCAAAAGCAGCTAGATACCCTGCAGCAGATCGTCCAGACAATGGCGGTCAACGGGAATTCTACGACTACGCCTACCGTCACCGTGCCGACGATCTAACAACCCATTGAAATCGACACGGAGGATCCCGAGCGTCAACCAGCAGCACCGAAAAAGTACAAATTTGAAGTGTCAGAATTCAAGAAAGTGTGTCGCACTTCTTTAAGCGGTACCGAGGGTCCCTCCATACCGATCGACTGGTTGGAAGAGCTGGAAGATCACTTCGAGCTACTCGGCATTGAAGAATCCAAGCAAGTCGCCTGCGCACAACTTCAACTACGGTTGAACGCGCATGACTGGTGGGCCGTACGCAAGCGAGCGATCCGACCGGACAACACCACCGCGCCGATCTCTTGGGCCACATTCCGTAAAGCTTTCGAAGTCCAGTACCTTCCGTCAGCCGTTCGTCAAGCAAAGGAGAATGAATTCATGCAGTTGAAGCAAGGGAGCCGGACAGTGGAACAGTACGTCGCAGAATTCAACAAGTTGTCTAAGTTTGCTGGCTAGTTTCTGCCTACTGAAGAGTGCCGTGTGCGACGGTTCGAAGTGGGTCTGCGACACTCTATCGGTGCGCATGTCGGGGTCCCGGAGTACAAGACCGTGGGCGAGGCTCTGAATCACGCGCTCCGCCTTGAGAACCTGTATCCTTCCGGTGCTGACGACGTTGTGTGCCACTCCAATCACAAACGTCCTAGCTATACGGGAGGCAACAATCACGTGTCAAAGCGTCCAAACAACGGCGGCTACATGGGTCAGAATCCGTTACCTCGTTGCACCAAATATAATCGCCTCGGGCACGAAGCCATCAACTGCTTCCCCTTCAGAGGGGAATGCCATGCTTGCGGACAAAAGGGCCACCTTGCTCAAAATTGTACAAACCCCAGACTGACTCGCAACGCCCCACCACAACAATACCGCCAAGAGAATCGAGGGCAGGCACCCCGACCTCCTCCGCCCACTCAACCTGCACTGCAAAATGGCCAAGATCGTCGCCCGAACACTCAGGGCCGCGTCTACGCCATGACTTGAGACGAAGCGCTGGCATCAGATACAGTAGTGTCAGGTATACTAAAATTCAATAATGTGCCTGCTCGTGTGTTATTTGATTCCGGCACTTCACATAGTTTTATATCGACGGACTTTGCCGCCGAGCACAAATTTCCTGTAATATTATTAGATCTCGACCTTAGCGTAAGCACGCCTTCGGGCATACTAATTCTCACAAACTTAGCTTGCGCCGACGGGATTATCTGTATCGGCGGTCAAAAGATCGGTCTGGATACGATAGTTCTAGATATGAAGGACTTTGACATCATTCTGGGGATGGATTGGCTCGGGCCGTGCAACGCAACCATAGACTGTGCTGAAAAGAAGGTCACATTTCGCATGCCTGGAGTGCCTAAATTCTGCTACTCGTATGGTGAGGCGTCGCCGACCTGCATGATGATCTCTGCAATATCTGCTCGACGGATGCTGCATTCCGGGTGTGAAGGCTATCTAGCTTCCATTCGAGACATGCGACAGGATGGTGCAAACGTGGGTCAGACCGATGTTGTGGCAGAATTCCCCGACGTGTTCCCGGACGAGCTATCCGGCATGCCGCCCGATCGAGAAATAGAGTTCACCATCGATACATTCCCCGACACCCGGCCGATCTCGAAGGCTCCGTACAGAATGGCCCCTGCAGAATTGAAAGAATTGAAGGCACAACTTCAGGAATTGCTCGACAGAGGGTTTATCTGTCCGAGTGTCTCACCGTGGGGTGCGCCCGTGCTATTCGTGAAGAAGAAGGATGGATCGATGCGGTTCTGCATCGACTATCGGGAATTGAACAAAGCCACCGTCCGAAACAAATACCCCCTGCCTCGCATCGACGACTTGTTCGACCAGCTCCAAGGTGCAACGGTGTTTTCGAAGATTGATCTGCGATCGGGTTATCACCAACTCAAAGTCAAGCCAGAGGACGTGCCGAAGTCTGCCTTCCGCACTCGTTATGGCCACTACGAGTTCTTGGTAATGCCGTTTGGTCTGACAAACGCCCCTGCCGTCTTTATGGATCTAATGAATCGGGTGTTCCGTCCGTTCGTTGACAAGTTCGTAGTAGTTTTCATCGACGACATCCTCGTCTACTCGAAGGATCGAGCGCAACATGCAGAGCATCTGCGGACGGTACTCCAAACCCTTCGAGAGAATCAGTTGTACGCGAAGATGAGCAAGTGTGAGTTCTGGCTGAACAGCGTCTTATTCCTTGGACACATCATCTCCGCCGCGGGCATCGCAGTCGACCCGAAAAAAGTCGAGGCAGTTGCTGATTAGAAACGGCCCGCATCAGTTAGCAAAATTCGAAGCTTCCTAGGCTTGGCGGGATACTACCGACGCTTCATGATGGACTTCGCGAAGATCGCATCGCCGTTGACTCGCCTCACCCAGAAAGGAGTCGTATTCAAGTGGTCAGACGACTGTGAAGCTTCTTTCCAGGAGCTCAAACAACGGCTCGTTTCGGCCCCGATACTTGCTCTTCCTGACAGGACGGAGGGATTTCAAATCTTCAGCGATACTTCTGGCTAGGGCTTGGGGTGTGTGCTCATGCAGCGGGATAAGGTGATATCTTTTGCTTCCCGGCAGTTGAAGCCGCACGAGAAGAACTACCCCACGCACGACCTAGAACTAGCGACAATTGTGTTCGCGTTGAAGCTGTGGCGTCACTATCTCTATGACGTGGCGTGCAGGATTTATACGGACCACAAAAGCCTCAAGTATCTCTTCACCCAGAAAGAACTAAATTTGCGGCAGAGACGATGGCTCGAACTAATCAAAGACTATGACTTATCAATCGACTACACGCCGGGCAAGGGAAATGTGGTAGCGGATGCGCTGAGCCGGAAGTACTTAGCTTTATTATGCATCAACGATCGACTGCTGCATGACTTGGAAGGAATGGGCATCGAGCTCCGAGTTCGTTTCAGGGACGTGAAACTGGTGCAATTGCGGGTGGAACCGAGCCTACTGGAGAGGATCAAGTCTGCACAGAAGGACGACCCCTACCTGGAGAAGATGCGGAAGCTGATATCGACATAGAAAGCGTCCGACTTTGCAGAGGACGAGTCGGGAGTGTTGCGCGTGAAGGGAAGGCTATGCGTACCGGACGATACAGAACTTAGAAAGGAGATAATGTCGGAGGCGCATTATGCAAAATATTTCTTGCATCCTGGCAGCACCAAGATGTATAAGGACCTCCGCGTTGTCTTTTGGTGGCACGGCATGAAGAGGGACGTAGCGCTCTTTGTGTCAAAATGTATGGCCTGTCAGCAAGTCAAAGTCGAGCACCAGCGACCGGGCGGGGAGATACAGAATCTCGCCATTCCAGAGTGGAAGTGGGATCACATCACTATGGACTTCGTTGTTGGCTTGCCGAGGACGCCGCGGGAAAACTTCACAGTCTGGGTCATCGTCGATCGACTAACCAAGTCAGTACACTTTATCGCCATCAAAGTTACTTGGAGCGTCGACCGCCTTGCTCAGATATACCTTGATGAAATAGTTCGGCTGCACGGGGTCCCAGTTTCTATCGTCTCGGATCGGGATGGACGGTTCGTAGCGCGCTTCTGGAGTAGTCTTCATTCAGCACTGGGGACCAAGTTGAAGTTCAGCTCAGCTTATCATCCTCAGACTGATGGCCAAACAGAGCGGGTGAACCAAATTCTCGAAGACATGTTACGACTCTGTGCGATCGACTTGAAGTCAAGTTGGGACGTCCATCTACCGCTGGCCGAGTTTGCATACAACAACAGCTATCAGTCCAGCATCCAAATGGAGCCGTATGAAGCTTTGTACGGCCGGAAGTGTAGATCGCCCATTTGCTGGAATGAAGTCGGGGAACGGCAGATACTTGGTCCGGAGCTGGTGGAGCAGACTGTGCAGAAGGTCAAGTTGATACGAGAAAGATTGAAGATAGCACAAAGCCGGCAGAAAAGCTATGCCGACACGCACCGACGCCCCCTCGAGTTCTCGGAAGACGACCATGTATTCCTGAAGGTGATGCCTATGCGTGGAGTTTCCCGGTTCGGTGCGAAGGGGAAATTGAGCCCAAGATTTGTTGGCCCGTTCGAAATATTGAAGCGAGTCGCCCCGGTAGCTTACCAAATCGCCTTGTCGCCTGCGTTGTCAGAGGTACATGACGTCTTCCACGTATCGCAATTGAGGAAGTACGTGCATGATCCGAGCCATGTTGTGGATTTAGGTAAGCTGGACCTGAAGGCGGACTTGTCATATGTCGAAGAGCCGGTACAAATCTTGGAGCGCAAGGATAAACTTCTCCGCAACCGTGCTATTCCCCTCGTCCGCGTCCTCTGGAGAAACCATTCAGTCGAGGAGTCGACGTGGGAGCTTGAGTCAGAAATGAAGGAGAAGTTCCCTTCGTTGTTCTCGTAGAGGTAGGTTCTATTTTAAGTTTCGAGGACGAAACTTTTTTTTAGTTGGTTATGGTGTAGTGCCCCGTCCCTACAGCATGCCCCGTACTCTGTCCACGGGGTGCGCGAGAATGGAACACTGTCGCTATCGATTCGGTCGGGACCGATAGGTCGGGATCGACCGAGTCGATCGAACGGGAATGGTTGAATTAAGATCCATTCCTCGTTATGGAATGTCTTCTTCGGAACCAAGTCCCATATTCAGCGGGATTGCGCCTCAAGGATTGACTCTGCGGCTGAGTCGGGAGAGACCTCCAGTTGTTCTGCTTTTCACGCCGCTTGTGTTGGTTTTGACTTTGTTTTCTGAATGCGTTTTTGTGAATGTTTTCGATGGTTTTCATGGCTTGCATTTCGAACTCGCATTTCCTATCGAACTCCTTGAATAATACAGTGTTCTAATCGGTTGCTTGTACGATTTCAGGTAATCGCGTAGGCGACGTCTAGCGCGACCAGCAAGTTCTCTCGCCGAAGTAAACTCAAGGTGAGTGGCTGACCCTTCTCTTCTCGACCCCTTCTTAAGTAAATCGATAGTGTTGATGCGGATTAAAGATTGAATGCAAGGGCACGGGCACGGTAAAAATGATTGAGTTTTTAAAGAGAATGTAGGCTATGTCTTAATAACTAAAAAAAGGAAAATGGTTTTCGCACGGTCATGGACAACTTGTCGACAAGGTAAAGTTTCCCCGCACGGCAATCCGGGGCCACGGGACCGTTGCGGCCAAGAAGAAAACATCTCATAAGCTGTGCTGGGCACAATGTTAGGCGAGGACTTGCAGCGGGGCTCGCTACTCGCGCTGAAAGGGCCTCGTCTAATAAAAGCTAGAAGGAGTCCACGATGGCTCTGGGAGCCAGTGACCAACACACGAAATATTGCACTTGGTATGGAAATGATAACAATTGACAGGGAAGAACATGGTAAGTTTCATAAGGCGCGGCGCGGGCCGCCGTCGGTAAGTTTCAACGTAAATTTCACTATGCTTGTCATATGCTTGTTTATAATTCATTAGGATGGTTAGAAACATTCATACTTTAAGTCGATTAAACTCTTCAACCAAATGAGAGCTTGGAACTTAAATAGCCACGCACCAGTACAAAGTGTAATGTACTGATCCTCACTCTCCACGCAGGTACCCCGAACTACGAAGGGCGTGCCACTTGAAAGCTCAAGGCAAAGTGAACCCTTTTGAAGCCTCGTCCGCGTGTAAAGGCTTGTTTCTGGATTTCCTTTTGAAGAAGACCCGCACTCAGTCCAAAAGAAGATGGCGGCTCGACTCGCCTCGATAGCAGGTGGAAAGATGTTATGTTTTGCTTGTAAAAAGGGATGTAATGTATGGAACGACTATCTCATCGGCGTTCATTTTGTAAGTCGAGTCATGTTGTAGCCCGCGCGACAATGATTGTAAAGGAGTCTATGTAAAGTTTTATTATCATCAATGAAAAAGTCTATTTCCATTTCAAATGTGTCATTCAATTTCTCTGCGTACTCTAACTTGATGTTGTGTTTCGGATAACCTTATGACTATGCCTTGTGCGATCGCAACTTAGGTTCGCACGGCATCACGTCCGGGGGACGACTATCGATTCTACGGGATCGGGGCATGACAGTCCACTCGGAATACGGGTGCAACTTAGATAGATTGAATCGGGTTTGAGCTTAACTCGAGCGCAATCCGATGAATCATAAGCTTAGTCCGAACCCAAACTCAATCTGACCTCGGGTTCAAAATATGAAGTCCAAGATTGAGTCCGAAATTTTTTTAAAAAAAGTACCAAAGTTCCTCGGAATTGGGTAAGGTTCATTAGTTTTATCGGACTCTAATATGATATTTGAAATAATTTTAAATTTTTTTGATATTAAACACATAATTAAATAGTAATTATGTCTCAATTATTATAAAATAAAAACTAAAATATAATTTAGGGTAAGGAGATGAAGATTTTTGGTGGAAAAATTTAGGATTTAAATTCTTTGTTTAAAAAGTATGAAATGGTATATATATAAATATATTATATGTATGTTGGGTTTCGACTTCTTTGGGTAACCCAACACATGAATTCGAGTCCAATCCGATTTTTGATCGGGTTCAAATATTTTAACCCAAATCCTCGTCCTAGTATCTTCAATCCTAACCCAATCCGTTAACGGGTTTTACCTGACCAAACTCGAATTTAGCCCGTCCGAGTTGCACCCCCTAATTCAGGACGTATGACTTTATGTCCCCAAACTTTAACGGGTTCACCTCACCTACAAGAAACTTTAATGGGTTCAAAAATGGCATCATAACATTTTCGACACGGTCATTGAGAAGAGGTATAACCTCCTTGGCTAGGCGGACGGTCTCACGATCGAACCGCGGGGAAGACGTAAACAGTAGGCCCAAATGGCATTCAACGCAGCGTACACAAAATTTCGTACGTTACGTCGAACATCTCAAAAAAAAAAAAAAAAAAAAAAAAAAAATCCGACACCGTCGTCTTCTCGAAAAAGGATTCATTATCTAAAAAAAAAATGATCTCTCCAACTTTAACCGAAGGATCACTCTCAATAGATGACTGTCTCAATAAAATCAAAGACCTTCGTTGATCCCCTTGCAACTGTTGGACATGGTGTGTCCACATCGGATCTTATTGATCACACTCTCAATGGCTTGGGTCCTCATTAAGACTCTTTTGTCATATTTCTATATTTACAAAGTTAGATGATCTTAATGTTGAATGTTCATTTTCTTGATTGTTTTAGTAGGTTTACATGGATATTTGTCGTACAATGTAAATATGAAGTTCCATCTATTTTTGTTCAATTCCAAAATATAGTTGAAAATTATTTTGGTAGAAATATCAAATATTTTCAAACTGATGGAGCACTGAATTTAAACCTCTTTTTTCTTTATTTTCCTATTGTTGCGGAATCACTCATTCAATTTCATATTAACGTACAAACGAACAAAATGGATCATCTGCAAGGAAACGTAAACATATATATAGTTGAAATTGGTCTCAATTTACTTGCTAATGCTTATGTTCCTCCTAAGTATTGGTCTGATGCTCTTGAATTAGCTAATTTGTTACGTTTCTCATAAATCATTTGTCTTCAGAGTTGTTGGTTTTGTTAAGATTTTGGTTGTGCCCATTGTGCCTTTTTGGGATATAGTAGCCAATTCACTAAAAAAAAAACTAAATAGCAACGGAAATTTTCATCGCTAAAAATAGCCATTCCCGTCGCTAAAATGAAATAGCGACTGAACAGCGGCTAAAAGCTTTCGTCGCTAAATACATCGTCGTTGTTCACTTTTTGTTGCTAATTCGTCGGTCCACCGACTAACTAGTGACGGAAATAGCGACTGAATATTAGCGATTAACCGTCGACTAACATAACTGTTGCTAAACTAAACAACGATGAGGTCTGATACTCTGATTATCTGATATTTTATTTAGCGACAAACATATATATAGTTGAAATTGGTCTCAATTTACTTGCTAATGCTTATGTTCCTCCTAAGTATTGGTCTGATGCTCTTGAATTAGCTAATTTGTTACGTTTCTCATAAATCATTTGTCTTCAGAGTTGTTGGTTTTGTTAAGATTTTGGTTGTGCCCATTGTGCCTTTTTGGGATATAGTAGCCAATTCACTAAAAAAAAAACTAAATAGCAACGGAAATTTTCATCGCTAAAAATAGCCATTCCCGTCGCTAAAATGAAATAGCGACTGAACAGCGGCTAAAAGCTTTCGTCGCTAAATACATCGTCGTTGTTCACTTTTTGTTGCTAATTCGTCGGTCCACCGACTAACTAGTGACGGAAATAGCGACTGAATATTAGCGATTAACCGTCGACTAACATAACTGTTGCTAAACTAAACAACGATGAGGTCTGATACTCTGATTATCTGATATTTTATTTAGCGACAAACATATATATAGTTGAAATTGGTCTCAATTTACTTGCTAATGCTTATGTTCCTCCTAAGTATTGGTCTGATGCTCTTGAATTAGCTAATTTGTTACGTTTCTCATAAATCATTTGTCTTCAGAGTTGTTGGTTTTGTTAAGATTTTGGTTGTGCCCATTGTGCCTTTTTGGGATATAGTAGCCAATTCACTAAAAAAAAAACTAAATAGCAACGGAAATTTTCATCGCTAAAAATAGCCATTCCCGTCGCTAAAATGAAATAGCGACTGAACAGCGGCTAAAAGCTTTCGTCGCTAAATACATCGTCGTTGTTCACTTTTTGTTGCTAATTCGTCGGTCCACCGACTAACTAGTGACGGAAATAGCGACTGAATATTAGCGATTAACCGTCGACTAACATAACTGTTGCTAAACTAAACAACGATGAGGTCTGATACTCTGATTATCTGATATTTTATTTAGCGACAAAAATTTTGGTCCCTAGTTAGTCGGTAATTAGTCGCTAAGTTTATTTATTTTTTTACGTTAGTCTTTAGTTAGTCACCCGTTAGTCGATTGTCCATTGCTAAATTATTAATATTTTTCCGAGTTCTAGAAACCATTCTGTGCACATTGGGTTAATTTGTTGATCCACGCTAGTCGTCCGTTGATCGCTTGTCCATTGCTAAATTATTAATATTGTCTACATGAAACAACCCATTGGGTTTGTTGATCCACGCTTTCCTCATCACATTCATCGACTGCATAAGTCCTTGTATAACTTGAAACAAGCTCTTGTTTAATCGTCTTAGGAACAATCTTCGTCATTTAGAGCATCTCCAACCCTATTGTGAGTTTAGAAAAAATGGTTGCCACATAGGAATGACAAGTCTTCATTTCAAAAATCATTCTCCAATGCAAATGTAGAATAAATCATGAAGTTGACATAGCAAGGACAATGTGAAGTTGATTGTCTAGATCTAGACAATGCACTTCACAATGACTTTGTCTCCAAATCATCAATTATGAATAAGAATATTTATAAAAAAATGAAGAAGTGAAAGAGTTGTCTTGGAAGTTGAAAAAAATACTTTTGATTGTCTTCTCAATACTTTTGCATTGGAGAATACTTTTTTATCTCATTGTCTTATATAAATATTATATATCTTGCCACATAGGAAAGACATTGTCTTGTACGTCGTGCCACATAGGAATCACAACTAGAGTTGGAGTCACATGTTGGTCTCTCTCTCTCTCTCTCTTCATTCAGCCAAGTTCATCGTATGTCAATTTTGTTCTTGTATATGTCTATGACATTATTATTAGACCATCTCCAATGGTGATTTCTAAAATTGAGTTCTTATCCTACTTGGCATTGTACTTTAAGGAGATTTCTATCCTAGTTGGAAGAGTTTCTACATAGAAATTGTAGACATACAAAAATGTTTTCCAATGATTCTCCATTTCTATCCTATGTGTCACATAGTAAAAGGACCAATTTAATGTTGTGAGGCCCAATAATAATTGTCATGAGAGATAGGAGAATTTCTATGAGAGTTTCTACATGTAGAAACCCTCTTAGAAAGCTTCCATCCTACATCATTGCCACCTAGGATAGAAATGGTGATAGAAATCACCATTGGAAGAAGTTTTTTCTAAAATAGATTTCTTCCATAGAAATAGGGAAGATAGAAACCCCGATGGTCTTAGACCATCTCCAATGGTGATTTCTAAAATTGAGTTCTTATCCTTCTTGGCATTGTACTTTATGGAGATTTCTATCCTAGTTGGAAGAGTTTCTAGATAGAAATTGTAGACATACAAAAATGTTCTCCAATGGTTCTCCATTTCTATCCTATGTGTCACATAGTGAAAGGAACAATTTAATGGTGTGGGACCCAATAATAATTGTATAGGAGAATTTCTATGAGAGTTTCTACATGTAGAAACCCTCTTAGAAAGTTTTTATCCTACATCATTGCCACCTAGGATAGAAATGGTGATAGAAATTATCATTGGAAGAAGTTTTTTCTAAAATGGATTTCTTCCATAGAAATAGGGAAGATAGAAACCCCCATTGGAGATGGTCTTATTACCAATTTGTCTTCTTCATTGACCGAGAAAATTATTAAAGTCTTACCTTAACTCTTGCACTCAAGGTTCCCCTACGCTATTTTCTTGGCATAGAGACTTTCCGCGCAATGATGTACAACTCTATCAACATAATTACATCAATGATCTATTGGTCCGTACAAACATGGATGGGCCCAAAGTCCAAACCAATGTCGACTCGTTTGTTGTCCTATACGAAACTCAGTGTTGTTTTGCCTCTGGGCAAAAAATTATTAAATTTTTTGTGCATATTGTATTGCATGACTTCTAGACCCATACCTCCAAGTTCTATCCTAAATAGAAAGAAAAATATATTCCCGCGGCTCAATTCACTAATCTTTCGTCATCTAGTCAAAACTTTTATGTCTCTTTTCGCTGACCACAAGGGTCACTCGGATTCGACTGGTTGGCATCCTTTCAATACCTTACTATTACACGGCTAGACATTTCTTTTGCAAGAAAAGAGGTATGCCACTTTATGCAAGCTCCTTCGGTTATACATTAGAAGGAAGTTAAAAGAACATTGTGATATCTGAAAGGGACCATCACATCTGCAATTGTCATTCGTTGATGTCCATTATTTGTCTTGCATGCTTGATCGTATCCTGATTGGGCGAGAGATTTTGATGTCTCAAGGTGGACTTTGAATTTTTCTAGACCCTAAGGTCCGGTTTAGTTCGCGGAATTATAGAGTTGGAAAAAAAAGTCTTTATTTTTCTCGGTTTGGATGTCAAAGTGATTACCAATGGAGAGAAAAATTAGGGGCCAATAATTACATTCATCCAAGTAAGAAATTACTTTTTCACCTTGACGTATTCACTTTCTTTTCCCATTTTTTTTGACATTTCCTAACATCGGAATGAAAAATTAATAAAAATTATAATTTTTCAAAAGAAAAAAATACCAAAGAATTGATTTTCTTTCCATTCATTTCCGCGGACCAAACGAGGTAAATAATATTTATTTATTGGAGCTCTAGAAAACAAAATACCGTCTGTAAATCAAGCACAAAAGCCGAACATTTGCATGCTTATTATTTGAATAATGTTATTTGTCTCTCCAAATTGTACCTCCAAACCGTCCCTCATTACGTGACAGCTGACGTGGCATGTTGATGTGGCAGCGGACGTGGCAAATTTTAAAATCCAAGTTCAAATTAACATTAAAATTAATGTTAACACTAACATTAAAAATTAATATTAACGTTAACATTAACAATAATATTAATATTAACATTAACATTAATATAACATTAATATTAATATTAATTAATATTAATATTAACATTAACATTAACATTAATATGGACAAAATTGGATAATTAACTTTGGTAAGTTATAAAGGCACTTCACTTTTTTATCAGGGCTATCCCATTTTAAACTTTGTATTATTTACAAGTTTGCCATTGAAAAAATTGATTAGGACTATCCCACTCTTTGGTATAAAAGTCACTTTTTTTTTTTTCCTATTCTTTCCCTCTTCTTCTTCCTCAACCCATCCTAGAAGAAGAAGAAGAAAAAAAAGGAAGAAGAACAACAACAACAACAACAAAAATGTTAAACCCTAATATTGGTGGAAATCCTAATATTGTTATCCCTAATTTTTTTTTCATTTTCAATTTCGATGGCACCCAAAGGCTCATCATAATATACGAACCCTAATATGGGAGGAAACTCCAATATTGCTGTTCAACTAGTGCAAACAAGGACTGTCCAATTTTCTGGCAGTCCTACAAGCTGAATGGACTGCCAGAAAACTGGGCAGTCCTAAGTCACAGCATGTGAAACAAAGGACTGTCCATTTTTCTGGCAGTCCTTACAGTATGTAGGACTGTCCAGTTTTCTGGCAGTCCTGAATACAGTAAGGACTGCCAGAAAAATGGACAGTCCTTTGTTTCACATGTTGTGACTTAGGACTGCCCAGTTTTCTGGCAGTTCATTCAGTTTGTAGGACTGCCAGAAAAATGGACAGTCCTTTGTTTCACATGTTGTGACTTAGGACTGCCCAGTTTTCTGGCAGTTCATTCAGTTTGTAGGACTGCCAGAAAATTGGGCAGTCCTTTGTTTCACATGTTGTGACTTAGGACTGCCCAGTTTTCTGGCAGTCCATTCAGTTTGTAGGACTGCCAGAAAATTGGGCAGTCCTGGTCGACGCAGAGTTTTTTCGTTCGTGCATACTTGTGTTTAATTTAAATGGATAATTTTCCACTCCGAATGTAGTTTAATTCAAATGGGCTACAGACAATTGAAATAAACAATGTAATGGATGCTTGAATTTTTCAATTTAATTTCTAGAATTTTGGAAACAAATAGAGAAAGAATTTGGGTGCCATCGATCTTCTTGAGAAGGAAATTTGGAAGAGAAGAGGAAGAAGAAGAGAAAATTTCTAGGGTGGAAGAAATTTTTAGGAAATTTCAAATTAACTTCTTGCTTGGGGATGGAGAAATGGTGGAGGAGAAGAGGAAGAAGAAGAAGAGAGGAGTTAGGGTTTAGGAAGAGAGAGAAAAAATTTTGCAAATGAGAGAAAAAATTTGGATTTGGGGAAATTTCACTTTGGGACAGCCCTAGATTAAAAAAATGGGTTGTCCTGAGTAAAACACAAAAAAATCTGGGCTAACCCCAATCCGGACTAGCCTTGATAAAAAACTGAAGTGCCTTTATAAAAAATCTTAACTTTTTGGGTTAAAATTTGCCATGTCATCGGCTATGTCAGATGACACACAATATTATTTAACATGCCATATTAACTGCCATATAAGAAGAGATGTATTGGAGGGACAATTTGGAGGGACGAATAACATTACTCTTATTAGATGTTATTTAGATCAAGCACATAATCCGAATACAAAAGTTTCGCTTGCACTACAGTTGAGGTTATTTGGGTAGAAAAGTTGATGAACTATGTGCCTCACAGCGTTCGCGGTGTGACAATTTGGGAGCTAGTTTTTCTGGTTTCTAATCCTATATTCTATAATGGCATGAAGCAAGTTGAGATTTATTTTCACTTTGTACATAAGGGAAACTGGCCACTTGGAACTACACTATATTAGTTTTGAGAGTCGAAGTCCCGGAAATTTTGATTACATCTAAATCTTCATTATCAAATTCATAATATCACGATGACTACAATGTCGTCAAAAAGAAACATCGCATCCAACAATACATGCCAACTGTACCTTTGCATCAAGTTTTTTAATGAATTATTTGCACCTCTGATGCCTAAAAGGGGTTTTCACCTCTATTGAATATAACTCATCTTAACAAGATCCCTTCCGTATTTTTAGATCACAACATTCTTATAGGTGAAATTGTGATTCAAAGCACATACAAAAGAAAGCCATCTTGAAACCACACCTTATTCATATCAGAAGGCATAAAGAATTTAAAACAATAGTTAAAGCTTAGATTAAGAATAATCCTCAGTCATCAGGGAAAAACACATAACCAAAAAGTTTTAAAGCTTGGATTAAGAATCTGATAAAACTTGGGTTTCAACAGCCCAAGTGAAGAGAATTCCACTTCCATCACACTATTAGTAGGAGTTGAAGAACATCAAAACTACCAAAAGCTAATACCAAAAATAACCAATCAAAACTAGAGAATTGAAGCAGCAGTTGGGAACCCAAGCTATGCAGTCAGAGAATAGTCTCGTCTCCTAAAAGATGATACACGTAAAATATCTCCAAGTAGCTATAAATTGTCAACATAATTAGCATGTACGGGAATATGGTCTAGCATACAGCAACAAGTCACAAAGAACAGTATTAAAACAGATTGTATCATAACAAATACCTAAGAAAGGATAATGGGGTTCCTATATTATCACTTGTATACAAGTGTTAGGTAAGTGCCCTGATAATTTCAGTCTTCACTTGGCCAACATCATCCTCACAAACTCATCATAGTTCACCTGCCCATCGCCATCAATATCTGCCTCTCGTATCATCTCTTCGACTTCCTCGTCCGTCAGCTTCTCACCGAGGTTTGTCATCACATGGCGGAGCTGCCAAGCAGTTCATGTGAAAGTCAAAAAGAGGACGTGGAAGCAAAACCCATTTCAAGTACGCTGTGTATAATAACGCTACGCAACGTGACTTTCCACTCAGACCTCCCATCATGAATCCTATTGGCATGCACCCATAGGTTTTTCACCAAGTCCGTGCACCCTTATCTCGGTGCATGCGACATGGGATTCAGATGAAAAATCAGGATAGGAGCTCCTGTTGCGTAGCATTACTAGTAAAGAAAGGCAGTTTACCTCTGCAGCAGAAATGAAACCATTCTGATCCTTGTCAAAGACTTTGAAGGCTTCCTTAAGTTCCTCATCAGAATCAGTGTCCTATGTACATTGCACTCAGAATATTAGTTTAGAGATTAGAAAGAGACTATAAATTAAGTTGTAAGTTTATCCGTCAGGCCTACAGGCCTACGCGCATTACAATTTCACAGGATATATCTTATAGTGTAGGCGTTATCTAAACAGTGAAATCATATGCAGTAGAAGAGAGACTTAGATTACTCATGATACGGAAGACCTCGTTATCAACTGGTTAACTATGGGTTAGAGATGAAAAAGAGACTTACATTAGAAAGAATGAATATGTAACAGATAACCTGCAACTATGGAAACTACTTGAAATGAAAGAAAGGCGCATTCCTTGCAAGACACGGGAATTCAGTGTTAAAATGTGCCATTCAATTGACGGCATTGGAAAAATCAAGATGTAAAATTTAACCTCCGAATAGTTAAGAGTAAGTACATAACAATCTCATGAAGAAGAAGAAGAAGAAGGGATATGCATGCAGATACAGGATGCGTACTTTCATCAGATTAATCTCCTAATAATAAGAGAGACGGACAGAATAATACTGGGTATGCACGCGCGCACAAGCCATCTCACGCAGACAAGCAAACAAGGACAGGATTTATTTTTATTTTTTGACCTCCCTAATAACCCTCACCAACCCCAACCGCTGGGCCGCCCCTTGGATTATTTCATGTGAAATCTAAATTTGAACCCATTAAGTACATAGTCTGCATGAATCCAAGCGAAGATATAAACCTAATCCTTACCAGTGAAAATCCAGCCCAGATTTTAGAACTGGGTAGTAGGCTTTAATATCATAAATCTGACACTCAAGGGCTGTCAACTGATCGGATTTGGGTCAGATTTATGTAAAATCCAGATGACCCAAAATATTTGCCTTCCCCAAATTTGTACCTGAACATGATCCTATTAAATTCTGTTTCAAGTACCTGAACACAATCTGATTACCTGTTATATATAACAAAAAAATAATTTCATGAAATATTGCTGCTGGAGAGGCTCAAACTCAGGACCTCCTCCAATACATTGTCAAGCCTTAACCACCCAGCCACATGCCAACTAATAGCTATCTAAAGAACATTTTTCCATTTGATCAAACCCGAACCGGACAATATTTTCAGCTTTCATATGTTGTACCTGAACCCAACCCAAAATTTAATTTGGGTTTAATTTTTTTGCATCCAAACATGCATTTTAGCTAAACTTGGGTCGGGGTCAGGTTAAAGAGTTAGCGGTTACCAATGACATGCCTATATACACTCCTATGGGCACTTAGATATCAATATATAATACAGAAAACAGTATTCGTTGTGCTGACTGACAGGGATAACAACTAGTTTCTAATACTCCCATACCCAAGGACTCTTACGTAAATGCACACAATCATGTGATAATTCAAAACAGATCACTTTGTTATACATTTGTCTGGTAAGTTCTTCTCAAGAGAATATGAATTTAAAGACCATCAACAAATACAAATGGCAACATGGTCCAGTTAGACTAAGTTCAAACAAATAGTTACCCGATAGATAAAAGAGTTCAACCAAAATCAGCTAAATAACCCAAAAAGACAACTACCGTTAAGTCATCCATTTGCACAAGGCTAAGGAATAGTTTGGTCAAAGCATTATTAAATCTCAGCTCCTACTAGTATTCTAACAATTTAGTCATCGAGAATGTATTTCACAATTAGCTTCAACAAGATAACCTTGAAGGCTTAAACGGATAACAAGAAGAAAAAAAACGTACTCAAGCTTCACAAAATTCAAAACCCGCTTGAAATGTAAGAAGAAAACTATACTCACTTTCATTTTACGCGACATCAGATTCAGGAACTCAGGAAAATCAATTTCACCATTCTGGTCAGCATCAACCTCACTGATCATATCCTGCAGTTCAGCTTCAGTTGGATTTTGGCCCAAGGATCTCATCACAGTACCCAACTCCTTGGTTGTAATGCAGCCTTCAGGACAGAAATTAGCACATTTCCAAAGGATAAATTTAGAGAAATAGTAAGCTGATATTAATACAGAAAAGAGACTTTTCACATAAATGAGAAATCAAAAACCAAAAGCAAACATCATGTCAAAATAATTCTTACAACTATAAGAAAAGGATCAATTTTACAGCTTCATACACAATTTTCATTCCTACAACAAATACGATAATAAAGTTTAGCGATTTAGAATATCGATGTATGATGCCAAAATAAGCTAGCAATAGCTTCTGAGAATAACTAGGAAGAGAAGAAGTTAAAGATAAACTCAGTTTTATTTTCAGAAAAAAACTATCTTCCTTCACAGTGCACCTTAAGCTAGCTACTTAATTGATAAGTATAATGGCCTATTTTTGAAGTTATTTGAAGTTTGAAGGTTACGTGGTTTGTGAATGTGGCAGCGAGCATTGGGTTTAGGAAATAAACACCCAAAATTGCTATCGTGAATCATACAATAGAATGAGAAGCATGTGTTAAATGGCATCGGTTATATAAAGGGTTAGCATATTTTTCAAACCAAATTAGCACTGGTTTACATTTCCCAGAAAAGAAAAGTCTCAATTTGTCAGGTTGATATCTAGTGACGAACAATTGATCAGCCCTTAATGGCTTGCTTTATTAGAATATTGATCCGTAGACGATCTAATCTGAAACCAAGTTACATGACGTGATTCTCAGAATACCTGGAATTTGATGCACACAAATCCCACATCAGTAGAAACACATCAGAGACATCAGGAACACACAAATGCACAAAGGGCCCAACATGGATGGTAATATTAAAAGAAATGCAACATTACATCCAAATTCCACTACTTTTCCATTATTCTGTCCAATATTTGCCCAAGTCTTGATACACTGGTTCCAGGAAGTTTCCTTTTCATTAATTTAGCATCCAAAACTATCTAGGCCCACAGCTTTCTTTTCTCATTATCCTTATAAGGAACAAACATATGGGACATACAAGTCTATGCAATTACATGAAGACATATCCTTTGTTAATTAAAAGCAAAAAATTGACCCACAGCCAAAAACGTAAATGAAAAAAAAAACCAACTGGCCTACATGCAAACATTTCCAAAACCATCCAAAATTTGACACGCTGGTTTCTATTTTCACGGGGTAAAAAGCAACCTATAAACTTAGAATTGATGTCATGTTGGCATCCAGAGATTATAATTGATCAGTCCTAAAATAACTACTCTAATTAAAGAAAAATCCATTGTCGACCAATTTTGAAGTAATCCTTGACATGATAAATAGGAAAATATTGAACCAGGGGGTGGCCGAGCAGGTGAGGAATTAACGGGGAGGTCCTGGGTTTGATCCCAGGCAAAAACAAATAATAAATATGTGGGGAAAATATGGAATATTGGGAACATCAAGTGAAGGGTTCCCTACATACACACTGAAAAAGGTAACAATAAATCGTAAGTCTCTCTAATTTTCTATCACTCCTTCCACAGTTTCCAAGTCTCGACTCTTGACACATTTGTTCCAGGAAGTCCAACTTTCCTTTATTTAACATCCACGACAATCTTCAAATAATCGATCATAGATACAGGACATACAAGCTCCATACAACCACATGAGAAAAGTAACCACCAATTCTAAATGAAAACTTCAAAAAGAGACATAGATTTACTGCTTCATAGGAAAAGACCATTCAGTGGTCACAAGAGACTTTAAATTTTTCAGTAATCAATCCAATGAGTAAGATATAGCTACATATAACTAAAAAGAACAGGAATTCAGATTGGACTGCTTAGAAACAGGTGGTGATCATGACTTACTAAATATTATGAACATACTCCGGAGCTAACAAATGATTCATGAACCATGTAAACATAGTTCTCGAATTATGCATATCTTATAATAAACAAGTTCTTCACTCGGCAATGACAATAAACCATGGGTTACCTAATATGATCATCTATCTACATCACTTATTGCTAATAATTTGAAGATATTAACTCCATAACTAACAAATAATTCAAGAACTATGTCAAACATCACAACATACAATACGATTGATTGCATAGAAACAAGTTGCTATCATCTAAATATATAAATAAACACTAACAATGAAGATGCTAGCTACCGAACTAACAAATAATTTGAATTCCAAGTCTAAACCAAATAAATGTCTCCAAATGGAGAGAACCAAAAAAAAAAAAAAGTTTGCATCAATAAATCTACATGGCCACCGATCGTTAGGATCACTCTCTTAAACAAACAAAAAAAACCCTAAGAACCGAGATCCAGTGCTCTAAAAGAGATCTCAAATGAGACGATGCATCTGCATATAACAAGATACCGACTCCAGAACAAACAAATGATTCGAAGCACAGACCCCAAAAAACTGGTGTCTGCGTCCGTGTCGCACAAAACATACATCGGACACAGCACTCTCTAAAATCATCCACTCGGACACGCCAAAATCAGCGGTGTGTCTACGCCACCGTGTCCTCGTGCCATGCCGTGTCCGTGTCCGTGTCAGTGTCCATACAAGGATGTAAGCAAATGATGGATTGCTGAGAGAGAGATCGTGGTCATTGGTCGACACATACAGCTACTAAATAATTTCTAAGACTAAACCGAAAATACTCCGATCCGATCGGATCACTCGCTCGAACAAACACAAAACCCTAAAGAAACTCCTCCACCTCCACGATCAAAACCCTAACACTCGAGATCTAGAGTTCCAAAACAGAAAGAGGAAGTTAGGGTTTCTATAATACCATCTCCGTCCTTGTCGAAGAGGCTGAACGCCTCCTTGAACTCCGAGATCTGCTCGTCGGTCAGCATGTCCGCCATTGCTCCTCCGATTCCTTTCTTCTTCTTCTTCTTCTCCTTCTCCTCACTCACTTTCTCTCCCTCTTCCCTTCTTTCTTGCTCTGGTCTTTGATCTTTGATGGCTTTTAAATAGAGCGGTCAATGGTGGGCTGGCGCGTTGGTACGGGACACGTGGCAGAATCTCGATGGGGGTGACGACTCGGACGATCGGGAGTTTATGTAGGTCAGGAACGGCAGATTGGTAAAAAATCGAGAAGACTAATTTTGACGACCAGGAAAATTACTAACTTTTTTTATGTTAAGATCAATAAGAAGTTTACTAGATAGGATGCAACACACTTAAATTATTTTTTCAGTACTGTTAAAAAAATTAATAAAGGACCGCACCACTCTCATTCTTCTCTATCAGAACACCCTTCTTCCTTTCATCTTTGTCATCCAACCCTAATTTTAGATTTTTTCTAAAGGCACCACCCTTTTTGCTAGAGGCTAGCCCAAAAATATTTTAAAATATTACAAGTTTGCCATCAATTTTTTTTACTTGGGGCTAGCCCAAGCAAAGGTATAAATACCAACTTTTGTTTTCTTTTTCTCTCTCACTCTACTCTTTTCTTTTCTCTCTCAACTCTTTTTTTTTCTCCCTCAACTCTAGGTCAAAGAATTTAACCCCAAGTTTTTTTCCAACCTACATTTTTTCCAAATTTTTCTCTCAACTCTAGGTCATTGATTTTTATCCCAAATTTTTCCCTCAACTCTAGGTCATTGACTTCTCTCATTTATTAGTAAAGTCATCGAATTAATATATGTTTAATATTTTAAACATGAATTTCACATATAAAAAGTTGAATTATGTGTTCAATGTAGAAAAATATTGAACATGGAACAACCGGGATCATCAAATGTTGTATACTCTCTTCCCGCCACGTCCGAAGAACACTTTGATGCATCGGAAGCCCTCTTGGTAACTAAATTTTAACTTTTCATCGGATGAAAAATCGGGTTGTGACACAGAGGACTGTCACCTCTCTGGCAGTCCCGATCATAGATTAGGACTGCCAGAGAGGTGGCAGTCCTTCACATATGTCGGACTGCCAGGGGCCTGACAGTCCTACATATGTTTTTTTGCGATTCTAAAATTTTGACAAAAAGTGCTAAAACGGAGGTCCAAACATCATTTTTTATGATTCTAAAATTTCAGAAGGCCGTCTAACGGTAGAACTGTTAATCTCAGGCTCCTCAAAGATACGCTCATTTTGCGACAAACCGGACCTCGTTTCGACCTCCCAATCAAAAGTTATGGCCCTCCAAAGTTTCAACTGACCATAAAATGCACCGGAATGACCATTCTCCGTCTTAATTTACACGGAGAATGGCTATTCCCAGTGTTAAAACGTAGGTGAATGACCATTCTTCGTGTTAATTTACACGGAAAGAATGACCATTCTTCGTGCTCCGTGCTAAATTACAGAGACGTACAAATAGGACTGCCACACCCCTGGCAGTCCTACATTAAATTAGGACTGCCAGGGTGCTGGCAGTTCTAATTCAATGTAGGACTGCTAGGGGGTGGCAGTCCTGATACTGGATCAGATAGTCATTCTCCGTGCTAAATTACACGGAGAATGGGCATTCTCCGTGCTAAATTAAGAGTTTTCAGTTGAGGAGCTCCTCACAAAGTTTGATAAGTAGGACTGCCACCCCCCTGGCAGTCCTATACTGAAGTAGGACTGCCAGGGTGCTGGCAGTCCTAATTCAATGTAGGACTGCTAGGGGGTGGCAGTCCTGATACTGATCAGATAGCCATTCTCCGTGCTAAATTACACGGAGAATGGCCATTCTCCGTGCTAAATTAAGAGTTTTCAGTTGAGGAGCTCCTCACAGAGTTTGATAAGTAGGACTGCCACCCCCTGGCAGTCCTATACTGAAGTAGGACTGCCAGGGTGCTGGCAGTCCTAACTCAAACTTGCTGTTGCAGCAAGTTTCAGTCAGGACTGCCAGCACCCTGGCAGTCCTACTTTAGTGTAGGACTGCCATGGGGCTGGCATTCCTACTTATCATACTCTGTGAAAGAGTTTTCAGTTGAGGAGCTCCTCACAGATTTTGATAAGTAGGACTGCCACCCCCCAGGCAGTCCTATACTAAAGTGGGACTGCCATGGTGCTGGCAGTCCTAACTCAAACTTGCTGTTGCAGCAAGTTTCAGTCAGGACTGCCATGGGGCTGGCAGTCCTACTTTAGTGTAGGACTGCCATGGGGCTGGCAGTCCTGATACTGATACTCTGTACATAAAAAACAACAATTCATCACAAGTACATAAACAACAATAATTCATCACAACTACATAAATATTCCATATCCAACTTAAGATTCATCACAATAATTCATCACAATAATCCAACTACAATAATTCATCCCAATAATTCATCACAACTACTTAAGTTTCAAAGATTCCCCATCCAAATTAAGTTTCAAACAAGTACATAACTATTCCACATCCAACTTAAGTTTGAAACAAGAAAAATATCCAGATCCAACTATATATCATGCCGGGCCTTTGAACGAGACTCCCTATTGTTCATGAAGGGGAAGTCGACCACGTCGTCGATGCGATCAAGCTTGTTGGCGACCGCGATACTAGTGTCACTTTGGCAACCTCTCCGAGCTTCGGGCGCCGATTCAAAAATTGTTATCGGACGCTCGAAAGGACGTCCCGTACGTTCCTTCCGCTTTGATGCGGTGGGCCGTATTCTTTTATTAGCGGCCGGTGGACTGTATGACAACATACAGTTATTAAATAATAGAAACAGAAATAGGACATGCAGTTACCCCCCGCATATGAGCATCATGCAGTTACCCACCCCCATATGTCATTACAGTAGGACTGCCAGGCATGTGGCAATCCTAATGTAAATCAGGACTGCCATAGTCCTGGCAGTCCTCTTTCATAAGAGGACTGCCAGGACTGTGGCAGTCCTGATTTACATTAGGACTGCCACATGCCTGGCAGTCCTACTGTTATGAGACCCGAACTACCAAAACGAGATGCTAGTTTGTCGTGTTCTAGGGTTAGGGTTTCAACATAAAATGTGAGTTTTTTGTGTTCGAAAATTAGAGAAGAGAACCATAAAGAGATTCTAAACCTATTTTATCAAAACTTTTTCAAGAATTAAAAATATTCTAGGATTTTGAATAGAATGTACAAAATTCTCGAAGAAATTAGGGAAGAACGTCCCTAGATTCTGGTTTCTTTGACTTGCGTGTCTTGTGGAAGAAATCTTGGTGGAGGAATTGGGAGTGGAGTGGTGGAGAAGAAGAAATTAGGGTTTTAGGAGAGGGAGAGGGCTTTTTTTTTTCTTCTTGAGAAGAGAGAGTGTAGAATGACAAATAAAATGAAATGAAGGGTTTGGGGGGTTGGGCTGCCCCCTAGCAAATTTTGGGTGCCCCCTAGCAAATTCTCCACCTTCTTGGGCTGCCCCCAAGTAAGTGATGTCCCCAAGCAATTTTGGTAGTGCCCTTAGAAAAAAACCTAATTTTATAGTAGATATTCTAAAATAAAATTTTATGATCATATTAGATAAAGTTTTGAACTCATTATAGGAGTTCTGAAATGACATAAATCAACAAAGTCTTGCTGGGACGATGCAAAATTGTCTAATATGTAGGACGACAGAGGAAAAATACATGAGTGTCAAACAAGTAAAAATTAGCCAGTTCGATTTGTTTTGATATAAAAAAACTCTTCAAATTATCTTATAGTTACTTAAAAAAATCAAATGATTTCAAAAAATTAGAAAAATGTTGTGATTTGGATAAATTCAAATATGGATGTCCTTATCCATACCCACAACAACCTCTATCCAATTTTTTTCTATATATGTTATCAATGAGAAAAGCTACGTGCAGATTTCTGACTACCAATTTTTTTTTTCCTCTCATTTTCACAACAAATTATCAGCACATACCCTAACTAAGAAGAAGGCGGTTAGAATCATGGAAGGAGTCCATTCTAAAATCGGAAAGATGCTCCTAGATTTGGCAACAAAAGTCAACAAAAGATTTGCTACAAAAGTCAAGAGCATGAGGCGTTTCGTAACAATATCTCATTCTTTACCCTCCAAGTAAGGTCAGAAATTTTTTTATTCTTCTACGAATATTATTGGATGGTCAAAACTTTTCTTCCTCCTTGCTTCAATTCCATGTTTTGATAGTTGCAAACTTAATTTTATCTTTGGTCATCTATTTCTTTGACACTCTAAAAACTCAAAAGATATTTATAAACACCGATAGGATTGAAGTATATTTTTATATCAAGGGTAAGATAGAAGGTTCTTATTTAAATATTTTGAACTATAATGTTGATAGCAATAGTTCACCTACAGCTACGATAATTGTATGTGTTGGACAAACTATTATAAAGACCTTGCATGACCATATAATTTGTCATAGAAACTATTTTGATTTTAAGTTCCATACAATTATCTTTCGATTAGAGATTTACTTGTCAATAATATTTATCTTCAATTTTTTGAAGTTGGGAATGACCTTTCCTTGTAGTCATTATCTCTATACCTATTATAATATCTATTATAGGTGGAAAGGAAAACATTTTACATTCAGTAACATTGGATTTGTTGTTAGAAGTATTGTAGATTAAAGCTTGAGATATATGTAACGTGCAATACCTGAAGTATATACCATAATTATCTGGACTAAGTGATCATTAGCCCACTGCTTTGGTTATTTAGTTAGATAACCATTTATTTTGACATATGAGTATATATAAAAACATGAAAAAGAAGAAGAAAAAAAAAGAAGATATCTTGAATAATCGTAAATGGAAGATTACTATTATCATTGTCTGAGGTGATTTATACTTAACTATGTCTTATCATTAGTAGAAGATTTCTTAATTACTTGGTCTCCTTACGCCCAATCCACCATGCTCCATGGTTTTAAGAACTTGATAATGTCCAATTAGATGGATACATTTTCGTGTAGAAACTCTTCAAAGTATTTTCTATATTTTGCTTATAGTACTTGCGTATCGCACTCTGCACAGACAATACTGTATCCAACATCCATTTATATTCCTTCATTTTCAAATCTCACCAAATATTGAGAAATCATGTGTCTGCCCATGGTGAACTACATCACTGAATTGGATGGAGGATTTGCTACTTTTACCTTCAGGCTTGACTATCTTCATATATACTTTGATTCAAATATTTCATATGACATTATCTTATCAATATGGCGATGTCGTTATGAATCTAACACCTTAGTTTGTGCCCTACAATATATGCATCTGCCCATATGAGCCCTTAGTTGACCTGATTAAATATAGTAATTAGCCAGTGTCGCATATTCTGTTTTTCTTGAATAATTATGCATGGAGAAAATATTGTATTTGTCATTGCACATGGATCATGAGTTGAGTTATGACCACTTTGAATGGATCAATCGATGCTGACAAACTGAAGGATAGAATTTGCATATTTGTTTCAACTTTACATGGTTGAGGCACTTTATTAATACATCTGATTTGGACTAAATTAATTAGATTGGACTATAAATCATTTGTCATATAAACTCTCAAGTTCTTCTCTGATAATTTACATTAGATGGATGAAAAAACTCTCAAGCTTTTCCATGAGTGAGCTTACCATTGTTATTTCATATCAAGTGCACAAGCAACCTTCAAGTATGTGTTAGCTAGTATATGAAGTGTATCTATACATTTATTTGACTCGTTTTTTGCGGTCAATCTCAATTTTGGCAATATATCCGAAAAAGTGACAAATAATTTTGTTTGTATAGAATAATATATATATACCAACCTGAATGTTGGTATTTCATATGTGCATATATTTTAAAGTTGCAAATCTCATATAAATTAGAATTTTAAAGTTGGTGACATAAGGTTGTCCTATCTGTAGGGATACTACGGATGCATTATTATCCTACCAACTATCGTAGACCAAAAGTTCTATGTTTAGAATTATTATTATTGATTAATAATGTCTATATTTGCAACTATTGATATGATACTGGCATATCTAGTGTCATGTCTCGACCCAAAAAATCGCTCGCCCTCGCATCGATTTATTCGAATCGTTCGTTTTCGCTGGGGCGTGATGTCGTACGAGTCTGAAATTGCACTCGTACAAATTAAGACAAGATGACAATTCTCAAATAGTTCTTTTTGATTTGATATTAGCAGCGAAAGAAATAGAGTATACGAAACAATTCTCTTTATTGATAATTGAACTGAGGTTACAAAAGCTTTTAATAGCCTAATTAAATTTTGCTAGGTTGGCTTACAACACTCAGGCTCTCTCTTGCCCACAAAGGATTTCACCGTTCCATACATGTCAACCCCATTTTTCGTTATACGTATTTCCAGTATACGTGTACGAAATCCTGACACGTATTTTTACTTCTCCTGCCTTGCTAGCTAATTTTGGTTTAATCTTGCTTAGGTTCATCATGGCATATCATGGTTTGACTTGGTTCATTTTTGGTTGGCTTGGTTTATTTTCCTTTGGTTCAACATGTTAACCCCCCTATTTAAAGCCCTCCAACCCACTCTCTCTCCTCCATTACTTCTTCTTCTTCTTCATTTACTCCTCCCACCTACACCCAAGAGCTCTAGGCAAGTGCAACTTGCTTCATGATGGAACTTGGATTTTATTGTTCCAATATCTTCCCCTCCTAGTTCTAAGCCTCTTTAGAACTTGTCATTTTTGATTTTGATAGATAGATTTTTGTAGATCTAGGTTTTGCCCTTTCTCATGATTTTCTTGGTTTTGATCTATGAAAACTTGGTATTTTCGAAAACTAATTGTTCCATGTTGTAGAAAATTTTTATTTTATCCAATTTTGACCGTTGAAAAGTTGGATTTGGACTTGTTTTGACCAAGTTATAGACTTTTGAAGCTTTGGGTTCAAACCTTGGAAATTCCTGCTGATTGGAGAAGACAGTGAGCAGTGTGCGCAAGCTTTTTAGCTTGCGCCACTGTGTTGCGCACGCTTCTTAGCGAGGCGCAGCCTGACCTAGTGCGTGCGCTCCTTAGCGCAGCACAACCTGAGTCAGGCGCAACCTGGCCTGACGCACCTGAGTCAGGCGCAATCTGACTTGGCGCACCTGAGTCAGGCGCAACCTGACCTGGCGCACCCCAGTCAGGCGCAACCCGAGTCAGGCGCAACCTAGCCTCACGCAGTCTAGTGCCTGGCGCAACATGACTTGGCCCGACTCGTTCTGGCACGACTTGACCCGACCTTGTGCATTCTAGTGCCTGGCTCCCTAGTGCCTTGGCGCAACCTGATGTTTAGGCGCAACCTGTGACCTTGGCACCCCTAGTGCCTGGCACAACCTATTACCCTGGTGGCACAACTAGCTAATGCCACTTGTTGGCCATGGTACCCCTTGTCCCTCCCCCTTGGGCGCATGATGTCCCCAGTTTTCCCCTCTTTATGATTTTTGCACCCATTTTATATGCTTACACCTTTTTGATATGAACTCGATATGAACACGATGTGAGCCTGACATGTTAATTAACATGATAAATTCTTGATGGTGGTCCGTTGTGGCGCACCCTTGACAAGCAATATTGATATGATAATATGACACGACATGATAAGTAACTTGATAAGGCATGTATAATCTTGATAGTGGCCCATTGAGGCACACTTCTGACAAGAAATCTTGAAAAGTAACCTGACATGATGTAATAATCTTGAACGCTGTTGCGACAGCTACCCTAACTTGCTAAGTAACTCTTATCTTGACACCGTGGTTGATTTTCTTGATTGTGCCTGTATAAGCTACATGTCTCGTCCTGCATCATGTCTAGGACATGAATTCCTGATTTTTCTACGGTCAGGGATTTATACTGAATCTGATGTCACTACCACATTTTAGCTTGAGGGTATTTTGGTCATTTGGTGAATTTTTGAATTTTTAATTAATTTATTGAATTGGTGATTGCTATCTTTGACTTTGACTTATGGAGACTTAGTAGACTAGCCTAGAAGCTAACCCTAGCTATGGTGACCCTAGTCTAACTTAAGTTAACCTCTATTTAGTTTAGAAACTAGTTTTAAATAGGAGGATTAAGATTAAGTGAAATGATTTCATGACTTGTGATTTTCCATTCAATGACTTATGACTTAAGCCCATAGGCCCATAGCATGAAAACCTAACCCTAACTAAACCCTAGTGGCCGGCCACACAAGGAAACCCCCCTATTTAATGTCCTATTGACTTGTTCTTGCCTCTTTTGTGCTCAACCAAGTTTTAGAAAGAAAGGTAAATCTCCACTTTCCAAAATTCTTAGTAAATTCATTTTTAATCCTTTTTGACCCAAATCTTTTGCATATGATTCTAATCAACCTCTACTTGCTGATTTTGAGGAGCAATTTCAGTTTTAGAGCAATTGGAAAGATTTGGATAGCAACGGGAACCGTTTGATTTGAGACTTTTTCTTGATCCTTACAATCCATAGGTAAACCCCTCTAATTTTATTTAATTCCTGATTTTAGTGCATGGTAGCCTAGATCTAGGTGTCCCCTAGCTATAGTGGTAGTTTGGTGTCATTTGCATTAGGTTTCGTGTCCGTATCGGACACGGGTCAAACCCATAGGTTAGGTGTTTATGGAAATGCCACAACCATTCCTTTTTACTGTTTTTGTAAATATTTTTTAATGAAATCCTAGATCTAGGGTTTGTTTATTGATTCGTGTCCTTGCTCACTAATTTTGGAGTCGTGTCGTGTCCATACGAGGACACGAACACGCTGTGGCTGAACCGTGCGCAGTGTCCTGCTGCTCGGGATCAATTGCACGCTATATAGGACACGAGGACACGCCAAATTTTGGAAGGATATCATGGAACTGACAAACATGGGTCTCCCAAAATCTGGGCTCGAATGGTTGAGTGTGCGAGGAGTTCTCCTCCCCGCACTGGTCGTACGAGCAGCTATGCGCGTGTAACTCCACCTTCCTGTTGTGTTAAAAAAACAAATAATAGATATATAATGTTTTATATATTGATTTAACAAATTAGAAATTGTTTGTTACTTAAATAATTAAGAAGGGTATTAATTGCATATGGATTCTTCTTGTGTTTCAGCCCAATGGGCTTAAATCCAATTAACTACTTATTTCTTTACTTAGTCATTTTCTTAAGCCTAAGCCTTTCCATTCAGTTAACCTATTTATTTCTTTGCCCAAAAGCAAAACCATTGGTTAAAGGACTACCAGGAGTTCTTAGACAATAGGCCATTCGTTTGTTTAAGCTCTGCCATTCTTTTTGAAATTCAAATTTGCCAATTCCTTCTCTCTCCTCTAACCGAATTGTCAGGAGGAGGATTAATTCTTCCCGCCACCAAGTTGCTTATTTCCCACGCTGGCTAACGGCCTATAAGAATCGATCATGACAATACTTTTATTCTTTGCTCTCCTCTCCCAAATTGTCCTCTCCATTCTTTCTTTTCTTGAGACTAAAATTCCAAATCGAAGGATCAATCATGGCGAGAAGGTGTAACAAAGCAATGGAGCCCTTAAATATCCACACGCAGTGAGCAAGAGCATCCTCCTCGACGACTGAACGTTGGATCCAGAGCTCTTCGTCGTGCTTGATGAATTCATCGATTCCTTCATCCTCATCGATGAACTTTTGGTAAGAGCATATCACATTCTATTTTACTCTGATCGATTTCATCCTATCAAGTTTCCCTTGTTCAATCAGATCTGGGACTTGGTGAACCAGTCACTGATTCAACCAATTTCCCCTCATCATTTGGATCAATCGAAGTAATCGATCGATCGATTTCTTAATGAATTTAGATGTCCGAATCATTACAAGATTATAGGTCGATTTATGTTTTATAACCAATTGATATAGTTGTGATTTTTATGGTTGTGTCATCTCTTTAAATTCCTTTTTGGTTGCATGGACACGTCCATCCACTGAATTCTCGAATCAGACACCAAGGTGAGTGTCCAGTCTTTATTTCTTGGACCCAGATAATTGTGAGCATAAACTAGGACTAATTCTTTTCTATTGGATTAAATGGTTAAGTGTTCGATCATTTGCTGCAAAGAAAGCTGGATCGTGTGGTGGAGAGTAGCTCGTGCCATTTCACAGAGATCATGAGCTATTGACTCAGGTAATTACTCGATTACACAAGGATGCAGATCATAATAGTTTACATAGACAGTAGATGGATGGAAGTATCTTTAGTTTAAGTTTTGTTATTCCCAGTAGCAGTAGGAGTATGTAACTCTATTTATGTCAGGTAATTATGAGTTGATGCGTTGGAGTAATTCCTAACATAAATTCGATTTACGTCAGTTCAGATTTGAGACTGGTAATGAGAGGCAACTATATTGATCATGTTCCTATACTGGGATTCATGACTGGTATCTTCATTTGAATAATAGACTGGTAATTGGGATATATAGGATTGGTACACAGATTGTATATGGACTGATATGAAGCTGAGATGGGATGATAGTGGTTGAACCATAGGTTGGGAACTCAATAGCTAGACTAGATATCAATTGTTTTGGAATTGGATTACTGTCCAAATACAGGACTGAATCTGGGCTCTTTGTGACTTTTAGCTTGGATAGTTAACAGTAGGAAGTTGGGTGCCCTGAGGAATAGAGTCTAATGTGGAAATTTGAGTTTGTTTTAAGATTGATTCCTTGATATAGATATACAGTGATTGTTCTGCTGAGTGAAGTATTACATTGATCCTGAGCAAGAGGAATTGAACCTGGAAGACTAACTGAATACCCTGTTCGAGATAGGGTATAATTCCCTTTACTTGAGATTGTTTTGTTCAATCCTATCTAAGGATTGACACTTGACCAATATGAATAACCTGGGGATTAGAAAATCTGAATGCTTTGGATTTTCTGGGTAAACTCAGAGAAGGGAATGAGTTCCAGGATATTTTAGTAGAAACTGTCATGTTAGATGCATAACATTAGTGTTTATCAAGGGGACTGATGATAGCCTGATTAAGGCTAATTATGTGTTTTATTGGTCTTTCTAAGTTGGAGTTTTTCCTAACCTGAGAACTCATTCTGACAGATCAGCTAACATGGTAACTGGATTGATGTATCAGTCATATTAGAGACTGTTCGATGAGGGAAGTACTTGGACTGAGATGTCCAAGAATTCCTTAACTGAACATTGATAACAGCTTATGACTGAACATTGTTCAGATAAAGACTGGTAATTAAACCTAATATATATCCTGCTGTTGGACTGGTAGAACCGGGTGGAATGATGAACTGTTTAGAACTGAGAATGAGCTATAGGACTGATAATGGGTTTAATATAGAACAGTTGATATTGGTAGAGGACTGTTATGTCCTGATGTGGCTTGAGGCAGGGAACTGAATATTAAAATTCGTTTGGACTGTATTGGACTTATTTTAGACTGATGTAGGATTAATATTTAATCTGTTATTGGTTTTCTATAGGGCTAGTGTTGTTAATATGATAGCTAAGCCATTGTAGGTCCTAAAAATTAAGTTGCATCCATCAACAAAGTCATGAAAATCAAATTATGCATCCTTCAAATGAACTGCACAGAAGACAGATTGCGCACCAACTCGATTGCGCAGGCTGAACTGTGCACTCATCCAAGTGCGCAAGCTGACGTGGCCTCGTCATCATTACCTGACAGAGAATCAGATCTTCTGACAGCTGACAGCACGGAGAACGAGGAAACTGTTCGTTTATCGTGCAGCACAGTGCTCGAGGACAGCTGTACATGCAGCACAATCTGCCAGACTCTTTGCAGCGCAGTCCATCCCAGCGCAGTCCATCTCAGCGCGGTCCATCCCAGCGCAATCCGAAGCCAGCGCAATTCAGGTGGCACACTCCATCAAGATAACTGACAATGTACACGTGGCCTTCATGCCATCAATTACTCACCATGTGGCAACCGTCTGTACACGATCAAGCGTATTTCAATCAAACAATGCCACGCGTCACATACAGATGGTCCACGATCGAGTAACTGCCTGCGCAGTTCATTGCCTGCGCAATCCAAAGTGTGCGCAATCCAACTTGCGCAGTCCAGAATAACTAAAAAGTAGTTATTTCCAGAACTCTATAAATAGAGTTTCAAGTCCTTCCTAGAGGGGATCACACACACACACATCAGAAATCATCACCAGAGATCAGGAGTTCTTGCCAAAGTGCTGCTGCAATCTTCAGAGGCTACCGTCTTCAAAGTTCACATCGTCCAAGGGATAAAGCGATCGTCATTCAGATCGGATTCCTATAGTTGTACTTTCCCAGAATTCTTGTAATCTTCTTTACAAAGTTTGTTGAAATAAAGATCAAATTTTGTTTTTGCAAACAAAATGGCGATTCTGCTCGGGACGACTTTCTCCTCCAACGAGGAAGTGACAACTCAATGTGACGTTGCGTCTATCGGAATGACGCATAAGACGCTGGTTGTAAAGGTCAACCAGACGGCCTACGAGGCGATGATCAACTCCAGGACCACTCCTCGCACTGCAATAACTTCTGCCATGAGCAAAGTGCGCCCAGTGTGGGTCCCCAAGACTATTGTGCAGTCTGTTTCTGCTCCTCAGCCTGCTGCGCAATCTACTGCCTCTGTTCCTAAGACTGATATCTCTGTGGCACAGTCTGCTGCTACTGCCCATGCGCAGTATGCTGCTCCCTCTTCCAGTGCACAACCTACTTCATATGCTGCTCTGTCAAAGTGCAAGACTCCTATTCCTCTTGCGCAGTTGGCTGCAACTCTGCCTGTGCAATCCACTACTCCAGCAACCAGAGTGCAACCCAAATACTCTGGCAATAAGACTTATGCTGCGCAAGCCACTGTGACTGAGGCCAGAAGACTTTCTGCCAGAGTTACTCATGCGCAACCTGCCAGTGCGCCATCAACCCATGCGCAAACTGCGCCAGCGCAGTCTAAAAGAGATGGCCCTTTGGCTAATCTCTCCTCTTCTCACAACAAGGGAAAAAGCTCTGCTCCTCCTCTCAAGCACCCTGTTGCCCCTGCGCAATCCACCGGGGTTAGTCTTTTGGCTATTCCTCTTACTCCTCAGAACAAAGGAAAAGGCCCGTTGGTCTTTTCTCAAACTTCCTCGTCCCACGACTTGGAAGACAACAGAGGGAAACACTCTTTAGCTAACCCTTCTTCACAAAACAAAGGAAAAGGCCCTTTGGTCTTTTCTCAGTCTTCCTCAGTTTTTACCGTAGAAGATCAAACTGAACGTGCTCCGACACTAGTCAGTACAAGAACTCTCTCCAATAAGGGTTCTTCTTCTCTCCTTGCCAAAGAGAAGTGTACTGATCAAAGAGGTATTCTGCCTACTCCGGTAGCATAGTTCCAAGATCTCCCAACTCTCAAATTCTCTCGTTCAAGACAGGGAAAATTGTTGGTGTCTCAGACTGAAACCCCTGGGGGTGAGTTTGCTGATCTAAGAACTTATCTCAATCGACCAACTTCGGTGAAACGTAAACAGCCAATGCCGAAGACCAACCAGTATCAGAAGCAAACTTCCAGGATCATAAATCCGGACACCTATGCCAATGAAATGAGTACTTCCCTGTACACTTAAGGGACAAAACATCTGAAGAACTGGAACCACGTTCCGAATGTTGTCAAAGAACACATCCCTCGAACTTCTTCTCGTCCTGTCATTGTTTCCGATCTTCGAGAACACCTCAAGCAAAAACGGGACAATACCTCAACACCTCCAGTGCAACCACTTGGACATCATTGTAATCATAAAGTTATCATCAAGTGTTGTTGTCAGACAATAAGACGATATGTCTTCGATCGTCTGAACTTTACAAACTCTGAACCTATGTCAGAAGATGAAGACGAAGTTCTGTACGCTTCTGTCAGCATGACTTCCAGAGACACTGGGGGTAGGAAGTGATCCAAGCACGGCAAGCCTCGCAAGCCAAGCCAGCGGTATTTGGATCTACTCCAAGAAGCTTCTGATGGAGTATTCCAACATACCCGATCCCGAAGCCGAGACACAATCGGTCAAAGGAATCTTCAAGATCCTTCCAGTCATCTTCCTCTTTCTCATTCAGGAGATGATTCTTTCTCCGACTACGATGCATACAGTAAAAGTTCGGAACAGACAGTGTCCTCCACTGTACCTAGAGAAGTGACAACTTATGTTGTTACTGAAGATCCCGATGCTTCCAGTTCGGCTAGTCAAGAACAACGGATAGCTGCGCTAGAAGACAAGCTGAAGTCCATGGCTGAAATGGTCGCAAGTATGCATTCTATCATTGTGGCCCAGCATACGGTACCACCGACCGTACCTGCTGTAAGTCCTGAAATCATAGCATCGTCGATACCTGTCAATACAGGGTTAGGGGTAGCATCTCCTCAACTACCTCCTGTACAGATTCAACCTACGCCCAGTCAGTCAGGTGCTGGGGATAGTGCTTACCATGCTGTCCCTCCCCCTAACACTGTGACTCATCCTACTCCTTCCACATCAGTGGAGGATGCCAATGAAGCTGTCAAGCTCCTGCGCACTCAGTTCGAGGCCTTCAAAGAGAAGGACAACTTGCAGAGGTTGGGGATCAAGCAACCTTACCCAGTTGAATGGAAGGAAGTCCCATTTCCTCCTAAGTACAAAATCCCAAAAATCTTGCTGTTTGATGGCAGCACTTCTCCTAGTCAGTTCATTAACCACTTTGAGGTTATGACTGTCCAACTTCAACCAAATGACGCTCTTCTTACCAGAGTATTCGTCGGTTGTTTAGCCAGCGTAGCATACGATTGGTATAGAAGCTTGCCCGATGGTTGTATCACCTCCTTCTCTGGTCTGAAACAAATCTTCTTGGAACGATTCTATGAGGGAATCAACGACATGACTATGTCAGCCCTCAATAAAATCAAACAAAGACATAATGAAACTGCTAAAAGTTTTATTGAAAGGTTCCGCCGGAAAGCTTTGAAAATGCCTCCTGGAACTCCAGTTGCTGTCACCATAGACACCTGTAAGGCAAATCTTTTGCCTATCATCAGCATGTGGACAGGATCTACTCAGTTCCAAGATTAGCTATCCTTCATTGTCAACGCTAAAGCAGCTGAAGTTAGCGCCGACAAATTCAAGCAACTAGGGGTACAAATGTCTAACCCCGATCGGGATGAACACCAGACATCGGGTGGTGGCAACCGTCAGAACAACCGCAAGGGAAAAGAAACTTTGAACATCAACTTGAAGAATAAAGAATCTCTGGCGGTCAACGTAGCTCCACCTACGTCTGCTTCTACTCCTCCAGCACCTCCACCAAGGGAACCTCGTCCGAAAGTAGAGTATTCTTTTGACGAGAATGACACTGTGAGCATCTTTGATTGCTTGATCAAAAGCAATAAGCTCCAGCTCCCAGATCCCAAGAAGCCTGATGAAGTCGGTAAGACTGATCATCCTAAGTACTGTGTTTATCACAGGTTCATTGGGCATCCCACTCGGGCATGTTATGTGCTCAAGGGTAAAATTCAAGAGCTGGTCAACGCTAGTGTTGTCACGTTGCAGCAAGACGAGAAGACTGTTACCGTAAACATGGTCTCAGTTCAATTCGGTGACTTCCCGCCCCAGATGATACAACATGGTGTCATTCCTATCCCCAAAGCTACTCTTGAGATTGAGAATCTCCCTCTTCCACGAAGTGAAGGTCTCGTCCCCTTGTCTCTTGACAATGGCGAGATTATGTGGATTCATCCGGATCTTGCTTCAGAGTTCGAATTTCCCTCTTCCTCCAAGAAGAAAGACCGCTCTAAGGGCAAGACAAAGACTTGTAATATGGTGTCTTTTGACCCCATAGTTGACGAGGAAATCCTATTGGGCACCAGATCAGGGAAAGCCTATATAAAGGATTACCCCGAAGCTCAAGAGAATCCTGCTTCTTCTTCTGAGCCTGCTCCAGTGCAGCCTGCTTCTACTGAAGATATTCCTACTGCATCCTCACCGGTGGTTGTAGAACCCATTCCTCCCAAGCCGACGATCGCTGACAAAGGCAAACAACAAGTCCGCTTCGACAAACCTTTGAAGAAGTCATCTCCTTCCGGACTTGAAAAGCCTTACAACTTTGATATCTTGGCTCAGTTAGCCAATACACCGGCCCGGCTATCCATCTTTGAGCTCTTGTGCCTCTCCAAAGAGACTCGGGAAACTCTGAGTGAGGCTCTCATGCATGCAGAAACCTGTCTAGCCCTGCTAAAGAAGCCGAAAGCAGAACCAGTCTCTTGCCTCCATTGTCATAGTGTGTTGGAGTTAATTCCAAACATAACTTTCACACAGGATGACATGCTAATGGAAGACAATAGGCATGATCGTCCTCTCTACTATACAGGATACGTCGACTCGATGAAAGTCGATCGTATTCTGATAGATCCAGGATCTGCTCTCAGTATCATGCCGAAGACAATGTTGGATGCATTGTGTAGAAGCATGGAATTTTATAACCAGAAAGCCCATGCGCCAGACACTACATGCGCTAGAACTCAGACGAAGAACTTCACAGCAAAGTCAATAAGTATAGACATTTGAAGAAGGACTTTTCATTTTATATATAAAAGTCTATTACATGTCTAGAAAAGGTTGTACAAAGGAGAATTTCTACAAAGGAAAGATCCTAAGTCTACAGCCAGCGGCCACCATGCGCCTTCAGATAAGCGCAGCGGCCACCATGCGTCTCCAGATAGGCGCAGCATCACCATGCGCCACCAGTGAGGCGCAGCAGATACTATGTGCCTCCATCCAGGCGTATCCCGCCATCTCTTCAGCAGCTCAGTTATGTGCATCCAGCCCAGCTATGTGCATCCCTTCAGCCAAATTCTTCCAGCCAGGCTCACCTGGCCGAGCAGAGCCCAGTTATGCGCCGCTCTTCCAGCCAGGATCACCGGATAAGTGCTTCCACAAAGCATTTAACCCTCTGGCTGGAACTAAGGAAGAGAAGAGCACCGCAAATGCTGTGGCCAGGGGAGGCTTCGAAAGAGCCTCCAAAGGCTAAGGAAGACCGTGATCGAAACTGCGGCTAAAGGAGCAGCTTTCAACACAACCAAAGTGGGCAAACCCCACTTTGAAGGAAGATAGAGCCTAGCACCGCCATTCCGATCTACGGCTCTTCTGGAATAACGAAGACAAGGCCCGAGCATCCCTATCTTTGGATGCAACAGGCACCTTCCGCCTGCCTCGGAAGCCCTCGACTCCGTCTTTTGGATGTAACAGTCACCTTCAAGTGCATCGAAGACAACACAGCGTCTCATCTTCACCCTCGGAAGCACTTCGTCAACAGAATGCACCCGCATGTTCAAGTTCATATTGGAAGTACGTGAGGGAATAACAAACAAACCTTCTCTCCATGCCACTATTTATAGGCCGGGCAGATCAAATCCACGCGCCAAGTGGATGGCCCTCCGAATTCCGTGCAATGAATTTACATTAAATAGATGAACCGGACGCCTCGAATTCAGCCAAACGGCTATTTATAGCACTCAAAGAGCGAGACAGCCGCATCATTAAAAGATATGTCCGATGCACCAGCCAGACAGCGCATCACACGGACGCGCCCTTCGGCATCAGGCGCATCACACAGACGTGCCCTACAGTACTCGGCGCATTACAGAGGGTGCGCCCCCACACATCTCCATACCGAGTGGAACGCCAATCGACGCGCCCACTCAGCTGTCCATCGAACGTCACCAACATTAAATGCTGAACTGACAGAGTTGGCAGCACGCCTCCCAAAGTCTGAACAGTTGACAGCTTTTTCAGAAAACGAAGCGTCGGCAACGTCAGCATCATCATGACTTTATTTCGACGGCCACTGCCACGTGGCCACCCAACCATCCGCATGCACCTCTACGGCCATACGTCCAAATCAGCATGCGCCTCAAAAGCCATGCGCCCCAAGCTGCTCTCTGATCCCGAAAGACAGAAGGAAAGTCGCCTGCATGCGCCTCAAAAGCCATGCACCCCAAATGGTTTGTAACTCCTAAAGGTTATGAGACGCAGCCTCCTCCTGCGCCCAATCCAAGGCGCAGCCCACCAGATCACTCCTCTCCACCAAATCCGAGATCTTCGAACCATGAGTCGACGACACGTGTCCTTTGACTCAACTCATCCAAGATTTCAGCAACAGAAAGATCTTCTCTCTGCTACGTGCCGGCTCACAACAGCAGTATGAAGAGTTCTCCCCCTCGATCAGGGTGCAGCATTCGTGCGCCTCCATCAGCAACCTCCACGTGGCGTCCCCACACCGGCGCATCCTGCATGCGCGCATGAGCAGCCAGCCTGCAAAACTATAAATAGAAGGATTATCTCCTTCACACACACACAAGACTCACAACACAGAGAGAATCCACAAGAGAGAATCACCGGAGAGGCAGTTCTAGACACTCAACGTCTTCCTCCTCTCAGCAAGCTCCAGCACCCAGAGCAATCAACACCTTCAGGGAACCGATAACCGTCGTCAGCCGGTCAACGGAGTCAACGCATTACCACTCGCTCCATTGGCACTAAGGACCCAGCTTAAACAAAAGTGTACTCCTAGGACTACATCTAAGTCCTACATTGTAACACTGTTCTGTTTGTATTAAAGTTTTCAATCAAACAATTTTAATGGCAAACAAGCTGGCGACTCTGCTGGAGACTTCTTTCTCCTCTACCGAGAAAGTCGTGTCACAGGCCGACGACGTGAAGGTGGGCTCCTCCTACAAGACGCTGGTAGTGCGCCTCAATCAACAGGCGTACGAGGAGTTCATTTCTGAAGGAAGTGCGAGTCCTTCGAAGCGGCTGTCGAAGCCGAAGAAGACCCGCGCAGTCTGGGTGCGCAAAGTCGACGCCTCGGGCACCACCGTTGAGGGGGATGCACCCGTCCAGCCTTCCCTTCCTGCTGACATCCTCAGCAGTCAAGGTGCGCCCGCTGATGCAGCGCATCTCTCGGGGAAGCGTGCGGCTGACCACGTTCCCCAGCCATCTTCCTCTCAGGCGAGGAAGATACGTCGACGGAGCAGGGGCGCAGCCAATGCCCCGCGCATCACTTCTGATGCGCCACAAAGAGCCTCTGTCTTTGACAGACTCACTCGCTGTAATGGCGAGGAGAATTTGGATGCTGAGTACTATGCGCCCCAGCGGGCTGGTACGAAGAAATCTAAGGCGGCACGGGCCATGCGCCACAAACGTGCTATGCCAGCAGCCGGCCAGAGGCACGCGCTTACAATCACGCACGCTGCCGATGGCAAACTGTACAAGGTTGACTCAAGTGCTTCTGCACCGACAACGAGTCGACCTTCAAAGTCCTCATCTCGCTTGGGCGCATTCACTGCATGCACAACCAAGCCGAGAGAGGCAAACTCAGTGGTCTTGAACTCCCGCGCCTCCTCTGGTTGTGCGTTTGAGGTCCGTTCAAGTCACTTCAAATGCTGTGGTTCCCCCACTACTGATCGTGATGCCTGCTTGGTATTAGATCAGGGGGCGCAGCACTCACCCGACCACTCCGGCGCTTGGCTCTGCCATGCGCCTGAGAGGGGTGTGAGGGTAGCACTCTCCTCCAACGACCTGCGCAACATGATCACTCACAAGCGCCGGTCAGGAGAGTTGACCAACAAGCACGATGCGCCTCTCACGGAACACACTTGTGCAGTGGTCACCATCAACTGCTGTTGCAAGACGGCAGTACCGCCAAAGCAGTCGGTCTTCCAACGGCTACAATCATCGACACCCCTCCGACATCGCCTTGGGACGAAGGTGTCAGCAGAAGAGGAGCTAAAGGTTGCTTCATGCAACGTGATCTCCAACTCCTCATCTGTCCGGAAGACGACTGCCAATTCCTCGTCTTCATCCAAAAGCCAGTCGAGGAAAACCAAGGCAGCTGTCTCGACCTCTGGAGTGTTCGAAGGCACTCGGTCGAGGAAGAAGTTCTTGGAGGAAGCTGGGGGTAGCCAGACCCTTGTCGAGCCTCCTTCCGAAGACGAAGATATCCAAAGCACAGCTGCGGCGGATCTTCATCAAGGCGAAGATGGCCTCCCTGAAGCCCCTCAAAATGACGATATCCTCCAGGACACCGTCGGGGGTAGTGCTGGAAACGAAGAGGCCCTTCAAGACAGAGCTGAGGGCAGTCAGGCCCTTGCAGATGCGCCTGTCGAAGACGAACTCCAGAATGTGGCTGGGGGTGGCCAAACACCAGGAGAAGTGACTCCCCCACATGAGAGCGAGACTGAGAGCGAAGCCTCAACTAATCCATCCACTTCCGGCCGTGTCATGACAGTATACATGACCGAGGGTGATCTTGAGACTGATGCGCCGCCACAGGACATTGTCCAGCGCATAGACTCGCTAGAGGGAGGACTCAAAACCCTCTCTGCCTCAATGCAAGCACTGACTCAAGCAGTATTTGAGATGCGGTCGGCCTTGATCAGGACACCTTCAAATGGTCCCGACCCAGGAGCCAATGGAGAGTCGAGTGTGCCCCTCCAACGGACACCCTCAGACACAGAAGCACCCCGGACGTCGGAGCCCTCAAACGCTCCACTCCAGGTGGTACCTCCTTCCCCGACTCCTAGCTCCACGGAGGACGTGGTCGAAATGATCAAAGATCTGCGGGAGCGCTTCGAGTCCAAGAATAGGCAGGAGGAGCGCCAGAAGATGGGCATTCCCCAGCCTTATCCCCTTGAGTGGAACAAGGTGGTTTATCCCCCAAAGTATAAACCACAAACACTCACGCCGTATGACGGGAAGGACTCTCCACGACGGTAGCTGACGTACTTCCAGTCGCAGACGGGGCATCTTCCGAAGGAGGACGCGCTCCTCACCAGCATCTTTGTTGGGGCCCTGAAAGGGGTGGCGTATGACTGGTACTACAGCCTCCCCGATAATTCTATATTGTCCTTCGACGACCTGACACGCCTCTTCCTCGATCGCTTCTACGACGGTGGAAAGGACATGACGATGGCGTCTCTCATTGAGATACGCCAGAAGGACAAGGAAACGGTTCGGACATTCATCGAACGCTTCCGTCAGGCCTGCTTCAGGCTACCTCCAGGCATGCCAGAGCATGCGCTTCTCTCCGCTTGCAGTATGAACATGCTGCCTACAGTAAAGCTCTGGCTTAACTCTACTCCCCCTCCCGACTGGAGCTCCCTAATCATCGAAGCCGAAGCTGCAGAGAAGAAGGCGGCCAATGCACGTCTTTTGGGTGTTAGCTTCCCCGCCTTTGACGATAAGGGGAAAAAGTCCGCAATCAACAACTCCGGACGAGAAACAAAGGGGAAACAGGCATTGACTGTTAATGCCTCGAAGGGCGCATCTGCGCCTACTCAAAAGCCTCCACTGGCACCGAGACCCAAGGAGGTTTATTCATTCAATAATGACGACACCCTGCAACTCTTTGAGATACTGAAGCAGGGTGACAAGATCAAGCTTCCAGACCCGAAGCGGCCCGATGAAGTCGGGAAAGTGGACAACCCGAGGTACTGTCACTACCATCGGTTTGTCGGACACCCGACCAAGGACTGCTACGTCCTCAAAAATTACATCCAGCGCATGATCAATGCGGATGTAATCTCCGTCGACTACGAAGAGAAGACGGTGTCAGCTAATGTGGTGTCACTTCAGTTCGGCACCTTGCCGCCGACTACCACACAAGATGGCGTCGTCCCCATCCCTAAGGCGACAATGGAGGTGGTGAACTTGCCACCCACCCGTGACAATGTGAGTGGGCTTGTCCCACTCACCACATCTCGAGGAGAGGTCCTCTGGGTTCACCCCGACCTCGTCTCCGAGGTAACTCAACCGGAGGTACGCCCTACCTCCAAAGCAAAAGGCAGGAAGATCAAGTCTTGCCGCACGGTCTCTTCTTCAATGGAAGAGGCGCTTCCTGTGCAGACGCGTGCACAACAGAACTCCCAGCCCGGTGAAGCTGCCGCCGAAGTTGTGCCTCCTGGCACCATCCCTGAGGAGGGTCCATCCAAGCCCTCAGCAGCCAATAAATAAAAGCAAGTAGAGGCCCGTTTCGACAGACCTCTGCGGAAAGAAAATGCTTAGGGGCTAGCCAAGCCCCACAATTTTGACATTCTGGCACAACTAGCCAGTACTCCTGCACGCTTGTCTTTGTTCGAGCTCCTGCGTCTCTCCAAGGACTCCCGAGAAGCTCTCTGCGAAGCTCTGAAGGATGCCGAATCCTTTCTCAGTCAAATCAAGCAGCCTGAAGACCTCCCAACTACTTGTGCACACTGTCATTGTGCAGATGAAGTTATCCCAAACATAACTTTCACCCAACAAGACATGCTGCTCAAGCATCACCGACATAACCGACCGTTGTATTACACAGGGTACATCGGTTCGGTAAAGGTGAGCAGGATTCAGATCGATCCGGGGTCTTCCCTAAGCATCATTCCAAAGGCGCTGCTATCAAAGCTGGGGATCCCAATGTACCGGCTGGCACCCTCCAATACGACCATCAGTGGCTTCAACGCTAGCAAGAGCGAGCCACTGGGCAAGATCCGGCTAAAGTGTCACATCGGCAGCCTCAAAACTGAGGTAACTTGTTATGTGGTGGATGCTGAGGTCAACTACAACATCTTACTCGGACGACCATGGTTACATGAGTACATGGTGGTGCCCTCCACGCTCCACCAATGTATGAAATATGTATCCACCAACGGCGTCATCCGGACGGAGTTTGCAGATATCGATCCCTTCAAAGGGATTGAGGCCTACTTCACCGATTCTGACTTGTACAAGCCACTTGACGAGGAGGAAGCCAACGACGCCGATGATGAAGCAGAGACGGCAACAGAGCAGGACTTGGAGCCCGAAATGACTCCCGACGCCCCCTTGAAAATTCGATTGAAGCGCAAGCCTCACCAGAAGGCGCCTCCAATGAGCATCAAGCTATCAGGGAAAGCACCGACTCACGAAGCTCCCCTGAAGATACGCCTCAAGGGAAAGCCACCTCAAACAGCGGCTCCCCTGGTGGAGGCGTCACTCATCGGAGGCGCAACCGAGGCACCTCTCAAGGTGCGTCTTAAAGGCAAGCCGCCGCAGTCATCCAAAATGTCGGAGAGGGCTCACATAACCCTCTCAGACCCCAAAGTCAGAGCGGTGGAGGACTCTCCTGATCCGGCCCCAGTGCTTACAGATGAGGAGCTTGGCGAATATATCTCTGCTGATGTAGACGCACCCTCCTTAGACAATGTAATCCCACGGAATAAAATCTCGTACTTTATCAATAACAGAGTGTCTTTCAATTATTCTTGTCTTCCACACTGGAATGCCATGTATACATTAGATAACGCTCTACGGTCGTTGCAAACACAAATAACGACCGTCCACCATAATCGAGTGGTCCCGTCTCAAGGAGTCTTTATAATCCCCCTACGAAGCCGAGACGAAGGCACCATCATCTCGGGCAAAGTCGAGCGTCGTCAGGACCTCCCGTCAATCGAGCCCGAACCTGATACCGGCAGAGTACAAGTCTATCGGTACACGGATACGGCAAAGCGCATCATCCAAAAGATGGGCTACGACCTGAAAAGCAATAAAGGCCTAAACTACGGCAAGGGTCGGCATCTCCCTGTCCGGCTTTCGATGCCCAATGGAAAGCCACAGGATTACTATAATCGGACTCGACGGGGGTTAGGCTATGTCACGCCGCCATCAACTCCAGAGAGTTCAGAAGCAGAAGACATAGAACATTCACACTCGTCTGAAGCATCGACGTGGGATTCCGATACCAGTATCGGATCAGTCTTCAGGAAAGTGCTGTCAGCTAACATGACATCGGCGCAACCTCAGAAAGATGAAGGCAAAGACCAACCGCCGGAACTCTTCGAAGAGGAACCCTGGGCTCAACGCCTAGGAGAACAATGGGAGTCTCGTTTTGAGTTACGAGAACCTCCCACCGAAGACGAAGTCGAGCAGATCGACCTCGGGGATGGGTCTTCTTCTAAACCCATCTTTATCAGCAAAAGCTTGGAAGGAGAAGACCGAGAATCTTTAGTCCAACTGGCTAAAGAGTATATTGACGTCTTCGCCTGGAGCTACGAAGACATGCCGGGTCTCGATCCACAGATCGCGATGCATAGGTTGAACATCTTACCAGATGCCAAACCTATCAAACAACAACAGCGATGCTTCCGCCCAGACATCATGAATGCCATCGATCAGGAGGTGGACAAGCTCTTGACCAGTGGCTTCATCCGTGAGGAACAACACCCGGACTGGGTAGCCAACGTCGTCCCTGTCACCAAGAAGAACGGGAAGATACGAGTCTGTATCGACTTCAGGGATCTCAACTCTGCTTGCCCGAAGGATGAATTCCCGCTCCCAATTACCGATGTAATGATCGACAACACATGTGGCTTTGAACGCATGTCCTTCATGGACGGGTATTCAGGCTACAATCAAATCAAGATGTTCCCCGATGACGCAAAACACATGTCATTCAGGACTCCGAAAGGTATTTTCTGCTACACAGTAATGCCCTTCAGCTTGAAGAATGCCGGTGCAACATACCAACGAGCGATGAGTACCATCTTCCGTCAACATCTTCGCAAGACAGTTGAGTGTTATGTTGACGACATCGCAGTCAAGGGCCGCCTCAAAAAAGATCACCTACAGGACCTGAGGACGGTCTTTGATCTCATACGGGCACATCAACTCAAAATGAACCCCGCTAAATCCTTCCTGGGGGTTTCTAGCGGCAAATTCTTGGGCTTTGTCATCACAGCAAAAGACATTCATGTCGATCCCGAGAAGACTAAAGCCATCCTCAACATGGACCCTCCGAAGAACCTTCGAGAACTTCGGGGCTTACAGGGACGTCTGGCATACATCCGGAGGTTCATAGCAAATCTCTCCGATAAATGTCAACCCTTTACTCAGCTCATGAAGAAGGGAGTCTCTTACGTCTGGACAGAGGAGTGCCAAAAGGCTTTCAACGACATCAAAGCTTACTTGACAAGCCCGCCAGTCCTAGTGGCACCTGTCGTCGGCAAACCATTCCTCCTCTACGTCCGTGCCATGGATCATTCCCTCGGCGCTTTACTGGCTCAAAACAGCGATGCAGGCTACGAGCAAGCAATCTACTACCTCAGTCGAACACTCATCGGGGCCGAACACCGGTACAACCCTGTTGAAAAGGAGTGCTTGGCTTTGGTGTTTGCCATTCAGAAGACTCGTCATTACGTCTCGGGCCAGACAATTAACGTCATCTCCCGAGTCAATCCACTCAGAGTTTTCATGACGAAGCCAGGGTCATTAAACTCCCGGCTGGCTACATGGGCGATCCTACTAACGCCATACAACATGGTTTTTGTTCCACAGAAGGCGGTCAAGGGTCAGGCTCTGGCTGACTTTTTAGCTGCACACCCCATCCCAGAATCTTCAAAACTTTATGAAGATATCCCGGATGAAGTCCAAGAATCAAACGTCACTGAAGAAAGCCTCGTTTGGCGGATGTTCTTCGATGGCGCTTCAAGAACGGGCCCCAACGGCCAAATCATCGCAGGAGTGGGTGTAGTCTTGGTCTCCCCCGATCAGCTGGTCATCCAGCGCGCATACTCTCTTTCGAAGCCGTGCTCCAACAATGTTGCTGAGTACAACGCACTCGTCATGGGACTCCAGCTAGCACAACAGTTGGGGGTGGATCATCTGGAAGCCTACGGCGACTCGAAACTCGTCGTAAACCAGATTCGGGGGCAATACGAGGTTCGCCATGAAGATTTGATCCCTTACCATGAAGTTGTATTGAACATCATTTCAACCTTCACTGGGTTCTTCATCGAACATGTACCCCGTCTACAAAACTTGGAGGCTGACGCTCTGGCTGGCCTCGCAGCCTCATTGGCCGCGCCCCTTGGGACTCAACACTATGTCATGGTAACTGGCCGAGACTTGATTTGTCCCAGAAACAACCTATGTTTGCAAATGGCTCACGCCGTGCCGACAAATACCAATGTTAATGTCCGAGACTGGAGATTCCCGTTCATCGACTTCGCCGTCTATGGAATCCTTCTGGAAGACCCGAAGGAAGCCGTCTCAGTCAGGAGACGCTCTCTTCGATTCTACTACGATACAGCCATTAAAACGCTGTACCGACGCTCCTTCGACGGGCTTCTCCTTCGATGCCTGTCTAACGAAGAAGCGGCTCTTCGAGAAGCTCATGACGGAACTTGCGGAGCTCACCAACCAGGTCCTAAGTTGCAAGATCGACTGCGACGTATGGGCTACTACTGGCCAACCATGGCCGCCGACGCAGTGGAATATGCTAAGAAGTGCCATGCATGCCAACTTCATGCAGACTTCATACATACACCGTCTGAACCTCTACATCCTACAGTCGTCTCCTGGCCATTCGAAGCCTGGGGTATGGACATTGTAGGACCAATCACCCCTCCTTCATCAAGAGGACATCGTTTCATCCTGGCTATCACCGATTACTTCTCCAAATGGGCGAAAGCAGTCCCACTAGCGGAAGTAAAAAGCTCCAGGGTGGTCAGCTTTATCAAATACCATGTCATTTACCGTTTCGGAGTACCCAGGCGAATCATTCATGACAATGGTCCCCAGTTCATCAGCCACATTTTCAGCAGGTTCTGTGACAAGAATCGCATTCAAAACGTGGCCTCAACCGCCTACAATCCGGCAGCAAACGGATTGGCCGAGGCGTTCAACAAAACTATCGTCAGGTTACTCAAAAAGGTCGTATCATCCAACAAACGCGACTGGAACGAAAAGCTCGGCGAATGTCTTTGGGCCTACCGCACAACGGTACGGACCCCAACAGGCAATACACCATTCTCCCTGGTCTACGGGAGCGAAGCGGTACTGCCTCTCGAGATCCAGATCCCCTCACTCCGAGTAGCGATCACAAACAAACTCACAGAAGAAGACAATCAACGTCGTCGTCTGTGGGAACTGGAGGCACTTGACGAAAAGCGTCTCCTAGCTCAACAACGCATCGAACTTTACTAAGCTCTTATATCACAGGCTTTCAACAAGAAGGTCAAGCAAAGAACTTTCTAAGTTGGCGACCTGGTTTTAGCAGTCAGAAGGCCAATGGTGTTAACTCACAAGACACCAGGAAAGTTCGAGCCCAAATGGGAAGGACCCTTCATCATTGAGACGGTATACTCAAACGGTGCTTACCGCCTCGCCAAACCCAATGGGGACTTGTTCATGATGCCCATCAACGGCAAGTTCCTAAAGAAGTACTATTCTTGACATCCTCCAAGACATGTATTTCCCCAAACAACCTCTTTTCACAAAATCAAACGCTTCCGGAACCCAGCTGTTCCGTGGCATCCTTCCGTAGAAAGATAACCACGTCCACATTACCTCTGAGTTGTCTCTCTACATCCTACAAAGCGGAACCTTACATTTCGTGAGCTTACGCTATCCTTCATGTTTACCACGTCCACATTACCTCTGAGTAAACATCCCGTACAAACAACTCCTGTGTTGTCGTACATTGATCGCAGAACTTCCACGTCCACATTACCTCTGAGTTGTTCAGCGTATCCCCCAGGATCATTCCTACCACGTCTATAAATACCTCTGAGTAGGAAAATTCTATCATTTGAACCTAATGATTGCCATGTCCACATTACCTCTGAGCAAACATGTTGGTTCCTTCAAACTTATTATCTGTACCTAAAAACCAAGGTGTGCAAAAGATAATAGGTCCACATAAATCATCAAGTTCATGAGATCAAAAATGAACACATCACAAAAAAAAAGAGATAGTGTATTTCTTTATTTTTCAAAAAAGGGAGTACAGAAATATGCTATTTCCCCAGCAAGAGTTGCAAAAACACATAAAAAGAAGAGAAACTACAGTCCCCGATCCTCTCCAGGGTGGGATGAGAGTTCTCTGACTCGACGTCTCAGGTCGGCAGTGCGAGTTTCCACAGTCGCCTGGACTCGGAGCTCGGCTTCTTGACGCATTAATCCGACTGCCTCAGCGGAAGTTTTACTCTCATACTTCTCATCAAGCTGTCGTCGCTGCTGAGCCAAAGCAAGGGTCCGCTGAGTAAGAGTCGCTTCCTCCTGCTTAAATGCCACGTGTTCAGCCAGGACACGATCAGCTTCTAGTTGAAGTTGGGCCCGCTGGTCTTCAAGACGGCGCATCTGAGCATCAACCTCTGCGATGTTAGCGTCCACCGCAGCCCGCTTCTCCGTCGTCTTCTCCATAGATTGAGACAACTGCTCCGCCGCAGCCTCAGTCCCAGCCACTTCACGCTCCCAACTGCTCACATCGGCTCGATGGGAAGCCTCGATTTCAACAATCAACTTCCCTATCTCTGCATCTATCAAGACAGAGAGGTCATTTCGTTGGATGCGCTGCAGTTCCGCGAGCCGCTCGTCCAGCTCAATCACCGAAACCTCCAGAATTTCGGCCATATGGTCATGGCCTTGGTGAACGCGGATCAGCTCGATACAAGGCATTGCCAAAGCTTTTGCTGTCGCAAAGCTCCCCTTGGCATCCATTACTGCAGATACACCTATCTCCAGCATTTTGTACACTCCCTCGACGAGGAACTTCACATACTCGTCGGCATCCGCCAGCACCTGCGGCGTCATAGCAGGAGTTGGGGGAGCTACTACAGTTTGCGGACCGGAGGAAGATCCGCCAACCTCGATCTGAGAGGTTTGAACCTCGGCAGCAATAGGCTCTTCATCAACAGGGGCCAGACTGCTAGCCCGATGAGCCGAAGGAACAGAAGAAGCCGGCACATGCGTCGTGATAGTACCCCAAGTGGAAGGAGCAACAGAGGGTTCCACACCCCTACCCTTCTCAAGCCCGGAGAAATCACCGACGTCAACGGCCACCTCTTCTACCCCCGACGTTCTATCCGCATCAGCTACCTCCCCCGGCAAAACGGGGAGATCAACATTTATCTCCTGGCCAGCCCCAAGAGACAAGACCGGCAGAAGGGTCTCATTCTTCTCAAGTCCCTCTACAGGGACAAAATCTGTCGCTACCGCCTGGTCGGTAGCCATCTCTATGTCCATGGTTGAAGCCAAGGAAGGATTTGGCAATGATTCAGCCGACCTCCCTTCATCATGACACGGAGGGGAATCAACCCTCTCCTCTATCCTCACTACTTCTGCTGCCCCCGCAACGGACCCTTGCAACGCTGGAGGGACGTCACCAGAAGGCGACGAACTCCAATCCACTTCATCATCAGGATGCCTCGAGTCTGTAGGACCCTCAGCGTCCAAGGCCTCCACGGCAGATGGTACTATCCCAGAAGTTGTTGCGACTTCAAAGTCAGGAGATACTAAAACCTCCGCGGGAACATCTTCGGGACCCTCCTCCACAGGAGACATCATCATCGGTGGAATGCGCTCCTCAGAAGAGCCTGCCACCTCCTTCGGCTTACTGGTGCCCGATTTCGAAGCACGAGACTTCTTCTTCAATCCCTACAAGAAGAAGAACATAAGTCGCCACAATGACATAAAAAAACTGGAATTATGAAGCACTCCTTACCTCAGCGGGAGCTGAGCCCGTTGGCGTTACAAGTGGCGCTTCCGTAATCTTCGGGGTCGACGTCCTTCTCGACCTTTTCGGTACAGAAGAACCAGCTTCTGGGTCAGCCTGCCTTTTTCCGACAGACGGGTCTCTCACTGGTGCCACAGCAGCAGCCCGATACCCCGCCAATTCTGGCGGACGATATGACCGAGCTGCCACCAACATATTCGTTGTTGCCTCCAACTGGGTTCCAATGATGAAACTAGTCTCCCTGTCATAACCAGGAGACATAGTATTCATAGTGCAATACAGCTTGGCGGCCGGATATAAGATCGGCGGCCTGCGAACTGGTGTGGTAAACTTAACGCTAGTGCATCCAGCGTTATAATACTGCCAGCCCCGGGCTCCATCCAGCAAACTCTCGATGAAGCCTAGACTGCTACTGGGATTCCGCAGCATTAGCTGAGTGTAGCCAAATTGACGAACAAATCGGCTTGGCAAGTACGGTTCCAGATAACATCTGTTCTGATTACGGTAGACCAGGTGCGAAGGCCGGATACTCTGCAACCAACGAAAACTCCATTTCGGCAAAGTAACCGCATCCTCGCCAGAATCAACCAAATCCTGGTCGGCCTCGAAATTCTTGAAGATCGAGCCAACCTTCACGATTTCCCACCCCTGAAGGAAGGACAAAACCCTCCTACAAACGGGGACGCCAGTGTAAGACCACTTTCTCTTGTAGAAGCGGCGAATGAAGGCATCTCCTTCAACATGGTCCTCCTCAGGGCCAGGACTCATCACATTCGGATGATGTAAGATCAGCCACCCCATAAGATAATGGAAAGGCAGCTCGGCCCGGGGAAAGTTGTCATTATTACCTTTCTCGTGGATCACATCATCAGCAAAAGACCTCAAACCGCACAACAGGTTGCACACCATCGCGGGGAGGAGAGCTAAAGGTCGTCCAAAGGCCAACTTCACTGCAGGCAAAATGAGATTCCGATGTACCCTCTCAATGGCACCGGATCCCCCTGCAAATATGCAATCCCGGAGCCATATCATCAAGTAGGCCGTCAACACTGCCTTAGATGACATCCGGTGCGCGCAGTGCCAGAAACAGCTGTACGTATCCTTGCCGCTCTCATTGGAATGTGGGGTCCTCTCGTCCAGCCGGGTTATTTCAGAACTCACTTCCGCGGGTTTCAAGCCCTGCGGAGTCGCAAACCGGATCCTCGAAGGATCCGCCAAATCCTGCCTGAAGACATAGTCCCTCCAAGCAGTCACGTGAGGCTGGGTCTCACCCTTGTCCCTCCGGTGCATCAGATAATGATGGCTCGTCACCTCCTTGAAAACGGCCATCATCTCCGGGTCCTTATCTTCCAAGACCTGGATCTCTTCATTTGATGGGAAATATTCCTCGTACGGTTCCGAGCCCCAAGGAAGCTTGGACACTTCGTACATCTCATGAAGGGCCAATCCCAACTCCCCCACTGGAGTAAAGAAGCTGCCAGTCTGGGCGTTGAAAAGCTCCAAGAGCGCAAGGAACATCGGCTTATTGAGGTCCACGCCTGCCTGCGTGGCCCGAATAGCGGCAGTCAGCCCTATCTCTTTAAGCTCAACTTTGAACCTGGAAAGCACCCAGGAGGTCAACTCGTCCCACTTTGGGATGTAGTGACACCAACCTTCGACTCTAAAACCAGCTGTCGGATACGTGACCTTCGATGTCAGCATCCGATTTGCAAAAGTCGGGGCACTGAAGGGAAACGTGTCATTTGGGACTTCACTATAGATGCTCCCGGGACGCAAAGCTCGATAACTGAACGAAGAACCGGTTCGTGAGGCGGTCAAGGTGTCTCGCTGGTTCGAGGTGGTGTCAATCGAAAGGGAACCCCCCAAGGCACCTCCTTGAGAAGGAGTAAGTTCCCAACCCATCCTTCTCTTCGAAGCTAGACGATAAAAGGCTGTCAGTGGCAACTGGCGGTCAACCTGCCGCATGTATAACATCATACCCTTAGCAGCAAAGAACCAGTCTTCTCTGATCTTCAATATCTTCGCTTCGGAAGAGACTAATCGGTCGCCAAACAGAAAGGCAGGCTTTAAGAAAGTCACACCTTCAGAATCAGCAGACTTCAGTTTACCGCTCTCCATCATACTCTGGAGGAAAAGCGGCAACTGGACCTGGATTTGTAGCATCCTCTTACGAGGTTGGTCCTGAAGGATAGCATCCTTTGCAGGGTTGATCACCGCCTCATCAAAATTAACTCCCATCTGACAAAGAGAAGCGTCCAGGAGGACCTCATTCAACAAAGGGATCGTCATCGACACTGGCACAACAAAAGTGGAAGTCAGGCAAAAAGACAAAATATGTCAAGCAGACTGGCGCATTGCCAGGGTATGAACCCATGCGCATCTGCTTCGGCGCATCATCAGGGCATAGGCCCATGCGCGTCAGCATGTCTCGGCGCATCATCAGGGCGTAAGCCCATGCGCGTTGGCATTGGAGCTTCGGCGCATTATCAGAGCGTGAGCCCATGCGCATCAGTAAAGGCTTCGGCACATCTTCAGGGAATAAAACCCATGCGCGTCAGCCATTAAAACCTTGGTGCATGATAGAGGTATAAACCTATGCACGTCGGCAGGATAGAACCTCGACATATCATCAAAGACCGAAGTCTATACGCGTCGGCAGTTAGGGCACAGGGCCCAAAGCAGAGACGAAACCCACCTGTCACCTCAGGACGAACGTCGGCAAGAGTCGCAAGAGTGATAGGTACATCCTCATCGACGGACTCCTTCGCTTTCTCCTTCCCCTTGTCGGCAACACCGCGAGGAGTCTTGGGAGCCATTCTCTCGAGGAAGGAGAAGTTAGGGTTTTGAAGAAAAAACTCTAAAGAAGCAGAGGCACAGAGAAGAAGAACCCTTTCTCTCTCCAACTCTTACCTATTTATAGGGCTTGGTCGCACGCGTGAACAGATGACGTGTGATCTCAGCCGTCGCCTCGGGTTCTGTACAAGGATAGCAGCAAATAAACCAAAAGATCATCATTAATCTTTTCGGTTACCGAGGCACCATCATCATTAACTGAGAAGAGCATGCGCCCGAACAGACATGCGCCCAGAAATTATGCGCCCTGAACTCCATGCTTCTTATTCAAAGTATTCCAAAACTTATTCAAAAGTTTTGAAAACTTTGAAGGGGGTCTTGTAGAAGCATGGAATTTCACAACCAGAAAGCCCATGCGCCAGACACTACATGCGCTAGAACTCAGACGAAGAACTTCACAGCAAAGTCAATAAGTATAGACATTTGAAGAAGGACTTTTCATTTTATATATAAAAGTCTATTACATGTCTAGAAAAGGTTGTACAAAGGAGAATTTCTATAAAGGAAAGATCCTAAGTCTACAGCCAGCGGCCACCATGCGCCTTCAGATAAGCGCAGCGGCCACCATGCGTCTCCAGATAGGCACAGCATCACCATGCGCCACCAGTGAGGCACAGCAGATACTATGAGCCTCCATCCAGGCGCATCCCGCCATCTCTTCAGCAGCTCAGTTATGTGCATCCAGCCCAGCTATGTGTATCCCTTCAGCCAAATTCTTCCAGCCAGGCTCACCTGGCCGAGCAGAGCCCAGTTATGCGCCGCTCTTCCAGCCAGGATCACCGGATAAGTGCTTCCACAAAGCATTTAACCCTCTGGCTGGAACCAAGGAAGAGAAGAGCACCGCAAATGCTGTGGCCAGGGGAGGCTTCGAAAGAGCCTCCAAAGGCGAAGGAAGACCGTGATCGAAACCGCGGCTAAAGGAGCAGCTTTCAACACAACCAAAGTGGGCAAACCCCACTTTGAAGGAAGATAGAGCCTAACACCGCCATTCCGATCTACGGCTCTTCCGGAATAACGGAGACAAGGCCCGAGCATCCCTATCTTTGGATGCAACAGGCACCTTCCGTCTGCCTCGGAAGCCCTCGACTCCGTCTTTTGGATGTAACAGTCACCTTCAAGTGCATCGAAGACAACACAGCGTCTTATCTTCACCCTCGGGAGCACTTCGTCAACAGAATGCACCCGCATGTTCAAGTTCATATTGGAAGTACGTGAGGGAATGAGAAGTAAACCTTCTCTCCATGCCACTATTTATAGGCCAGGCAGATCAAACCCACGTGCCAAGTGGATGGCCCTCCGAATTCTGTGCAATGAATTTACATTAAATGGATGAACCGGACGCCTCGAATTCAGCCAAACGGCTATTTATAGCACTCGAAGAGCGAGACAGCCGCATCATTAAAAGACATGTCCGATGCGCCAGCCAGACAGCGCATCACACGGACGCGCCCTTCGGCATCAGGCGCATCACACAGACGTGCCCTACAGTACTCGACGCATTACAGAGGGTGCGCCCCCACACATCTCCATACCGAGTGGAACGCCAACCGATACGCCCACTCAGCTGTCCATCGAACGTTACCAACATTAAATGCTGAACTGACAGAGTTGGCAGCACGCCTCCCAAAGTCTGAACAGTTGACAGCTTTTTCAGAAAACGAAGCGTCGGCAACGTCAGCATCATCATGACTTTATTTCGACGGCCACTGCCACGTGGCCACCCAACCATCCGCATGCGCCTCTACGGCCATGCGTCCAAATCAGCATGCGCCTCAAAAGCCATACGCCCCAAGCTGCTCTCTGATCCCGAAAGACAGAAGGAAAGTCGCCTGCATGCGCCTCAAAAGCCATGCACCCCAAATGGTTTGTAACTCCTAAAGGTTATGAGCCGCAGCCTCCTCCTGTGCCCAATCCAAGGCGCAGCCCACCAGATCACTCCTCTCTACCAAATCCGAGATCTTCGAACCATGAGTCGAAGACACGTGTCCTTTGACTCAACTCATCCAAGATTTCAGCAACGGAAAGATCTTCTCTCTGCTACGTGCCGGCTCACAACAGCAGTATGAAGAGTTCTCCCCCTCGATCAGGGCGCAGCATTCGTGCGCCTCCATCAGCAACCTCCACGTGGCGTCCCCACACCGGCGCATCTTGCATGCGCGCATGAGCAGCCAGCCTGCAAAACTATAAATAGAAGGATCATCTCCTTCACACGCACACAAGACTCACAACACAGAGAGAATCCACAAGAGAGAATCACCGGAGAGGCAGTTCTAGACACTCAACGTCTTTCTCCTCTCAGCAAGCTCCAGCACCCAGAGCAATCAACACCTTCAGAGAACCGATAACCGTCGTCAGCCGGTCAACGGAGTCAACGCATTACCACTCGCTCCATTGGCACTAAGGACCCAGCTTAAACAAAAGTGTACTCCTAGGACTACATCTAAGTCCTACATTGTAATACTGTTCTGTTTGTATTAAAGTTTTCAATCAAACAATTTTAATGGCAAACAAGCTGGCGACTCTGCTGGGGACTTCTTTCTCCTCTACCGAGAAAGTCGTGTCACAGGCCGACGACGTGAAGGTGGGCTCCTCCTACAAGACGCTGGTAGTGCGCCTCAATCAACAGGCGTACGAGGAGTTCATTTCTGAAGGAAGTGCGAGTCCTTCGAAGCGGCTGTCGAAGCCGAAGAAGACCCGCGCAGTCTGGGTGCGCAAAGTCGACGCCTCGGGCACCACCGTTGAGGGGGATACGCCCGTCCAGCCTTCCCTTCCTACTGACGTCCTCAGCAGTCAAGGTGCGCCCGCTGATGCAGCGCATCTCTCGGGGAAGCGTGCGGCTGACCACGTTCCCCAGCCATCTTCCTCTCAGGCGAGAAAGATACGTCGACGGAGCAGGGACGCAGCCAATGCCCCGCGTATCACTTCTGATGCACCACAAAGAGCCTCTGTCTTTGACAGACTCACTCGCTGTAATGGCGAGGAGAATTTGGATGCTGAGTACTATGCGCCCCAGCGGGCTGGTACGAAGAAATCCAAGATGGCACGGGCCATGCGCCACAAACGTGCTATGCCAGCAGTCGGCCAGAGGCACGTGCTTACAATCACGCGCGCTGCCGATGGCAAACTGTACAAGGTTGACTCAAGTGCTTCTGCACCGACAACGAGTCGACCTTCAAAGTCCTCATCTCGCTTGGGCGCATTCACTGCGTGCACAACCAAGCCGAAAGAGGCAAACTCAGTGGTCTTGAACTCCCGCGCCTCCTCTGGTTGTGCGTTTGAGGTCCGTTCAAGTCACTTCAAATGCTGTGGTTCCCCCACTACTGATCGTGATGCCTGCTTGGTATTAGATCAGGGGGCGCAGCACTCACCCGACCACCCCGGCGCTTGGCCCTGCCATGCGCCTGAGAGGGGTGTGAGGGTAGCACTCTCCTGCAATGACCTGCGCAACGTGATCACTCACAAGCGCCGGTCAGGAGAGTTGACCAACAAGCACGATGCGCCTCTCACGGGGCACACTTGTGCAGTAGTCACCATCAACTGCTGTTACAAGACGACAGTACCGCCAAAGCAGTCGGTCTTCCAACGGCTACAATCATCGACACCCCTCCGACATCGCCTTGGGGCGAAGGTGTCAGCAGAAGAGGAGCTAAAGGTTGCTTCATGCAACGTGATCTCCAACTCCTCATCTGTCCGGAAGACGACTGCCAATTCCTCGTCTTCATCCAAAAGCCAGCCGAGGAAAACCAAGGCAGCTGTCTCGACCTCTGGAGTGTTCGAAGGCACTCGGTCGAGGAAGAAGTTCTTGGAGGAAGCTGGGGGTAGCCAGACCCTTGTCGAGCCTCCTTTCGAAGACGAAGATGTCCAAAGCACAGCTGCGGCGGATCTTCATCAAGGCGAAGATGGCCTCCCTGAAGCCCCTCAAAATGACGATGTCCTCCAGGACACCGCCGGGGGTAGTGCTGGAAACGAAGAGGCCCTTCAAGACAGAGCTGAGGGCAGTCAGGCCCTTGCAGATGCGCCTGTCGAAGACGAACTCCAGAATGTGGCTGGGGGTGGCCAAACACCAGGAGAAGTGACTCCCCCATATGAGAGCGAGACTGAGAGCGAAGCCTCAACTAATCCATCCACTTCCGGCCGTGTCATGACAGTATACATGACCGGGGGTGATCTTGAGACTGATGCGCCGCCACAGGACATTGTCCAGCGCATAGACTCGCTAGAGGGAGGACTCAAAACCCTCTCTGCCTCAATGCAAGCACTGACTCAAGCAGTGTTTGAGATGCGGTCGGCCTTGATCAGGACACCTTCAAATGGTTCCGACCCAGGAGCCAATGGAGAGTCGAGTGTGCCCCTCCAACGGACACCCTCAGACACAGAAGCACCCCGGACGTCGGAGCCCTCAGACGCTCCACTCCAGGTGGTACCTCCTTTCCCGACTCCTAGCTCCACGGAGGACGTGGTCGAAATGATCAAAGATCTGTGGGAGCGCTTCGAGTCCAAGAACAGGCAGGAGGAGCGCCAGAAGATGGGCATTCCCCAGCCTTATGAACAAGGTGGTTTATCCCCCAAAGTATAAACCACAAACACTCACGCCGTATGACGGGAAGGACTCTCCACGACGGTACCTGACATACTTCCAATCGCAGATGGGGCATCTTCCGAAGGAGGATGCGCTCCTCACCAGCATGTTTGTTGGGGCCCTGAAAGGGGTGGCGTATGACTGGTACTGCAGCCTCCCCGATAATTCTATATCGTCCTTCAACGACCTGACACGCCTCTTCCTCGACCGCTTCTACGACGGTGGGAAGGACATGACGATGGCGTCTCTCATTGAGATACGCCAGAAGGACAAGGAAACGGTTCGGGCATTCATCGAACGCTTCCGTCAGGCCTGCTTCAGGCTACCTCCAGGCATGCCAGAGCATGCGCTTCTCTCCGCTTGCAGTATGAACATGCTGCCTGCAGTAAAGCTCTGGCATAACTCTACTCCCCTCCCGACTGGAGCTCCCTAATCATCGAAGTCGAAGCTGCAGAGAAGAAGGCGGCCAATGCACGTCTTCTGGATGTTAGCTTCCCCGCCTTTGACGATAAGGGGAAAAAGTCCGCAATCAACAACTCCGGACGAGAAACAAAGGGGAAATAGGCATTGACTGTTAATGCCTCGAAGGGCGCATCTGCGCCTACTCAAAAGCCTCCATTGGCATTGGCACCGAGATCCAAGGAGGTTTATTCATTCAATGATGACGACACCCTGCAACTCTTTGAGATACTGAAGCAGGGTGACAAGATCAAGCTTCCGGACCCGAAGCGGCCCGATGAAGTCGGGAAAGTGGACAACCCGAGGTACTGTCACTACCATCGGTTTGTCGGACACCCGACTAAGGACTGCTACGTCCTAAAAAATTACATCCAGCGCATGATCAATGCGGATGTAATCTCCGTCGACTACGAAGAGAAGACGGTGTCAGCTAATGTGGTGTCACTTCAGTTCGGCACCTTGCCGCCGACTACCACACAAGATGGCGTCGTCCCCATCCCTAAGGCGACAATGGAGGTGGTGAACTTGCCACCCACCCGTGACAATGTGAGTGGGCTTGTCCCACTCACCACATCTCGAGGAGAGGTCCTCTGGGTTCACCCCGACCTCGTCTCCGAGGTAACTCAACCGGAGGTACGCCCTACCTCCAAAGCAAAAGGCAGGAAGATCAAGTCTTGCCGCACGGTCTCTTCTTCAACGGAAGAGGCGCTTCCTGTGCAGACGCGTGCACAACAGAACTCCCAGCCCGGTGAAGCTGCCGCCGAAGTGGTGCCTCCTGGCACCATCCCTGAGGAGGGTCCATCCAAGCCTCAGCAGCCAATAAACGAAAGCAAGTAGAGGCCCGTTTCGACAGACCTCTACGGAAAGAAAATGCTTCGGGGCTAGCCAAGCCCCACAATTTTGACATTCTGGCACAACTAGCCAGTACTCCTGCACTCTTGTCTTTGTTCGAGCTCCTGCGTCTCTCCAAGGACTCCCGAGAAGCTCTCTGCGAAGCACTGAAGGATGCCGAATCCTTTTTCAGTCAAATCAAGCAGCCTGAAGACCTCCCAACTACTTGTGCACACTGTCATTGTGCGGATGAAGTTATCCCAAACATAACTTTCACCCAACAAGACATGCTGCTCAAGCATCACCGACATAACCGACCGTTGTATTATACAGGGTACATCGGTTCGGTAAAGGTGAGCAGGATTCAGATCGATCCGGGGTCTTCCCTAAGCATCATTCCAAAGGCGCTGCTATCAAAGCTGGGGATCCCAATGTACCGGCTGGCGCCCTCCAATACGACCATCAGTGGCTTCAACGCTAGCAAGAGCGAGCCACTGGGCAAGATCCGGCTAAAGTGTCACATCGGCAGCCTCAAAACTGAGGTGACTTGTTATGTGGTGGATGCTGAGGTCAACTACAACATCTTACTCGGACGACCATGGTTACATGAGTACATGGTGGTGCCCTCCATGCTCCACCAATGCATGAAATATGTATCCACCAACGACGTCATCCGGACGGAGTTTGCAGATATCGATCCCTTCAAAGGGATTGAGGCCTACTTTACCGATTCCGACTTGTACAAGCCACTTGACGAGGAGGAAGCCAACGACGCCGATGATGAAGCAGAGACGGCAACAGAGCCGGACTTGGAGCCCGAAATGACTCCCGACGCCCCCTTGAAAATCCGATTGAAGGGCAAGCCTCCCCAGAAGGCGCCTCCAATGAGCATCAAGCTATCAGGGAAAGCACCGACTCACGAAGCTCCCCTGAAGATACGCCTCAAGGGAAAGCCACCTCAAACAGCGGCTCCCCTGGTGGAGGCACCACTCATCGGAGGCGCAACCGAGGTACCTCTCAAGGTGCGTCTTAAAGGCAAGCCGCCGCAGTCATCCAAGATGCCGGAGAGGGCTCACATAACCCTCTCAGACCCCAAAGTCAGAGCGGTGGAGGACTCTCCTGATCCGGCCCCAGTGCTTACAGATAAGGAGCTTGGCGAATATATCTCTGCTGATGTAGACGCACCCTCCTTAGACAATGTAATCCTACGGAATAAAATCTCGTACTTTATCAATAACAGAGTGTCTTTCAATTATTCTTGTCTTCCACACTGGAATGCCATGTATACATTAGATAACGCTCTACGGTCGTTGTAAACACAAATAACGACCGTCCACCATAATCGAGTGGTCCCGTCTCAAGGAGTCTTCATAATCCCCCCACGAAGCCGAGACGAAGGTACCATCATCTCGGGCAAAGTCGAGCGTCGTCAGGACCTCCCGTCAATCGAGCCCGAACCTGATACCGGCAGAGTACAAGTCTATCGGTACACGGATACGGCAAAGCGCATCATCCAAAAGATGGGCTACGACCTGAAAAGCAATAAAGGCCTAAACTACGGCAAGGGTCGGCATCTCCCTGTCCGGCTTTCGATGTCCAATGGAAAGCCACAGGATTACTATAATCGGACTCGACGGGGGTTAGGCTATGTCACGCCGCCATCAACTCCAGAGAGTTCAGACGCAGAAGACATAGAACATTCCCACTCGTCTGAAGCATCGACGTGGGATTCCGATACCAGTATCGGATCAGTCTTCAGGAAAGTGCTGTAAGCTAACATGACATCGGCGCAATCTCAGAAAGATGAAGGCGAAGACCAATCGCCGGAACTCTTCGAAGAGGAACCCTGGGCTCAACGCCTAGGAGAACAATGGGAGTCTCGTTTTGAGTTACGAGAACCTCCCACCGAAGATGAAGTCGAGCAGATCGACCTCGGGGATGGGTCTTCTTCTAAACCCATCTTTATCAGCAAAAGCTTGGAAGGAGAAGACCGAGAATCTTTAGTCCAACTGGCTAAAGAGTATATTGACGTCTTCGCCTGGAGCTACGAAGACATACCGGGTCTCGATCCACAGATCGCGATGCATAGGTTGAACATCTTACCAGATGCCAAACCTATCAAACAACAACAGCGACGCTTCCGCCCGGACATCATGAATGCCATCGATCAGGAGGTGGACAAGCTCTTGACCAGTGGCTTCATCCGTGAGGAACAACACCCGGACTGGGTAGCCAACGTCGTCCCTGTCACCAAGAAGAACGGGAAGATACGAGTCTGTATCGACTTCAGGGATCTCAACTCTGCTTGCCCGAAGGATGAATTTCCGCTCCTAATTACCGATGTAATGATCGACAACACATGTGGCTTTGAACGCATGTACTTCATAGACGGGTATTCAGGCTACAATCAAATCAAGATGTTCCCCGATGACGCAAAACACACGTCATTCAGGACTCCGAAAGGTGTTTTCTGCTACACAGTAATGCCCTTCAGCTTGAAGAATGCCGGTACAACATACCAACGAGCGATGAGTACCATCTTCCGTCAACATCTTCGCAAGACAGTTGAGTGTTATGTTGACGACATCGCAGTCAAGAGCCGCCTCAAAAAAGATCACCTACAGGACCTGAGGACGGTCTTTGATCTCATGCGGGCACATCAACTCAAAATGAACCCCGCTAAATCCTTCCTGGGGGTTTCTAGCGGCAAATTCTTGGGCTTTGTCATCATAGAAAAAGGCATTCATGTCGATCCCGAGAAGACTAAAGCCATCCTCAATATGGACCCTCCGAAGAACCTTCGAGAACTTCGGGGCTTACAGGGACGTCTGGCATACATCCGGAGGTTCATAGCAAACCTCTCCGGTAAATGTCAACCCTTTACTCAGCTCATGAAGAAGGGAGTCTCTTACGTCTGGACAGAGGAGTGCCAAAAGGCTTTCGACGACATCAAGGCTTACTTGACAAGCCCGCCAGTCCTAGTGGCACCTGTCGCCGGCAAACCATTCCTCCTCTACGTCCGTGCTATGGATCATTCCTTCGGCGCTTTACTGGCTCAAAACAGCGATGTAGGCTACGAGCAAGCAATCTACTACCTCAGTCGAACACTCATCGGGGCCGAACACCGGTACAACCCCGTTGAAAAGGAGTGCTTGGCTTTGGTGTTTGCCATTCAGAAGACTCGTCATTACGTCTCAGGCCAGACAATTCACGTCATCTCCTGAGTCAATCCACTCAGAGTTCTCATGACGAAGCCAGGGTCATTAAACTCCCGGCTGGCTACATGGGCGATCCTACTAACGCCATACAACATGGTGTTTGTCCCGCAGAAGGCGGTCAAGGGTCAGGCTCTGGCTGACTTTTTAGCTGCACACCCCTTTCCAGAATCTTCAAAACTTTATGAAGACATCCCGGATGAAGTCCAAGAATCAAACGTCACTGAAGGAAGCCCCGTTTGGCGGATGTTCTTCGATGGCGCTTCAAGAACGGGCCCCAACGGCCAAATCATCGCAGGAGTGGGGGTAGTCTTGGTCTCCCCCGATCAGCTGGTCATCCAGCGCGCATACTCTCTTTCGAAGCCGTGCTCCAACAATGTTGCTGAGTACAACACACTCGTCATGGGACTCCAGCTAGCACAACAGTTGGGGGTGGATCATCTGGAAGCCTACGGCGACTCGAAACTCGTCGTAAACCAGATTCGGGGGCAATACGAGGTTCGCCATGAAGATTTGATCCCTTACCATGAAGTTGTATTGAACATCATTTCAACCTTCACTGGGTTCTTCATCGAACATGTACCCCGTCTACAAAACTTAGAGGCTGACGCTCTGGCTGGCCTCGCAGCCTCATTGGCCGTGCCCCTTGGGACTCAACACTATGTCGCGGTAACTGGCCGAGACTTGATTTGTCCCAGAAACAACCTATGTTTGCAAATGGCTCACGTCGTGCCGACAAACACCGATGTTAATGTCCGAGACTGGAGATTCCCGTTCATCGACTTCGCCGTCTATGGAATCCTTCCGGAAGACCCGAAGGAAGCCGTCTCAGTCAGGAGACGCTCTCTTCGATTCTACTACGATACAGCCATTAAAACGCTGTACCGACGCTCCTTCGACGGGCTTCTCCTTCGATGCCTGTCTAACGAAGAAGCGGCCAAAGCTCTTCGAGAAGCTCATGACGGAACTTGCGGAGCTCACCAATCAGGTCCTAAGTTGCAAGATCGACTGCGACGTATGGGCTACTACTGGCCAACCATGGCCGCCGACGCAGTAGAATATGCTAAGAAGTGCCATGCATGCCAACTTCATGCAGACTTCATACATACACCGTCTGAACCTCTACATCCTACAGTCGCCTCCTGGCCATTCGAAGCCTGGGGCATGGATATTGTAGGACCAATCACCCCTCCTTCATCAAGAGGACATCGTTTCATCTTGGCTATCACCGATTACTTCTCCAAATAGGCAGAAGCAGTCCCACTAGCGGAAGTAAAAAGCTTCAGGGTGGTCAGCTTTATCAAACACCATGTCATTTACCGTTTCGGAGTACCCAGGCGAATCATTCATGACAATGGTCCCCAGTTCATCAGCCACATTTTTAGCAGGTTCTGTGACAAGAATCGCATTCAAAACGTGGCCTCAACCGCCTACAATCCGGCAGCAAACGGATTGGCCGAGGCGTTCAACAAAACTATCGTCAGGTTACTCAAAAAGGTCGTGTCATCCAACAAACGCGACTGGGACGAAAAGCTCGGCGAATGTCTTTGGGCCTACCGTACAACGGTACGGACCCCAACAGGCAACACACCATTCTCCCTGGTCTACGGGAGCGAAGCGGTACTGCCTCTCGAGATCCAGATCCCCTCACTCTGAGTAGCGATCATAAACAAACTCACAGAAGAAGACAATCAACATCGTCGTCTGTGGAAACTGGAGGCACTTGACGAAAAGCGTCTCCTAGCTCAACAACGCATCGAACTTTACCAAGCCCGTATATCACAGGCTTTCAACAAGAAGGTCAAGCAAAGAACTTTCCAAGTTGGCGACCTGGTTTTAGCAGTCAGAAGGCCAATGGTGTTAACTCACAAGACACCAGAGAAGTTCGAGCCCAAATGGGAAGGACCCTTCATCATTGAGACGGTATACTCAAACGGTGCTTACCGCCTCGCCAAACCCAATGGGGACTTGTTCATGATGCCCATCAACGGCAAGTTCCTAAAGAAGTACTATTCTTGACATCCTCCAAGACATGTATTTCCCCAAACAACCTCTTTTCACAAAATCAAACGCTTCCGGAACCCAGCTGTTCCGTGGCATCCTTCCGTAGAAAGATAACCACGTCCACATTACCTCTGAGTTGTCTCTCTACATCCTACAAAGCGGAACCTTACATTTCGTGAGCTTATGCTATCCTTCATGTTTACCACGTCCACATTACCTCTGAGTAAACATCCCGTACAAACAACTCCTGTGTTGTCGTACATTGATCGCAGAACTTCCACGTCCACATTACCTCTGAGTTGTTCAGCGTATCCCCCAGGATCATTCCTACCACGTCCATAAATACCTCTGAGTAGGAAAATTCTATCATTTGAACCTAATGATTGCCATGTCCACATTACCTCTGAGCAAACATGTTGGTTCCTTCAAACTTATTATCTGTACCTAAAAACCAAGGTGCGCAAAAGATAATAGGTCCACATAAATCATCAAGTTCATGAGATCAAAAATGAACACATCACAAAAAAAAAGATAGTGTATTTCTTTATTTTTCAAAAAAGGGAGTACAGAAATATGTTATTTCCCCAGCAAGAGTTGCAAAAACACATAAAAAGAAGAGAAACTACAGTCCCCGATCCTCTCCAGGGTGGGATGAGAGTTCTCTGACTCGACGTCTCAGGTCGGCAGTGCGAGTTTCCACAGTCGCCTGGACTCGGAGCTCGGCTTCTTGACACATTAATCCGACAGCCTCAGCGGAAGTTTTACTCTCATACTTCTCATCAAGCTGTCGTCGCTGCTGAGCCAAAGCAAGGGTCCGCTGAGTAAGAGTCGCTTCCTCCTGCTTAAATGCCACGTGTTCAGCCAGGACACGATCAGCTTCTAGTTGAAGTTGGGCCTGCTGGTCTTCAAGACGGCGCATCTGAGCATCAACCTCTGCGATGTTAGCGTCCACCGTAGCCCGCTTCTCCGTCGTCTTCTCCATAGATTGAGACAACTGCTCCGCCGCAGCCTCAGTCCCAGCCACTTCACGCTCCCAACTGCTCACATCGGCTCGATGGAAAGCCTCGATTTCAGCAATCAACTTCCCTATCTCTGCATCTATCAAGACAGAGAGGTCATTTCGTTGGATGCGCTGCAGTTTTGCGAGCCGCTCGTCCAGCTCAATCACCGAAACCTCCAGAATTTTGGCCATATGGTCATGGCCTTGGTGAACGCGGATCAGCTCGATACAAGGCATTGCCAAAGCTTTTGCTGTCGCAAAGCTCCCCTTGGCATCCATTACTACAGATACACCTTTCTCCAGCATTTTGTACACTCCCTCGACGAGGAACTTCACATACTCGTCGGCATCCGCCAGCACCTGCGGCGTCATAGCAGGAGTTGGGGGAGCTACTACAGTTTACGGACCGGAGGAAGATCCGCCAACCTCGATCTGAGAGGTTTGAACCTCGGCAGCAATAGGCTCTTTATCAACAGGGGCCAGACTGTTAGCCCGAGGAGCCGAAGGAACAGAAGAAGCCGGCACATACGTCGTGATAGTACCCCAAGTGGAAGGAGCAACAGAGGGTTCCACACCCATACCCTTCTCAAGCCCGGAGAAATCACCGACGTCAACGGCCACCTCTTCTACCCCCGACGTTCAATCCGCATCAGCTACCTCCCCCGGCAAAACGGGAAGATCAACATTTATCTCCTGGCCAGCCCCAAGAGACAAGACCGACAGAAGGGTCTCATTCTTCTCAAGTCCCTCTACAGGGACAAAATCTGTCGCTACCGCCTGGTCGGTAGCCATCTCTATGTCCATGGTTGAAGCCAAGGAAGGATTTGGCAATGATTCAGCCGACCTCCCTTCATCATGACAAGGAGGGGAATCAACCCTCTCCTCTATCCTTACTGCTTCTGCTGCCCCCGCAACGGACCCTTGCAACGCTGGAGGGACGTCACCAGAAGGCGACGAACTCCAATCCACTTCATCATCAGGATGCCTCGAGTCTGTAGGACCCTCAGCGTCCAAGGCCTCCACGGCAGATGGTACTATCCCAGAAGTTGTTGCGACTTCAAAGTCAGGAGATACTAAAACCTCCGCGGGAACATCTTCGGGACCCTCCTCCACAGGAGACATCATCATCGGTGGAATGCGCTCCTCAGAAGAGCCTGCCACCTCCTTCGGCTTACTGGTGCCCGGTTTCGAAGCATGAGACTTCTTCTTCAATCCCTACAAGAAGAAGAACATAAGTCGCCACAATGACATAAAAAAACTGGAATTATGAAGCACTCCTTACCTCAGCGGGAGCTGAGCCCGTTGGCGTTACAAGTGGCGCTTCCGTAATCTTCGGGGTCGACGTCCTTCTCGACCTTTTCGGTACAGAAGAACCAGCTTCTGGGTCAGCCTGCCTTTTCCCGACAGATGGGTCTCTCACTGGTGCCACAGCTGCAGCCCGATACCCCGCCAATTCTGGCGGACGATATGACCGAGCTGCCACCAACATATTCGTTGTTGCCTCCAACTGGGTTCCAATGATGAAACTAGTCTCCCTGTCATAACCAGGAGACATAGTATTCATAGTGCAATACAGCTTGGCGGCCGGATATAAGATCGGCGGCGAGGATTGCGAACTGGTGTGGTAAACTTAACGCTAGTGCATCCAGCATTATAATACTGCCAGCCCCGGGCTCCATCTAGCAAACTCCCGATGAAGCCTAGACTGCTACTGGGATTCCGCAGCATTAGCTGAGTGTAGCCAAATTGACGAGCAAATCGGCTTGGCAAGTACGGTTCCAGATAACATCTGTTCTGATTACGGTAGACCAGGTGCGAAGGCCGGATACTCTGCAACCAACGAAAACTCCATTTCGGCAAAGTAACCGCATCCTCGCCAGAATCAACCAAATCCTGGTCGGCCTCAAAATTCTTGAAGATCGAGCCAACCTTCACAATTTTCCACCCCTGAAGGAAGGACAAAACCCTCCTACAAACGGGGACGCCAGTGTAAGACCACTTCCTCTTGTAGAAGCGGCGAATGAAGGCATCTCCTTCAACATGGTCCTCCTCAGGGCCAGGACTCATCACATTCGGATGATGTAAGATCAGCCACCCCATAAGATAATGGAAAGGCAGCTCGGCCCAGGGAAAGTTGTCATTATTACCTTTCTCGTGGATCACATCATCAGCAAAAGACCTCAAACCGCGCAACAGGTTGCACACCATCGCGGGGAGGAGAGCTAAAGGTCGTCCAAAGGCCAACTTCACTGCAGGCAAAATAAGATTCCGATGTACCCTCTCAACGGCACCGGATCCCCCTGCAAATATGCAATCCCGGAGCCATATCATCAAGTAGGCCGTCAACACTGCCTTAGATGACATCCGGTACGCGCAGTGCCAGAAACAGCTGTACGTATCCTTGCCGCTCTCATTGGAATGTGGGGTCCTCTCGTCCAGCCGGGTTATTTCAGAACTCACTTCCGCGGGTTTCAAGCCCTGCGGAGTCGCAAACCGGATCCTCGAAGGATCCGCCAAATCCTGCCTGAAGACATAGTCCCTCCAAGCAGTCACGTGAGGCTGGGTCTTACCCTTGTCCCTCCGGTGCATCAGATAATGATGGCTCATCACCTCCTTGAAAACGGCCATCATCTCCGGGTCCTTATCTTCCAAGACCTGGATCTCTTCATTTGATGGAAAATATTCCTCGTACGGTTTCGAGCCCCAAGGAAGCTTGGACACTTCGTACATCTCATGAAGGGCCAATCCCAACTCCCCCACTGGAGTAAAGAAGCTACCAGTCTGGGCGTTGAAAAGCCCCAAGAGCGTAAGGAACATCGGCTTATTGAGGTCCACGCCTGCCTGCGTGGCCCGAATGGCGGCAGTCAGCCCTATCTCTTTAAGCTCAACTTTGAACCTGAAAAGCACCCAGGACGTCAACTCGTCCCACTTTGGGATGTAGTGACACCAACCTTCGACTCTAAAACCAGCTGTCGGATATGTGACCTTCGACGTCAGCATCCGATTTGCAAAAGTCGGGGCACTGAAGGGAAACGTGTCATTTGGGACTTCACTATAGATGCTCCCGGGACGTAAAGCTCGGTAACTGAACGAAGAACCGGTTCGTGAGGCGGTCAAGGTGTCTCGCTGGTTCGAGGTGGTGTCAATCGAAAGGGAACCCCCCAAGGCACCTCCTTGAGAAGGAGTAAGTTCCCAACCCATCCTTCTCTTCGAAGCTAGACGATAAAAGGCTGTCAGTGGCAACTGGCGGTCAACCTGCCGCATGTATAACATCATGCCCTTAGCAGCAAAGAACCAGTCTTCTCTGATCTTCAATATCTTCGCTTCGGAAGAGACTAATCGGTCGCCAAACAGAAAGGCAGGCTTTAAGAAAGTCACACCTTCAGAATCAGCAGACTTCAGTTTACCGCTCTCCATCATACTCTGGAGGAAAAGCGGCAACTGGACCTGGATTTGTAGCATCCTCTCACGAGGTTGGTCCTGAAGGATAGCATCCTTTGCAGGGTTGATCACCGCCTCATCAAAATTAACTCCCATCTGACAAAAAGAAGCGTCCAGGAGGACCTCATTCAACAAAGGGATCGTCATCGACACTGGCACAACAAAAGTGGAAGTCAGGCAAAAAGACAAAATATGTCAAGCGGACTGGCGCATTGCCAGGGTATGAACCCATGCGCATCTGCTTCGGCGCATCATCAGGGCATAGGCCCATGCGCGTCAGCATGTCTCGGCGCATCATCAGGGCGTAAGCCCATGCGCATTGGCATTGGAGCTTCGGCACATTATCAGAGCGTGAGCCCATGCGCGTCAGCAAAGGCTTCGGCGCATCTTCAGGGAATAAAACCCATGCGCGTCAGCCATTAAAATCTCGGTGCATGATAGAGGTATAAACCTATGCACGTCGGCATGATAGAACCTCGGCGTATCATCAAAGACCGAAGTCTATACGCGTCGGCAGTTAGGGCACAGGGCCCAAAGCAGAGACGAAACCCACCTGTCACCTCAGGACGAACGTCGGCAAGAGTCGCAAGAGTGATAGGTACATCCTCATCGACGGACTCCTTCGCTTTCTCCTTCCCCTTGCCGGCAACACCGCGAGGAGTCTTGGGAGCCATTCTCTCGAGGAAGGAGAAGTTAGGGTTTTGAAGAAGAAACTCTAAAGAAGCAGAGGCACAGAGAAGAAGAACCCTTTCTCTCTCCAACTCTTACCTATTTATAGGGCTTGGTCGCACGCGTGAACAGATGACGTGTGATCTCAGCCGTCGCCTCGGGTTCTGTGCAAGAATAGCAGCAAATAAAACCAAAAGATCATCATTAATCTTTTCGGTTACCGAGGCACCATCATCATTAACTGAGAAGAGCATGCGCCCGAACAGGCATGCGCCCAGAAATCATGCGCCCTGAACTCCATGCTTCTTATTCAAAGTATTCCAAAACTTATTCAAAAGTTTTGAAAACTTTGAAGGGGGTCTTGTAGAAGCATGGAATTTCACAACCAGAAAGCCCATGCGTCAGACACTACATGCGCTAGAACTCAGACGAAGAACTTCACAGCAAAGTCAATAAGTATAGACATTTGAAGAAGGACTTTTCATTTTATATATAAAAGTCTATTACATGTCTAGAAAAGGTTGTACAAAAGAGAATTTCTACAAAGGAAAGATCCTAAGTCTACAGCCAGCGGCCACCATGCGCCTTCAGATAAGCGCAGCGGCCACCATGCGTCTCCAGATAGGCGCAGCATCACCATGCGCCACCAGTGAGGTGCAGCAGATACTATGCGCCTCCATCCAGGCGCATCCCGCCATCTCTTCAGCAGCTCAGTTATGTGCATCCAGCCCAGCTATGTGCATCCCTTCAGCCAAATTCTTCTAGCCAGGCTTACCTGGCCGAGCAGAACCCAGTTATGCGCCGCTCTTCCAGCCAGGATCACCGGATAAGTGCTTCCACAAAGCATTTAACCCTCTGGCTGGAACCAAGGAAGAGAAGAGCACCGCAAATGCTGTGGCCAGGGGAGGCTTCAAAAGAGCCTCCAAAGGTGAAGGAAGACTGTCACGACCCGTACCCTGTGTAGGGGCACGAGAAGTGGGTACGTCCAGCCTATACCGCAGTGTCGGTGGTAGAACGCTGTCCTAGGTTGCTAACTAATCTCATGCAGTGTATATAATGTACTTGCCAAGATCTCAACTCCGAAGGGAGGACAAGTAAAAGATATGATATACTCAATCACAGTCTAAGCACGATAAGATAACACAGAAATCTAGATACCAACTAACAACAACAGAAATTAAACTACTAAAATAATAACAACAATGTCTCAAACAAACTCTAATACAACTCAATATCTCAAGTTTAATACAACAAGCTCAAAACATGAAAGCTAAGTAAGTCTACTAGCTAAACTCCTGAATTACTCCTGAGAGTCGGAACCAAAGGTAGCTAATCCCTCGCCAGGTCCATGGTAAGTAGGGCATGTGTCGTCAGGAGTATCATCTGTAATATTTTCAACAGGTCCAATCAGGACAGGAACGAGCACATCTCATCTAGAAATCCCAAGTAAATGACAAAGACTATAAAGCAGTTTTTAGACAGTTATACAGATGAGCATGGTAGTTTTATACAGATAATGATGTAGAGAAACAGTGAGGGTACAAGGAAAGTAAAGTAACTAACAAGAGAAGAAAACATGGCAAAGAAGACTGTAGTAAACTAGCTGAACTAGAATAACATGGTATAAGTCCAGACAGTATAAAATGTAATCCCAGTGTGAGTCCAGTCAATGTAATCCAATACTAGATGATTTCAGTATAAGATGAGTCCAGTAAAATGAGTCCAGAAGTGATCCATGATTCCAGGGTAAGTCCAGACTATACTCTAACAGTGTGTTTTAAAATACTGAGATCAACATGTAAACGGCTAGGGGTAATCAGGCACATCGCACACTCGGCCAAGTGTGGGATGGCTAGCATTCCAGAATAGTTCCAAGGGAGGTGGTTCCAGATTTTAGGTATGTTCACATGTCTACTCAAGTATTTCCCCACCCACAAATGAATCCATAATCCAACACTACAACCAGTATGAGTCCAGCCAATGATTCCAGAAATGATTCCAGTAGGGTGATGCCAGTAGTGATTCCAGTAGTGGTTCCAGAAGGTGATGCCAGTAGTGGTTCCAGATATAGAGGCCAGACAAATAGTATGTGTGTCGCATACATGAATTCAAAAATATCCATACGTGTTGTAAGAATCACATAAAACTATCTAGAACTGAAGTACAGTAATTGACAAGTAAATGAAAGAACTATCAGAGAATGTACTCGCCTGACACTCTGGAAAGAGTAGTGTAATATCAGATGTCTGTACCAGGGTCACAATGTCCTAAAATAGAGCAATACAGTTATGACATGTCTAATATGAAGGTAAATGAAATCTACAATGCAATCTATATAAATTCTAAGCCAATCTAGGTCAAAGTCAAATTTGGTCAACTCTACAGTCAATCTAAGTCAAATCAAGTCATATTAGGTCACAGGGAATCAAACTAAGTCAAATAGAGTCAAACAAGGTCAAACAAGTCAAGGTTAGTCAAATCTAGGTTAAAGTCAACTCCTGGTCAACACTCTAATCAAACTAGTCAAATACTAGTCAACATGATCAATCTGGGTCAAGTCTAGGTCAAACTTAGACCAACTAAGGTTTTGGTTAATCATATACTAGTCTGTAAGATAATTAGGTCAATGGCCAACTCTAACTCAAACTCTATAAGGCTAACATGTCTTTGGATACCAAGGATTCTATACCATAAAGCTAAGGCATAACAAATCTCCTATACAAGGTATATCATACAAAATATATAAATATAGCACAATACCAACCTTAATCCTGTAATCAAGCTAATCCCATTCTCCAACTCAAGTCATGACTCAACTCTAAGTATTCCACTTAACCCCATACATATCTTAATTTACATAGGACTACCCATATAACTTAGGTTACTATTTACTCATATAGGTTAAACCTAAACCAACTAGTCATTAGGCTAAGGTTTAGTCAAACTTAGTCAGCTAGTCCTTCTAAGACCATCTAAGTCATTTATAGATCAATTAGGTCATTTCTAGGTCAAGGTTGACCTATAGTTGACTTTGGTCAACAATGGTCAACATTGGTCAACTTGCTAGTCAACCTAGGTCTACTAGTTAGGGTTTAGTCAAACTAGTCATTCTAGGTTAGTTCAAGTCAAACTAGGTTGATTAGGTCAAGTTTGACCTAAGGTTGACCTTGGTCAACACTTGGTCAAACTAGTTAAGTCATGGGTATTTGGTCAATTAGGGTTAGCCCTAATGGCCATAGGCTAATAGCTATAGCCCATAGGCTAGTAGCTTAGGTCAACTAGTTCTAGGTTTACCTATATAGATATATATACATACACTATATAATGTAAAACCTATATATATAGCCACTATATATAAATACCCATATACCCCACATATATATATATAACCATATATACACACTACAATATATATATAACATATATACATACATAATGTATATGTATAATATACCTAATATATATTATATACAATATATATATAGAGAGAGAAGGAGAGAGAGAGACATAGAATGAGAGAGAAGAGAGAAAGTGAAAGAGAGAGAGACATAGACAGTGAGAGAGAGGGTGAAAATAGAAAGCAGGAAAGGGAGGGGAGTGTCTCAGATTTCCTGTGACAGGAAATGCTCCCCACACACACACACAGATAACATATATACATACATATATATATATATATGCACACACACACACACACCTATATATACACATGTGTATATACACATGTACACATACCCTAAAATCCTCAAAATCCACCCACACACACACAAATACATATACAACATATATATAAACTAAAAACATATAATTACATGAAATAAAATACATCAAAAATAGTTTGAAATTCGATTTTACATAAAACTGGAAATTTAGAAAACTAGGGAATTAGGCTACTGTGCAGTGCAAATAGGTAAATCCGATCCCGTGTCAAAAATGACCCAAGGTGTCCGATACGTGGTTGGTAATGGTAGCCCCTAGGTTCCTCTAGGTTCCTACTAGCCTGACACATGGCCATGGCACGACACGGCGTGTCCACCAACTCCTAAACCCAATCGGGTAAAACACATACACTAACAGACACTACACGTCGTGCACACATGTAGACGAGTCTAGGACACGACACAAAGCGATACACATCTCGTGATCGTGTCAGTAGGTGGGTCTAGGGTTCGTGCACGTGTCCAGCACCCTGCACTGTGTCCACGTGTCATGTAGAGGGGACACGACACGCGTATCAGAGAGGGAAATATGTGGTTTCAGACCGCGTCGTGCAGTGATGCACGCGTCTCATGTACGCGACATAGGACACGACACATCTCGTGCTCGTGTCCTGGGGTTCGCCCTAGGTTCCTCTACACATGTGTCACCCTGACACGTGTCCACGACTCGTGTACATGGGACACGAGACCCGTGTCAGAGCCGTTTTCACGGCTGTACAGTGCAGTGCACGTCCCTTGCGAGGACGATTCCGTGTCTGACACGACACGAGGTCATCTCAAACTTTGGGGATGACCTGTCAGTCAGTGCCCCGTGCTCTGTGCCAAAAATGGCGTGTCCATGTGGCGTGTCCAAGGAGATAATGGTGTCGGGTAGCAGGGCATGCACAGTGTGTCTGTGCACTGTGAAAACCGTGGGTTCGTATCCAATTTGGACACGGAAACAACCCTAAAATGAGGTCAGTGAATTAGGGTTAGGGTTAGCAAGGTCTAGGCTAGGTTTTTGTTCAAAAAGTTTTGCAAAAACAGAAAGTCCTCTTCTTGAGGCATTTTGTCAAACACTAATTTAAACCATAGGATACGTGTCCGATACGGACATCAAACAACCCTAGATTCCACCAAACTTTACCCACAGCTAGTATACACCTATATGCATGCATTTATGAAGAAAATTACAATATTAATATGGTTTAGAGACATTTACCTATATGTGCAAAATCCTTGAAAACTCAATAAATGAGGGGGGGGGGTGTCCAAGTCCACTTATGGGTGTGTCCAAGTCCTTGTGTCCAACTTGCTAGCCTCCCTTAGCACCCTCTAGGTTGTAGGAACCCAATGCAAGAAACTAGAGGTGATTTGGACCTCTAAAGAGTGAGATATGAAATTTTGAAGTAAAGGGTATTTTTCATGAATTTAATTCAATGCAATGCAATAAATTTATCAAAATATATAGGAAGGGGGTCATGCCAGGGGGGGTTCTTGGCCGGCCATGGCATGGCCAAGGCATGGGGGGGTTGTCCTTGGCTTGCTTACAAGCTAAGGGAAAGACCTTGAGCCCAAAATCTTGATATTTTGAGGAAAGTATGGAAAATATCTAATAAAGGTATTTTAGATATTTTCAAATCTTTAACCAAATGAAAATATCATCCTCTTAGTCATTCTAGGTTAGTGGCTAACCTATGGATTAGGATAACTAGGTTAGGGGCTCTCATGACACTAATCAACCATCAATGAATAGTAAATTTACACTAAACCAAATTAATTCCAATAAATTCCTAAAAAATTACCAAATTACCCCTTAGGCTAAAAATCACTAATTTGATATTCTAAGCCTATGGCTAGGCTCACATGGTCATGGTAATCTCTAGGTTAAGTAATCTCTAGGGTTACACTAAGGTTATACTAGTAAGATCACAAAGTCATAAGTCATGACTTAGAAATTGGTTTAACTTAACTAAAATCACTAGAAAATCATACCATAACTAAAATACCACTAATAAATAATAAAAATAATAAATTTTTAAAAATCCCCAATTTCAGAAAACTGGGTGTTACAAGTCTACCCACCTTAGAATAATTTCGTTCTCGAAATTAAGATGGTCGTACTCCTCCTAGGTTACACCCCCAGTCAATCAAAGTCAAAAGATAACATGCAATCATAGACCTACTAGTCATGATTCTACAGTCCCAAAAAGGGTAACTATGCTATCTAGCACATCACAAGCATATCCTGACAGGTACTAATGGAATCACACAACAAGATGGAAAAAGAAGGACAGGAAAGACAAACCTGCTAACCCGTCACCTGCAGCGTTGGTCTTCTCGACCGTCATCGCAAAAGCTCCACCCCTCTGGTGCTGAGCTACAGGTGGCCTAGCACCCTCATAAGGAGGTGCAACTGGACAATCTATCATCTTGTGGGCACCAGACCCACAAAATAGACAAACCTTCAGCCTCCTCCTACAAGACTCCCAAATATGCCCTACCTTCTTGCAATACCCACAACTCTGCATCCTCTGATCCTGTCCTCGAGGCTGATGCTGAACTCTAACAGGTGTCTGCTGAATGTGAGGCCTCTTGGCCTGACCTCCACTGCTGCCTGCTCCCTGTGTATCACGGCCCCTCTTGAGCTTCAGCTCAAGATCATCCTCAGCTGCCATCGCTCCTGCCAGAATATCCTCAAAGGTGGCACTCCTGTCACTCTTGGTCAAGGACATGACTTCCTTGACCAAGCCCTTTCTGAACCTCCTCGCCTTCGCTGTCTCGCTAAGGCCCTCTACGAATCTGCTCAACCGGCAAAACTCACCGACGTACTCCTCTACAGTCTGATTCCCCTGAACTAGGTTCTCGAACTGCGTCTCCAAAGCGCCGACTGCCTGATCTGGGAAAAACTTCCCCTTGAAGAGCTCCTTGAAAGCTCTCCATGCCTGCCCTGGAGTACCTACTCTCGGATCCGTCTGATACCAGGTACGGGCAAGATCCCGCATCTGGCTGGCTGCTGCCTCTACCTGGAGTCCGGCTGGTATCTCCGCCAGTCGAAAGATCTCCTCGATGTGCTCTATCCAGTCATCCGCATAAAGAATCCCCTCAGTACCCAAGAAGTCCCTGGGGTTCATCTTCTTGAACTCCTGAATGCCCGGAATCTTCTGCTGTCGCGGCTGTTCCAATCCTCCCTGTGGCTGGACAGCCAACCTCTCCATCGTCGCTCTAGCCAGCTGATGGACCTCATCAATGCCTCTGGTAAATGCCGTCGTCTGACGCTACTGCTGGGTCTGCTGCGACTCTAGGAACTGCTGGAAATATGTAAACATCTGTACAGCATCCACAAGTCCAGATGGCATCTGCTGCTGGTACTCCTGCTGGTACTGCTGGTGCTGCTGAAACTGAGGCTGACGAAACTGCGGGGGAGGCATGTCTGGGGTAGCTGGGATAGTCCTCGGAATAGGTGGAGGAGGACTACCAAAAGTAGATACTCCTACGTGAGCAGACGTAAGGAGTGGTACAGTCCCAGCTGTAGGCTGTACTGGACGAGAAATGGCAGACCTCTCAGAATCTGCCGGCACAGAGCGATGTGACCTAGTCTCCACCATCCTGAAGACAGATCAATAAGGAAGTCAATAACGGTACAAGGATGACAGTATCAAGGATAATGCGAAAATAGATTATACAGATTTGAACAAAAGTCAGTAGATTCAAATCCCTGAAAATTTCCTAGTTGTGATTGAGTATCCTCTCTCTAAGCCTATTATCAAATCCTATCACAGGCTGTAGTGATACTCTAGTTCGAATACCACTACATAAACTCGAGACCTGCATGGGCCACCACTAAAAACGTGTCACGACCCGCACCCAGTGTAGGGGAACGAGAAGTGGGTACGTCCAGCCTACGCCGCAGTGTCGGCGGTAGAACGCTGTCCTAGGTTGCTAACTAATCTCATGCAGTATATATAATGTACTTGCCAAGATCTCAACTCCGAAGGGAGGACAAGTAAAAGATATGATATACTCAATCACAGTCTAAGCACGATAAGATAACACAGAAATCTAGATACCAACTAACAACAACAGAAATTAAACTACTAAAATAATAACAACAATGTCTCAAACAAACTCTAATACAACTCAATATCTCAAGTTTAATACAACAAGCTCAAAACATGAAAGCTAAGTAAGTCTACTAGCTAAACTCCTGAATCACTCCTGAGAGTCGGAACCAAAGGTAGCTAATCCCTCGCCAGGTCCATGGTAAGTAGGGCATGTGTCGTCAGGAGTATCATCTGTAATATTTTCAACAGGTCCAATCAGGACAGGAACGAGCACATCTCATCTAGAAATCCCAAGTAAATGACAAAGACTGTCACGACCCGCACCCTGAGGAAGGGCACGAGAACGTGGGTACGTCCAGCCTACGCCGCAGTGTCGGCGGTAGAACGCTGTAGAGTTCGTCTATAACATCTAACATCTAACAATAATGTGATATAAATATATCATCTCCGCACGGAGGTATAATATAACATCTCAACTCTATCTCAATCACAAGTCTAGGAAAGATAGAGCACGATATGGAATCAGATAAAAGAAAAGAACTGAAATATAAATAGAGTTATCACACCACACAAGTAGATGTCCAACACAAATAAATACAAGTCCTGAAATATAACTAAGTCTCAACTAACAATCGGAACAATCCGATACAAACTGAAAGCTGTAAATACTAGACTAGACTAGACTAGACTAGGCTAGGCACCCTCTACTGAGCTAGATGCTCCTCGGGCTCCTGAAGGTCACCCTCTTGTGCCCCATAGAAGGTAGGGCAGTCATCATCATCATCTGTAATATTTTCAACAGGTCCAGTCAGGACAGGAGCGAGCACAATACATCTCACGCAGTTCATATCATGTTAGGAAATATAAGCATGCAGAAGAGTAAGATACATGAACTGTAAGAAGATGTATATGAAAACAAGAGAGAGTTTATAACTGAAATATATATAGGATAAGTAAAACTGCAATACTAGTGATTTAGAGCACAATATGGTTATGTAAACGGCTTAGGTTGCACAATAACAATAACAATAGGTCAAATCCATCATAACGTGAGTGTACAATGGAAGCGCACAATAGTTGTACAATGGGATTTGATCACATAACCATTCCTACTCACCCTCCCCAATCAATACACAAGGATCCAATCCAGTTACGCTACCTTGTACAATAGTCTCCATGAAGCTCATGTGATAATGAGAGTACAATATGCACAATGAGTATACATGAATGGGGGTGTACAATAAATACAATATGTTCGTGAAACGCACATAACAATATGTATCTGTTGAGCACAATAGAGATAGCATCGCAAAAGAAGATCCATATAGTACCAATCCGTGATAACAATCGTGCCAGTATCAAGTACAGTAATCTAGAGCATGAATGTAAATCCAGACAAGTATGAAACGATCAGAGAATGTACTCGCCTGTCACCCTGAATGACTGATATGAATAGATGTCCGAACTGGTGTCACAGAGTCCTATTTAGAGTAAAACATGTTAAGATGTGTTCAATATGTAAAAATGGAATCTGCAGTGCAAGCTACATGATTCTAAGTCAACTAGGTCAAAGTCAACTCTTGGTCAACTGTCTAGGTTAAACTAGGTCTACACCAAGCCAAGCCTATACCAAGCCTATGCCAAACCTTATATCAATATCATATATCAATATCAATATCATATATACCATCAAAGTCTTTACATTCAACATTCTATGTAGTTATTATATCTATATATATATACATCACTAGAGTATATAGGCAAGCCTAAAGGATAGCCTACCTACACCAATCCTATATAGAAATATATATATACCAATCAAACACAAATTTAGAGAGAGGGGAAAGGGAAGAACATGTGTGTGTGTAACCTAGATATAGGTGTCAAGTGTCCACAGTGTGTGTTAAACAGGGAAAAATCAGTGAGTGAAACAATCCAATGCATAAGAATTTATCATTGAGAATTTGAAATAGTTAAAGGGAAGGGAATCCATTCTCAGGAATCATCTATAATGAACCAACCCTTCATTCCCTCTACTCCATATTACATGTATTAAATAGATTCAAAAACCCAAATCCCAACCCTTAACTCAGGTTTGAAATCCTGATCATCTCAGGTTCACATATGAATCATTCAGGATTTATATTAACCTATAGCTTAGGAATTTAACAGTGAATAACAGGTTTCCATTTCAGTTAACAGTGGTTAACATGTTCAACCCAAACTTAATTCTCAGGTTAAAACCAACATAGGTAATCTCAGGTTACTAACTTGGAAATCTCAGTTTTCAGTGTTTGAATTTAAAACCCAGAAACTCAGTTAACCCTGAACAATTTCTAATAACAATCAATCATCAACCCAGGTAACTAGGAAAATCATTTCGAAAAGGAACCAAATAGCCCATATCAGTAAAATCCTTTTGCAAGCAAAACCCAATCCCAAGTTCGAATTCACATGAAATCCTAGTTAACTTATCATTCAAAAAAAACTGTTAAATGTTCTTGAAATTTCAGTGAATTAAAGTATCAGAGGAAAAGAGGAAAATGAAACCAATTTTCCAATTTCAAACTCGAAAACCCAAATAAACCTTCAATTCTAATGTGCAGTTATAAAAACATATTTAAACATGCAATTGGGATGAGTTCGTGTCCATAAAGTTGGACACGAAGTATCCTAAACAAAAACAAACACTGCATCAGACCACTCGAGTGCACTGCCTCGTGCGGTCAGTCCGAGTCGAACTGGACACGACACAGGGAACAAGACACCACGTGTTCATGCACAGAGGTCAAGGGGGACTAGGGCTAGGGTCTCAACTCCCTGACACGAGTCCACGCTGTGTCTGCACGCGACACGACACGCGTATCAGAGGGGGATTTCCGCCTGTGCACAGTCTGTGCAGGAACAGTGCGGGAGCAATTACTCCTCGGACACGACACAAGACGACACGAGATTCAAGGGGCGTGATGTCAGTCACTGCCCCTTGGTCTGTGCCAAGTGGCAGGTCGCCACGTGGCGTGTCGTGTCCACAGTGACACTCGGGTAGCAGGGCACTGCTACCTTGTCTGCGTGCGTGTGTGCGTGTCCATTTTGGACACGGACACGACACGAAAGTTGGCTCAGTCCTCTGGAATATTAACATACATATTAAAACCTAATTTTCTGTTTAATTAGTTTCTGAAATTAGCACAATTAAATTCTAACAAACATTTCATCGAACACCTTGTTTAAAACACCGATACGTGTCCGATACGGACACGAAATGGACACGAATTCCTACCAAACTTGGGCTACACCTAGGGGGACCCTAAATGAATGCATCCATGGGAAGAAAACTAGAATTTAATAGGTTTGTAGGGTTTTACCTATTGAGGGTGAAACCTCAATTTAGAGCTATTTGAATGAGGGCTTCCCTCGATCTTGCGACGATCCCGAGCCTCCGAATCCTTGCTAGCTACCCACAAATAGTACCCTCTACTGTAGGGGAGTCCAATGCAAAAGACTAGGCTCAATTTGGACTTGTTTTGGATATTTGGGGAGGAGTTGAGGAAGAACACTAAAAGAGGCAAATAAGAATGATTAAAAAATATGCAAATGATTAATGTGTTGTATTTATAGAGGGGGGGGGGATGTTTGATGGCTGCCATTAGGTTAGGGTTAGGGTTTAGGATGAGTGGTCAAGGCTTCTCCAACAATTCCTAGCCAATCTAAAGGCTCACAATTAAAGTAACCCTTCTTAACCTTTAGCCTAAAATATCCTATTAACAAATATCTAGATATTAACCTAAATGATTACTTAGTTGAAACCATCTAACTTAGCCTCTATGGTCATGACTATTATCTAGATTAGGCTCAACTTCTAGGTCAAGCCCTAACTAATAGATTAGCACAATATTTAATTAATACAATTTATAATTTCACAAAATTGTCAAAATGACCAAAATACCCCTAGGCTAAAAAGTTATAATTAGTCATCCTAATCACATGACTAGGCTTCCTTGGTCATGGTTAGTCTCTGGGCTCAGCAAACTCTAGGGTTACACTAGTCAATCACCAAAATCACAAGTCGTAATTTTTAAATAGTTTTAAATTAACTAAAATCACCAAAAAAATCATAACATGGTTTAAATATCATTATTAAATGATTAAAATTATAAAATTTCAAATTTACCCTTATTTTAGAAACTGGGTGCTACAAGTCTACCCTCCTTAGAAGAATTTCGTCCTCGAAATTAAGATGGTCGTACTCCTTCTAGGTCAAACCCCCAACAATAATCACAGTCTCAATCATACAGTCCGATAATCATATGCGTCTGTCCAAAATCATGATACTCGGAATCTTCGTCATGCTAGTGAGCAAGGCTACGATATTCACAAAGTCCTTGACTATGGTACATACCTCTAGAATCATGGTATTTAAAATTTTCGCATTGCCGCATGCTTGGCCGCGAAAACCTTAAATTCCCACACCCGAGAAATACGTCCAAAATCTGACTATATGTCCTCACTATGCCAGCTAACATAACTATAGAAGACTCTAGATCCCATAATCGAGGCGACCTAGCCCATACGACTTATCTTAGAAGAAATAAATCACAATAAAACATCTGAACAAAATTTATCAACTACCAGGTACGGATAGAATCGAATTTCAAGACAGTTATAAGGGAGCAAACGCAGAAATGGAATCGAAAAGATTGGAACCTGCAATCAGCTCTCCCTCTGCCTGTGCATCCTCGACTGCCATGGCGAAAGCTCGCCCCTGCTGGCCTCCCTTGGCCTGTTGCTGATGCTGGGCAAACCTCTGCTGCTGAGTCTGCAACGGTGGTCCCGTCTGTTGCCCTGTCGGAGCTCTAGCTCCTGCTACTGCCTGAGTCACTGGTGCCTTGTTCCTGGGACAATCCCTACACTGGTGCTCTGCTGAACCACAAAGTAAACACAGGCCCTGCCTCTTCCTGCAGTCGCTCCATCGGTGACCTTGCCTCTTGCAGAAGTCACATGTAGAGGGCTGTTGCTGCCTGGGTGCCTGCTGATGAAGTACATGTCCCTGGCCCTGAAACGGCTGCTGAGCTGGCCTCTGCTGGATGTGAGGGCGCTTGGCTGGCCCTGCACTAGAACTAGCCCCTAAGGTATCACTGCCCCTCTTCGGCTTGAGGCCGAAGTCCTCCTCTGCAATCTGCGCGTCCATCAATATCTGATCGAACGTCGCGTCACGGCGACCTGAGGTGCGGGTGCGCACTGCATGAATAAGTCCCCTACGGAACTTACGAGCCTTCTGCCCCTCACCCTGGATCATATCGGGAGCGAACCTGCTAAGGCGGAAGAACTCAGCTGCATACTCGTCCACTGACGAGTTCCCCTGTACTAGACCCACGAACTGGCCCTCCAATGCTGTAAGAGCCACGTCCGGGAAGAACTTCTCCTTGAAGAGCCTTCGGAAGTTCTCCCATGTCAGCCCTCTTACCGACGCCTGAGGATCCGTGCGGTACCATGTCAGTGCGATATCGAAGAATCGGCTGGCTGCGGCCGAAACCCAAAGTGCCCTAGGAAGCTCTGCCAGCTCCATGCTCCGCTGCACATCCTCTAGCCAGTCGTCTGCATAGAGGATGCCCTCCGTGCCCGTGAAGTCCCTGGAGCTCATCTTCCTAAAGTCCAATACTGTCCCCGGCCTAGACTGCTGCTGGTACGGCTGCTGGCCAGTAGGGCCCTGCACCGTACTCGGTGCCACTCTCTCCACTGCTGCCAGTGCAAGCTGATGTGAGTTCTCCATACTCTGTCGTAGAACCTCTGTCTGACGGTGGGATGCGTCAGCCTGATGCTGCTGTGCCTCTGCCTGGGCCCTCTGGGTCTGCATCATCTGCAGTATAAGGGCCATCATCTGCTGCGTATCTGTCGGTAGCGGAGGTGGCGGTAGAAAAGTCTCGGGAATAACTATGGACGGTCCCGTAGCTGGAGGTGGAAGACCTCCTGGAACAGTCGCTGCTACTCCTGCCTGAAGGGCAGGAACTGTGGTGGCAGCTCCCTCAGCTGCTACTCCCGTAGCCGGAGGTGGAAGACCTCCCGGATCTGACCTCTCTGGAACTGTACTAGTCCCTGCTGCCTGAGAACGAGTAAGCGGCATCCTGAGGACAGATTGAAACAAGGATATCAATATGGCACATGATAAGGAAAATCAAGGAAGGACAATTAAATTCAGTTACAAGAAGAGTTGTCATGGTAATCAAAAGATCAGAGTTTTTCCTAAAATGTGATTGAGTAACTCTTATACTGCCTAATCCTATATCCTAACAGCAGGCTCGTAGCAGCACTCTAAGTCGAGCATCACTACGAAATCGCACTAGTTGCGACTCAGACCTGCATGGGCCACCACAAAAACGTGTCACGATCCCGCACCCTGAGGAAGGGCACGAGAACGTGGGTACGTCCAGCCTACGCCGCAGTGTCGGCGGTAGAACGCTGTAGAGTTCGTCTATAACATCTAACATCTAACAATAATGTGATATAAACATATCATCTCCGCACGGAGGTATAATATAACATCTCAACTCTATCTCAATCACAAGTCTAGGAAAGATAGAGCACGATATGGAATCAGATAAAAGAAAGGAACTGAATATAAATAGAGTTATCACACCACACAAGTAGATGTCCAACACAAATAAATACAAGTCCTGAAATATAACTAAGTCTCAACTAACAATCGGAACAATCCGATACAAACTGAAAGCTGTAAATACTAGACTAGACTAGACTAGACTAGGCTAGGCACCCTCTACTGAGCTAGATGCTCCTCGGGCTCCTGAAGGTCACCCTCTTGTGCCCCATAGAAGGTAGGGCAGTCATCATCATCATCTGTAATATTTTCAACAGGTCCAGTCAGGACAGGAGCGAGCACAATACATCTCACGCAGTTCATATCATGTTAGGAAATATAAGCATGCAGAAGAGTAAGATACATGAACTGTAAGAAGATGTATATGAAAACAAGAGAGAGTTTATAACTGAAATATATATAGGATAAGTAAAACTGCAATACTAGTGATTTAGAGCACAATATGGTTATGTAAACGGCTTAGGTTGCACAATAACAATAACAATAGGTCAAATCCATCATAACGTGAGTGTACAATGGAAGCGCACAATAGTTGTACAATGGGATTTGATCACATAACCATTCCTACTCACCCTCCCCAATCAATACACAAGGATCCAATCCAGTTACGCTACCTTGTACAATAGTCTCCATGAAGCTCATGTGATAATGAGAGTACAATATGCACAATGAGTATACATGAATGGGGGTGTACAATAAATACAATATGTTCGTGAAACGCACATAACAATATGTATCCTGTTGAACACAATAGAGATAGCATCGCAAAAGAAGATCCATATAGTACTAATCCGTGATAACAATCGTGCCAGTGTCAAGTAAAGTAATCTAAAGCAAGAATATAAATCCAGACAAGTATGAAACGATCAGAGAATGTACTCGCCTGTCACCCTGAATGACTGATATGAATAGATGTCCGAACTGGTGTCACAGAGTCCTATTTAGAGTAAAACATGTTAAGATGTGTTCAATATGTAAAAATGGAATCTGCAGTGCAAGCTACATGATTCTAAGTCAACTAGGTCAAAGTCAACTCTTGGTCAACTGTCTAGGTTAAACTAGGTCTACACCAAGCCAAGCCTATACCAAGCCTATGCCAAACCTTATATCAATATCATATATCAATATCAATATCATATATACCATCAAAGTCTTTACATTCAACATTCTATGTAGTTATTATATCTATATATATATACATCACTAGAGTATATAGGCAAGCCTAAAGGATAGCCTACCTACACCAATCCTATATAGAAATATATATATACCAATCAAACACAAATTTAGAGAGAGGGGAAAGGGAAGAACATGTGTGTGTGTAACCTAGATATAGGTGTCAAGTGTCCACAGTGTGTGTTAAACAGGGAAAAATCAGTGAGTGAAACAATCCAATGCATAAGAATTTATCATTGAGAATTTGAAATAGTTAAAGGGAAGGGAATCCATTCTCAGGAATCATCTATAATGAACCAACCCTTCATTCCCTCTACTCCATATTACATGTATTAAATAGATTCAAAAACCCAAATCCCAACCCTTAACTCAGGTTTGAAATCCTGATCATCTCAGGTTCACATATAAATCATTCAGGATTTATATTAACCTATAGCTTAGGAATTTAACAGTGAATAACAGGTTTCCATTTCAGTTAACAGTGGTTAACATGTTCAACCCAAACTTAATTCTCAGGTTAAAACCAACATAGGTAATCTCAGGTTACTAACTTGGAAATCTCAGTTTTCAGTGTTTGAATTTAAAACCCAGAAACTCAGTTAACCCTGAACAATTTCTAATAACAATCAATCATCAACCCAGGTAACTAGGAAAATCATTTCGAAAAGGAACCAAATAGCCCATATCAGTAAAATCCTTTTGCAAGCAAAACCCAATCCCAAGTTCGAATTCACATGAAATCCTAGTTAACTTATCATTCAAAAAAAAACTGTTAAATGTTCTTGAAATTTCAGTGAATTAAAGTATCAGAGGAAAAGAGGAAAATGAAACCAATTTTCCAATTTCAAACTCGAAAACCCAAATAAACCTTCAATTCTAATGTGCAGTTATAAAAACATATTTAAACATGCAATTGGGATGAGTTCGTGTCCATAAAGTTGGACACGAAGTATCCTAAACAAAAACAAACACTGCATCAGACCACTCGAGTGCACTGCCTCGTGCGGTCAGTCCGAGTCGAACTGGACACGACACAGGGAACAAGACACCACGTGTTCATGCACAGAGGTCAAGGGGGACTAGGGCTAGGGTCTCAACTCCCTGACACGAGTCCACGCTGTGTCTGCACGTGACACGACACGCGTATCAGAGGGGGATTTCCGCCTGTGCACAGTCTGTGCAGGAACAGTGCGGGAGCAATTACTCCTCGGACACGACACAAGACGACACGAGATTCAAGGGGCGTAATGTCAGTCACTGCCCCTTGGTCTGTGCCAAGTGGCAGGTCGCCATGTGGCGTGTCGTGTCCACAGTGACACTCGGGTAGCAGGGCACTGCTACCTTGTCTGCGTGCGTGTGTGCGTGTCCATTTTGGACACGGACACGACACGAAAGTTGGCTCAGTCCTCTGGAATATTAACATACATATTAAAACCTAATTTTCTGTTTAATTAGTTTCTAAAATTAGCACAATTAAATTCTAACAAACATTTCATCGAACACCTTGTTTAAAACACCGATACGTGTCCGATACGGACACGAAATGGACACGAATTCCTACCAAACTTGGGCTACACCTAGGGGGACCCTAAATGAATGCATCCATGGGAAGAAAACTAGAATTTAATAGGTTTGTAGGGTTTTACCTATTGAGGGTGAAACCTCAATTTAGAGCTATTTGAATGAGGGCTTCCCTCGATCTTGCGACGATCCCGAGCCTCCGAATCCTTGCTAGCTACCCACAAATAGTACCCTCTACTGTAGGGGAGTCCAATGCAAAAGACTAGGCTCAATTTGGACTTGTTTTGGATATTTGGGGAGGAGTTGAGGAAGAACACTAAAAGAGGCAAATAAGAATGATTAAAAAATATGCAAATGATTAATGTGTTGTATTTATAGAGGGGGGGGGGGATGTTTGATGGCTGCCATTAGGTTAGGGTTAGGGTTTAGGATGAGTGGTCAAGGCTTCTCCAACAATTCCTAGCCAATCTAAAGGCTCACAATTAAAGTAACCCTTCTTAACCTTTAGCCTAAAATATCCTATTAACAAATATCTAGATATTAACCTAAATGATTACTTAGTTGAAACCATCTAACTTAGCCTCTATGGTCATGACTATTATCTAGATTAGGCTCAACTTCTAGGTCAAGCCCTAACTAATAGATTAGCACAATATTTAATTAATACAATTTATAATTTCACAAAATTGTCAAAATGACCAAAATACCCCTAGGCTAAAAAGTTATAATTAGTCATCCTAATCACATGACTAGGCTTCCTTGGTCATGGTTAGTCTCTGGGCTCAGCAAACTCTAGGGTTACACTAGTCAATCACCAAAATCACAAGTCGTAATTTTTAAATAGTTTTAAATTAACTAAAATCACCAAAAAAATCATAACATGGTTTAAATATCATTATTAAATGATTAAAATTATAAAATTTCAAATTTACCCTTATTTTAGAAACTGGGTGCTACAAAGACTATAAAGCAGTTTTTAGACAGTTATACAGATGAGCATGGCAGTTTTATACAGATAATGATGTAGAGAAACAGTGAGGGTACAAGGAAAGTAAAGTAACTAACAAGAGAAGAAAACATGGCAAAGAAGACTGTAGTAAACTAGCTGAACTAGAATAACATGGTATAAGTCCAGACAGTATAAAATGTAATCCCAGTGTGAGTCCAGTCAATGTAATCCAATACTAGATGATTCTAGTATAAGATGAGTCCAGTAAAATGAGTCCAGAAGTGATCCATGATTCCAGGGTAAGTCCAGACTATACTCTAACAGTGTGTTTTAAAATACTGAGATCAACATATAAACGGCTAGGGGTAATCAGGCACATCGCACACTCGGCCAAGTGTGGGATGGCTAGCATTCCAGAATAGTTCCAAGGGAGGTGGTTCCAGATTTTAGGTATGTTCACATGTCTACTCAAGTATTTCCCCGCCCACAAATGAATCCATAATCCAACACTACAACCAGTATGAGTCCAGCCAATGATTCCAGAAATGATTCCAGTAGGGTGATGCCAGTAGTGATTCCAGTAGTGGTTCCAGAAGGTGATGCCAGTAGTGGTTCCAGATATAGAGGCCAGACAAATAGTATGTGTGTCGCATACATGAATTCAGAAATATCCATACGTGTTGTAAGAATCACATAAAACTATCTAGAACTGAAGTACAGTAATTGACAAGTAAATGAAAGAACTATCAGAGAATGTACTCGCCTGACACTCTGGAAAGAGTAGTGTAATATCAGATATCTGTACCAGGGTCACAATGTCCTAAAATAGAGCAATACAGTTATGACATGTCTAATATGAAGGTAAATGAAATCTACAATGCAATCTATATGAATTCTAAGCCAATCTAGGTCAAAGTCAAATTTGGTCAACTCTACAGTCAATCTAAGTCAAATCAAGTCATATTAGGTCACAGGGAATCAAACTAAGTCAAATAGAGTCAAACAAGGTCAAACAAGTCAAGGTTAGTCAAATCTAGGTTAAAGTCAACTCCTGGTCAACACTCTAATCAAACTAGTCAAATACTAGTCAACATGATCAATCTGGGTCAAGTCTAGGTCAAACTTAGACCAACTAAGGTTTTGGTTAATCATATACTAGTCTGTAAGATAATTAGGTCAATGGCCAACTCTAACCCAAACTCTATAAGGCTAACATGTCTTTGGATACCAAGGATTCTATACCACAAAGCTAAGGCATAACAAATCTCCTATACAAGGTATATCATACAAAATATATAAATATAGCACAATACCAACCTTAATCCTGTAATCAAGCTAATCCCATTCTCCAACTCAAGTCATGACTCAACTCTAAGTATTCCACTTAACCCCATACATATCTTAATTTACATAGGACTACCCATATAACTTAGGTTACTATTTACTCATATAGGTTAAACCTAAACCAACTAGTCATTAGGCTAAGGTTTAGTCAAACTTAGTCAGCTAGTCCTTCTAAGACCATCTAAGTCATTTATAGATCAATTAGGTCATTTCTAGGTCAAGGTTGACCTATAGTTGACTTTGGTCAACAATGGTCAACATTGGTCAACTTGCTAGTCAACCTAGGTCTACTAGTTAGGGTTTAGTCAAACTAGTCATTCTAGGTTAGTTCAAGTCAAACTAGGTTGATTAGGTCAAGTTTGACCTAAGGTTGACCTTGGTCAACACTTGGTCAAACTAGTTAAGTCATGGGTATTTGGTCAATTAGGGTTAGCCCTAATGGCCATAGGCTAATAGCTATAGCCCATAGGCTAGTAGCTTAGGTCAACTAGTTCTAGGTTTACCTATATAGATATATATACATACACTATATAATGTAAAACCTATATATATAGCCACTATATATAAATACCCATATACCCCACATATATATATATATAACCATATATACACACTACAATATATATATAACATATATACATACATAATGTATATGTATAATATACCTAATATATATTATATACAATATATATATAGAGAGAGAAGGAGAGAGAGAGACATAGAATGAGAGAGAAGAGAGAAAGTGAAAGAGAGAGAGACATAGACAGTGAGAGAGAGGGTGAAAATAGAAAGCAGGAAAGGGAGGGGAGTGTCTCAGATTTCCTGTGACAGGAAATGCTCCCCACACACACACACAGATAACATATATACATACATATATATATATGCACACACACACACCCCTATATATACACATGTGTATATACACATGTACACATACCCTAAAATCCTCAAAATCCACCCACACACACACAAATACATATACAACATATATATAAACTAAAAACATATAATTACATGAAATAAAATACATCAAAAATAGTTTGAAATTCGATTTTACATAAAACTGGAAATTTAGAAAACTAGAGAATTAGGCTACTGTGCAGTGCAAATAGGTAAATCCGATCCCGTGTCAAAAATGACCCAAGGTGTCCGATACGTGGTTGGTAATGGTAGCCCCTAGGTTCCTCTAGGTTCCTACTAGCCTGACACATGGCCATGGCACGACACGGCGTGTCCACCAACTCCTAAACCCAATCGGGTAAAACACATACACTAACAGACACTACACGTCGTGCACACATGTAGACGAGTCTAGGACACGACACAAAGCGATACACATCTCGTGATCGTGTCAGTAGGTGGGTCTAGGGTTCGTGCACGTGTCCAGCACCCTGCACTGTGTCCACGTGTCGTGTAGAGGGGACACGACACGCATATCAGAGAGGGAAATATGTGGTTTCAGACCGCGTCGTGCAGTGATGCACGCGTCTCGTGTACGCGACACAGGACACGACACATCTCGTGCTCGTGTCCTGGGGTTCGCCCTAGGTTCCTCTACACATGTGTCACCCTGACACGTGTCCACGACTCGTGTACATGGGATACGAGACCCGTGTCAGAGCCGTTTTCACGGCTGTACAGTGCAGTGCACGTCCCTTGCGGGGACGATTCCGTGTCTGACACGACACGAGGTCATCTCAAACTTTGGGGATGACCTGTCAGTCAGTGCCCCGTGCTCTGTGCCAAAAATGGCGTGTCCATGTGGCGTGTCCAAGGAGATAATGGTGTCGGGTAGCAGGGCATGCACAGTGTGTCTGTGCACTGTGAAAACCGTGGTTTCGTGTCCAATTTGGACACGGACACAACCCTAAAATGAGGTCAGTAAATTAGGGTTAGGGTTAGCAAGGTCTAGGCTAGGTTTTTATTCAAAAAGTTTTGCAAAAACAGAAAGTCCTCTTCTTGAGGCATTTTGTTAAACACTAATTTAAACCATAGGATACGTGTCCGATACGGACATCAAACAACCCTAGATTCCACCAAACTTTACCCACAGCTAGTATACACCTATATGCATGCATTTATGAAGAAAATTACAATATTAATATGGTTTAGAGACATTTACCTATATGTGCAAAATCCTTGAAAACTCAATAAATGAGGGGGGGGGTGTCCAAGTCCACTTATGGGTGTGTCCAAGTCCTTGTGTCCAACTTGCTAGCCTCCCTTAGCACCCTCTAGGTTGTAGGAACCCAATGCAAGAAACTAGAGGTGATTTGGACCTCTAAAGAGTGAGATATGAAATTTTGAAGTAAAGGGTATTTTTCATGAATTTAATTCAACGCAATGCAATGAATTTATCAAAATATATAGGAAGGGGGTCATGCCAGGGGGGGGTTCTTGGCCGGCCATGGTATGGCCAAGGCATGGGGGGTTGTCCTTGGCTTGCTTACAAGCTAAGGGATAGACCTTGAGCCCAAAATCTTGATATTTTGAGGAAAGTATGGAAAATATCTAATAAAGGTATTTTAGATATTTTCAAATCTTTAACCAAATGAAAATATCATCCTCTTAGTCATTCTAGGTTAGTGGCTAACCTATGGATTAGGATAACTAGGTTAGGGGCTCTCATGACACTAATCAACCATCAATGAATAGTAAATTTACACTAAACCAAATTAATTCCAATAAATTCCTAAAAAATTACCAAATTACCCCTTAGGCTAAAAATCACTAATTTGATATTCTAAGCCTATGGCTAGGCTCACATGGTCATGGTAATCTCTAGGTTAAGTAATCTCTAGGGTTACACTAAGGTTATACTAGTAAGATCACAAAGTCATAAGTCATGACTTAGAAATTGGTTTAACTTAACTAAAATCACTAGAAAATCATACCATAACTAAAATACCACTAATAAATAATAAAAATAATAAATTTTCAAAAATCCCCAATTTCAGAAAACTGGGTGTTACAAAGACCGTGATCGAAACCGCGGCTAAATGAGCAGCTTTCAACACAACCAAAGTGGGCAAACCCCACTTTGAAGGAAGATAGAGCCTAGCACCGCCATTCCGATCTACGGCTCTTCCAGAATAACGGAGACAAGGCCCGAGCATCCCTATCTTTGGATGCAACAGGCACCTTCCGCCTGCCTCGGAAGCCCTCGACTCCGTCTTTTGGATGTAACAGTCACCTTCAAGTGCATCGAAGACAACACAGCGTCTCATCTTCACCCTCGGGAGCACTTCGTCAAAAGAATGCACCCGCATGTTCAAGTTCATATTGGAAGTACGTGAGGGAATGAGAAGCAAACCTTCTCTCCATGCCACTATTTATAGGCCGGGCAGATCAAACCCACGCGCCAAGTGGATGGCCCTCCGAATTCCGTGCAATGAATTTACATTAAATGGATGAACCGGACGCCTCGAATTCAGCCAAACGGCTATTTATAGCACTCGAAGAGCGAGACAGCCGCATCATTAAAAGATATGTCCGATGCGCCAGCCAGACAGCGCATCACACGGATGTGCCCTTCGGCATCAGGCGTATCACACAGACGTGCCCTACAGTACTTGGCACATTACAGAGGGTGCGCCCCCACACATCTCCATACCGAGTGGAACGCCAACCGACGTGCCCACTCAGCTGTCCATCGAACGTCACCAACATTAAATACTGAACTGACATAGTTGGCAGCACGCCTCCCAAAGTCTGAACAGTTGACAGCTTTTTCAGAAAATGAAGCGTCGGCAACGTCAGCATCATCATGACTTTATTTCGACGGCCACTGCCACGTGGCCACCCAACCATCCGCATGCACCTCTACGGCCATGCGTCCAAATCAGCATGCGCCTCAAAAGCCATGCGCCCCAAGCTGCTCTCTGATCCCGAAAGACAGAAGGAAAGTCGCCAGCATGCGCCTCAAAAGCCATGCGCCCCAAATGGTTTGTAACTCCTAAAGGTTATGAGCCGCAGCCTCCTCCTGCGCCCAATCCAAGGCGCAGCCCACCAGATCACTCCTCTCCACCAAATCCGAGATCTTCGAACCATGAGTCGACGACACGTGTCCTTTGACTCAACTCATCCAAGATTTCAGCAACGGAAAGATCTTCTCTCTTCTACGTACCGGCTCACAACAGCAGTATGAAGAGTTCTCCCCCTCGATCAGGGCGCAACATCCGTGCGCCTCCATCAGCAACCTCCATGTGGCGTCCCCATACCGGCGCATCCTGCATGCGCGCATGAGCAGCCAGCCTGCAAAACTATAAATAGAAGGATCATCTCCTTCACACATACACAAGACTCACAACACAGAGAGAATCCACAAGAGAGAATCACCGGAGAGGCAGTTCCAACGTCTTCCTCCTCTCAGCAAGCTCCAGCACCCAGAGCAATCAACACCTTCAGGGAACCGATAACCGTCGTCAGCCGGTCAACGGAGTCAACGCATTACCACTCGCTCCATTGGCACTAAGGACCCAGCTTAAACAAAAATGTACTCCTAGGACTACATCTAAGTCCTACATTGTAACACTGTTCTGTTTGTATTAAAGTTTTCAATCAAACAATTTTAATGGCAAACACATTGAAGATCCCAGTGCATAGTTTTTCCAGTACAATCACAACCATTCTTGGGTTCAACCAGGGAAGGAGTGAGCCTCTAGGCAAGATTCGCCTAAAACTCCATATAGGCAATCTTCGCACAAAGGTGACCTTCTACATCATTGACAATCATGGTTGTTCTTACAATGCTTTATTGGGGAGACCATTCCTGCATGAGCATAACGTTGTTCCTTCGACTCTCCATCAATGTTTCAAATATGTCGATGACAATGGAGAGGTACAAAAGGAGGTTGCTGATCTCTATCCTTTCAAAGGCGTCGAAGCATACTGCAACGATGCTCGTATGTATAAGGATGAATTCATGAAGGTTGTCCTATCTCTTGACGCTGAAGAAGATCAAGAAGCAGTGCCCAATGACACTCTCATCATACTTGTCAAAGGGCGTGTTTTTCGTCCTCAGTCTTCTACACCATTGGCTATTCACTTGCCGGTCCAAAAGTAACCAACTGATGATCAGGATAAAAGGGAGCTCACCTCTTCTGAGCCACTTGTTATCGACTTACGTCGTAACAAGAAAAAAAGGCAGCTCACCTCTTCTGAGCCCCTTGTTATAGATTTATGTCATAACAAGGATAAAAGGGAGCTCACCTCCTTTGAGCCGCTTGTTATCGACCTCCGTTGTAACAAGGCCAATCCTCCTCCACGTTCTTCTTCTCCCCCTCTTGTAATCAATCTGACCAAGCCTGCTAAGGCTAAAGGTCCTACTGTAAATACAAATGTACAAATCAATGAAAAAGCATCTACTTTCCAGTATACTGATGTCATTTATCATGCTAAGTGCTATTTGGATATGTTAGATAACTTTCAATCATTTACAATGGGAGTTGTGCAATCTCTTCAGACAGAGGTCTTACTTGAACATCCTAAGGATTCATATCGTATTGTTCCCGCTCGAAAGAAAGACGAGAGTCCAATACTTTTTAGTAAAGAACCGGAACAACAATTCAGCTATATGGATGATAGCAAAAGTAACGATACGGGGCATCTTCAATTCCGTCGTTACAGTCAACAATCAAAAGACATCATCCGAAAGATGGGTTATGACTTCAAGAATGGCCTCAACTATGGTAAAGGTAGAAGAACTCCTATCCGTACAACTGTGCCGAAATGGAAGTCAGAGATGTACTACAGCAGGACCAAAAGAGGTCTCGGATATGCTTCACCTCCGGTATTATCCCCAGCAGATTCTGAATCCGATAGTGAAGAGCGCTCTAACTCTTCTGATTCCAGATCATGGGATTCTGACACCAGCATTGGTCAAGTTCATTGACTGACTATATCTTCTAATATGGTCTCCGTCGAACTTCCAGAAGGCTATGACGAGGATATTGAAAAAAATCCCGAAACAGATCCTTGGGCTCAACGAATAGATACCCAATGGGAACTCCGATTCGAACAAAGGGAACCTCCTACCGAAGATCAATTAGTTCAAGTTGACGTAGGAGAGAGCGGGTCACCTCGTCCAATATTCATCAGCAAGAATCTTCCCGAGGCAGATAAGCAAGAATTAATTCTTCTTATTCAAGAATACATTGACGTCTTTGCCTGGAGCTATGAAGATATGCCAGGTCTAGATCCTAAAGTTGCTACTCACAAATTGAACATCCTGCCGAATGTAAAACCGGTCAAACAGCAACAACGGCACTTCAAGCCAGAAATGATGTATGCCATCGACGATGAAGTCAAGAAGCTAATCACTTGTGGCTTTATTCGAGAAGAGCAGCATCCTGATTGGGTAGCCAATGTCGTCCCAGTTCTAAAGAAAATCGGCAAAGTTCGAGTCTGCATCGACTTTTGGGATCTTAATGAAGCATGTTCAAAAGATGAATTTCCTCTCCCTATCACGGACGTCATGATTGACAACAGCTGTGGATTCGAAAGAATATCTTTCATGGACGGATTTTCCGGATATAATCAGATTCGGATGAATCCTGAAGATGAAAAACATACTTCTTTCCGCACTCCTCGCGGAGTCTACTACTATACTGTGATGCCATTTGGTCTCAAGAACGCTGGTGCAACGTACCAACGAGCCATGAGTACCATATTTCGAGATCATCTGTGCAAGACTGTCGAATGCTACGTCGATGATATTGCTGTCAAAAGTCGTCTAAAGGAAGATCACATCCAAGACTTGAGAACTATCTTCAATCTCATGCGCTAACATCAACTCAAAATGAATCCCACCAAGTCATTCTTGGGTGTCTCTAGTAGCAAATTTCTCGACTTCGTTATTACCTCTAAGGGTATACATGTGGATCCCGAGAATATCAAAGCCATTCAAGAGATGCGTCCTCCACGCAACCTAAAAGAGCTACGAGGATTCCAAGGTCGACTTGCGTACATCAGGAGATTCATATCGAATTTGTCTGGACGCTGCAGACCGTTTACTCAACTAATAAAGAAGGGTGTATCTTTCATTTGGACCGAAGAATGTCAACGAGCATTTGATGACATAAAGCGGTATCTCATGAACCCACCAGTCTTGGTGCCACCAATCTCTGGCATACCGTTCTTAATGTATGTCCGTGCTATGGATCATTCATTGGAAGCTTTACTTGCCCAAAAGAACAAAGAAGGCCACGAACAAGCTATCTACTACCTCAGTCGTACTATGATTGGTGCTGAACACCGTTATAGTCCGGTCGAAAAAGAATGCCTAGCTCTTATGTTCGCTGTTCAAAAGACTCGACATTACATCATTGGCCAAACTATTCATGTCATATCCCGAGTTAATCCTCTTCGGGTACTGATGAAGAAACCTAGCACACTCAATTCTCGGCTGGCTACATGGACCATTCTGCTAGCCCAATATGACATGGTATATGTTCCTCAAAAGTCTGTCAAAGGTCAAGCACTGACAGATTTCTTAGCAGCTCATCCTGTTCCAGAAACGTCCAAACTCTATGATGAAATTCCAGATGAAACATTGGAATCTAATACAGTCTTCGAAGAATTTCCTACTTGGCGTCTATTCTTTGACGGTGCCATTGTCGCAGGAGTTGGAGTTGTCCTTATTTCTCCAGACGGGTCAGCTATCCAAAGAGCATACTCCTTAGATGAGCCTTGTTCCAACAACGTGGCAGAGTACAATGCTCTACTCATTGGCCTTCAGCTAGCCAAACAACTAGACGTCGAGTATCTTGAAGTCTATGGTGGCTCCAAGCTGGTTGTTAATCAGGTTAGAGGGACTTATGAAGTTCGCCATCAAGATCTAGTACCTTACTATGAAGCGGCAATCAACATGGCTACATCATTCAAAGCCTTCTTCATTGAATATGTACGCCGAGCTTGCAATACTGAAGCAGATACTTTGGCTAATCTTGCAGCAGTCTTAGCCATCCCTATCAAAAGACAGCAAGTGGTGGTTATCTCTAATCGAGAATTGTTCTGCGTCAAAAACAATCGTAATATTGAGTTCAGTAATCTTACTGAAGTCAATGTTATCAGTGAAGATTGGAGAGCTCTTTTCATCGACTTCGTGGTCCACGACATACTCCCTGAAGATCCCAAGGAGGCTACGAGTATTCGTCGATGGTCTTTGCGATTCTACTACAATCAGACCACCAAAACTCTTTACCAGCGGACTTATGACGGTCTACTCTTGCGCTGTCGTGCTGGTGATGAAGCGAAGCAAGTATTGCGTGAAGCTCATGATGGTGTCTGCGGAGCACATCAACCTGGTCCTAAACTACAGGATCGCATCCGACGCATGGGTTACTACTGGCCCTCTATGGTATCTGATGCCATCGAATATGCGAGAAAATGTTAAGCTTGTCAAATCCACGCAGATTTTATTCAACAACCGTCGAAATTCCTTCATCCGACTGCTGCTTCCTAGCCTTTTGAAGCTTGGGACATGGACATCATAGGTCCCATCAATCCTCCTTCTTCTAGAGGACATCGGTTCATACTGGCAATAATTGACTATTTCTCCAAATGGGCCGAAGCTATACCATTGGCTGAAGTCAAGACCAGCAGTGTCATCAACTTCGTCAAACACCATGTCATCTATAGATTTGGTGTACCTCGAAGGATCATCCATGACAATGGACCTTAATTCATCAGCCAAAAGTTCACAAGATTTTGTGATGATCACCGGATTAACAATGTCGCTTCGACAGCCTACAATCCTGCTGCTAATGGCTAAGCTGAAGCTTTCAACAAGACTATCATCAAGCTCCTCAAGAAGTTTGTATCTACTAACAAACAAAACTGGAGTGAAAAGCTTGGAGAATGTCTTTGGGCCTACCGCACTACGGTCCGCAACCCTACAGGCTGTACACCCTTTTCTTTGGTATACGGCTGTAAAGCAGTTCTACCTCTGGAACTTCAAATTCTGTCTTTGAGGATTGCTATCGCAAACGAACTCACGACAGAGAACAATGATCTTCTCCGACTTCAAGAGTTAGAAGCGCTCGATGAGAAACGGCTATTGGCTCAACAGCATATTGAGTTATACCAAGCCCGCATCTTAAAGACTTTCAATCGCAAAGTTAAGGTCAGAACCTTTCAGAAAGGAGAGCTTGTTCTAACCGTCAGACGTCCTATGACTATGACTCACTCGAGCAAAGGCAAGTTCGATGCAAAGTGGGAAGGGCCATATATCGTGAGCAAAGTCTTTTTAAATGGAGCCTATCAACTCACAGAGCTAAACGGTCGAGTTACAATGATGCCTATCAATGGCAAGTTCCTCAAAAAGTATTATGTATAAATGTAACAGACATTGCTTATAATTATCAGACAAGTTCATAAATAAAATTCTATTTTATTTTCATCTTAAATGATAGTACATAATATCAAGGAAGGTCACTATCATCCTTCTCAAAATTGGGACGCGGGCCACTACCATCCTTATCAAAAACATGATCAACAAAAGAGTCGAGAACACTCTTGCTCGAACCCACCAGGAATTTACAAGCAGCCAGCCTCATGGCTTCTTCTTCTTCAGTCTTCCCTGGTTCAAGAAGGAAGTCCAAGATGTCCTTTGGCGGTTTGGGGGCAGACGAACCTTCGCCCGCTGCTATCTGCTTTGGTTGAGCCAGATCGACTGGATGTTCCTCAGTACCCGCTTCCACCTTTGAGGCCATCTTAGCCTTCTTGGATGCATCTCCAGACGACATCTTTATGTTGAAGTGACCATCCCATCTGATTTTCTGTTCTATTTATAGACAGAAATTTGTACGACAACGAAGCAACACATCCATTTGACGGTTCGCCCGTTCATCATCCGACGGTTCGTCCGTTCATTCACAATCATTCGACGGTTCGTCCGTTCATTCACAATCATCTGACGGTTCACCCGTTCATCCATCCATCTGACGGTTCATTCGTTCATTTCATTCATCCGACGGTTCATCCGTTTATTTAATTCATGTGACGGTCCATCCGTTCATCTCGACGATTCATTTCGTTCATTTATTTTGTCCACATCATCTAGTTCGTTCGTATCAGCAACTTGTGATCTTTGATTAAGTTGTCTATTGAAATAATGATATTCGATAAATTATATTTGCCACGTCCATATTACCTCTGAGCAGATATAATTGAATATGATTATTTTCCAGAATCAAAAAATATATCATGTCTTGCACCTCTGAATATATTTTCTATCGCTATTATTTATATCTGAATAAGATATGCAACAAATAATAGAGCCACAAAAAATGTCTTTTTATTGATCAAAGATGAAAGACATTACAAAGATACATATTACAAAACAGGAAGATACATAAAATCTTTCTATTCGGTCGGTGGTGTCATCAAGTTAACCATCTGCTGCTTTAAAGATTTCAGTCGCTCCTCACTGGATTCCATCACGCGCCTCCTGGCTTCCTCCATTCCAGACTTTTCATTAAAAGTCGGTAAGGTCACTAAGCGGCGGGAGATTTCAGCCTGATGATTTGTGATATATTCATTTCGTTCCTGAGTCAGAATGTCCAGTTGCTGAGTGGCAGCCTGATGCTGAGTGACTTCATCTTCTAGAATATGCTGAACCAGTTTCAACTCTTCCTGGAGACGAACAATCTCCTCTTGAAGACGAACAGATTTCGCTTTCAACTCAGTAACTTTCTCCTCCTTCTCTCCAGCAGCAGAGGTGGCTATCTCCGTTTGAGAATCATATTCTGAAGCCTTGGCAGTATAAGTGTCTATGAAAGTCTGGAAATTAGCCTTTTCAATGGCAACTTCTTGAGACATCCTTTCAAATTCAGCTTGTACTAAGGATTCTAATTCCCATCGATTAAGATCTTTGTAGATCTTAACCGATGCTTCTAACTCGTCCAGTATGTGCTCAAGAAAAATAGCTTGAGCTTCATCTCCTTGACCTCGGATGGCATTTATCAAATAAGAGGTTGGGCTTCGAACAGTAGTGAAATCAACAACTTCTTTCTCTAGTACCCTATCTACTAGGGGTCCCAATGCATTAAAGAACAGGTTGCTGAAAGAACTAATGATAAATTGGTTAGTTGCCAAAGCACCAGGGGTAGCAGCTACTCCCGTTGATGATGAGGCAGTATGTGCCTGTGCAGATGGATGTTCTTGCACTTGAATAGAGGGTTCTTTAAACAAGGGAGCTAAAGTAGAACTGGTTGCTCCTCCCGGTTGTTCTTCTGCAAGGACAAATGAACCTATCATTGATTGATTGTTGTCATTAACACTTAATTAAAAAGGATCAAAAGATCAAAGGCAATCTTACCATGACTTGTCCTAGCAATAAGCCTTTCGTCTGTGGGTACAGATTCTAGTCTAGCAGAGGTAGCCTCAGACATCACTGCTTGGCTACTTCCGGCCTCAGAACCCCCCGACAGATGTCGGCTACCGCTAGCGATAACTGTTACCGGAACTATATCAGTGCAAGGAGGAACCGGAGATGATTCGATTTCTACATGGGTCAAAAATAGAGATGTCAGTTGTTAATCTATGAAAAGAAGATTAATAATTTCATTTAATACCTTTGGAATTAGTGGTAGTAGCTTCCTCCGACGCTACTTCCCCACCCATATTCTTTTCAGGAGACATATCCACCTCAGCATCCTTTTCAGGAGCTAGTGTGTCTTCAACAACTTCAGGAGAAATTTGGACATCAATGTCCTCTTCTTGATTCAAAGTATCATCAATAGCCTCCATTGATGTATCTTCGGTGCTCATGCTATCCTCAGGTACTTCTTCGCTGGCAGTTACAGCGGTATGGTCAGCATCTTCTTGTAGACTGAAGTCGCAATCATTTAATGCTTCAATCATTAAACGATCCTCCTCCTCGCAGATTGTTCCTTGTGTAACAGGAAGTTGAGTAGTTTCTACCGTTGGTGAAGGAGATCGCAAAGCTTCCTGCTCCTCCTCTACAATATCCTTCCTAGGCTCTGCACCCTCCTCTCTCTGATCAGTCTCGTCCCTCCGTTCTGGACTAGGAGTCTCCTGCCTAGGCTCAGAGACAGGAGTAGGAGATGACATAGTAATTCCAGCAGCAGCGCTGGCCACCACCGAGGATAGGACCTTCTTTCTTTTCCTAAAAGCCAGTTTTTTCGATGAAGAGGTCTTTCGGGACTCTCCACATCTACCACATCAACCCGCTGTGGAAGAGAAGTCGGTGTGGTCGCTTCTTCTCGGGTCAACTCGGCCAGTTGTCGAGACTGCGACCTGGTAGTGACTTTCTCTGATGGGTCCAAGAGGAGTTTCTTCTTGGCAACCGGGGAGGAAGGCTCATTGATCCTTCTCTTCCTCTCCCTAGCCGAAGATTTAACAACTTTCAAAGAAATTCGCAGTGGTTCATTAACTTCCTCAGGGAAGTTAGCATCCTTTGAGGCTTCTAAGGGATCATCCACTGGTTCATGTTGTTCATCATTTCCTGGAGCTAGTACAGCAGTTGCTCCTTTCTTCAAACGCGTCGCCGTCGCGAAGCTATCCACCAGATTGAAATTCTCGGCGAAAGTATTTGCAGCTGTATAAAACAGTGAATATGTATATAACATTCTAGGGCCATGATCATTCTTGGTTGGCATCGAGAACACTGTCCTTGTGTCTCGAGCGTTGTAGTAGGCCCATGCTCTGGCACCATCAATTAGATACCCCTTTCCTTGTAGGCAAGTTATAGCGTTGCCTATATGGAACTGGTCGTAACCAAATTGACGAGCGAAGCGACTTGGCAAATATGGTTCCAGATAACACTCCTCTTCAAATCTGTACACCAAATGCGATGGTCTGATCGTCTTTAGCCAGTCAAAAGCTACCCGACCCAGCGGTTGCCTCCCAAGGTCAACTAAATTTGTCGACATATGTTCATAACCGACTGGAAGGGCAACGCAGAAAAAATTCCATCCCTTCCCAAGGTTCAGGGCGCGTCTGCAGTCCTTCAGACTAATGTACACCCACTTGCTCCGGAAGAATCTTCGCAGAAAGCTACCACCGACTGCTCCCATGTCGGGGTTCATCAATGACTAATGGTACAGAAGCAACCATCCGAATAAATAGGTGTAAGGCAACTCTAATCGAGGGAAGTTCCCCTTCTCACCCTTCTATTTGATCATGGAGTCAACATACAGACGAAGACCTGCATTCACTCTGCAAGTCATCGCTGATAGCAAATCCATCCGGTAGCCGAAGACTAACCGGACAGCAGCAAAAAGTATGCCGTGGTAGAAATGGTCCACGGCACTTGCTCCGGGTACAACAAATCGACAGAGCCAGTATGTCAGGAATCCCGCCAGCTGGGCTTCTCTTGACATGGGCCTGTAGCCCATTCTTATAAAGCTCTCAACAAAATCTCCAGTCTTGAGCGGAGGATATTGATGTTCATCATTAACTCTGATATCCATTTTCTTATTCTCTTCCATCAGTCTTATTACTTCGTTGTGGCTGAGGGATTAGAAGAAAGTCGGGTTGCATGTGTCATGATCCTTAGTCTTTTTCTCAATGATATGATTAAGAAAAAGATAAGGCAACCACTTCGATGAATAATAGGTGCCGGAAGAGCCGCTTTTATAGTATAGGGAGCATATGTTGTAATGGTACAATAGTTCATCGAAGACAGCCACCATCTCTGTATTTTCCCGACGTAGTCTGTCTAACTCGTCGTTTGTGGGAACATACTCCTCATAAGGGAAGTCTCCTGTTGGTAGGCACAAAATGTACTTCATCTCATGGAGGGCTAATCCAATCTCCCCGTAGGGTGTCATGAATGTCCCTGTCCTATAATTATACCTCTCTGCCAAGGCCAGAAACAGATGAGGGTTTGGGAGGAATCTATACACGGTAGCATATACCGCATGATATAGCTCGATCTCTTTAAGCTTGTCCTCGAACTGAGCCAATATCCAGTTGGCTATGCAATTCCATCTTCTGTTGTCTGGATTCACCAGACCTGTCAGCCGGATGTCTTGATCCGGGTATCTGCCCTCAGCCTTTGCGTATTTATTAGCAAAGATTGGTGTCCTCACCGGCAGCAGCAAAGAAGAGTTCTCTGGAGGGATACAGCCCGGCTTCAACCCTCTGAGTAAAGTGCTATGTCGCTCAGAGGAGCTATAGAACATGTCTCACTACAAGAAAAATGGCTTTTCTTGACGGTTTTTCCCCGTCAAGAAAGACTTTTGTTGACGGTTTTGGATCCGTCATCTAGGCCCCCGTCAAGAAAAGTCGACACTTTTCTTGACGGTTTTTTGTTTGTTTTCTTGACGGTTTTAAACCGTCAAGAAAACAAGCTTGTCTTGACGATTTTAAACCGTCAAGAAAACAAAAAAAAACCGTCAAGAAAAGTGTCGACTTTTCTTGACGGGGGCCTAGATGACGGCTAATGACCGTCAAGAAAAGTCTTTCTTGACGGGAAAAAACCGTCAAGGAAAATATTTTTTGATGTTTAAAAACCGTCAAGAAATGAATTTTCTTGACGTTTTGCAATCGTCAAGATAAACATGTTTACAATAATATCAATATATTCCAGAATCCAATTACCAAACACACATAATATCAATATATGCCAGTTACAACACACACATAATATTATAATACACAAACTTTTTATTGATCACAAATACAAAGTTTGTACATCACAAACATCCAAGAATGATATATACAAAGTATACAAATGTGAATACAAAGAGTTTAAGCACTAACCCAAAAAAAAAAAAACTTGTCAAACTATTTTCTTTGAGATCTCTGGGCTTTGGGCAATGGTGTAGTGTACAGACAGAGAGGGAGAGGAAGAAGCCAGCCATCATCATAACCGAGCTGAAGTTGTATCCAAGAGAGGTCACATGTTTCCACCTGGGTCTCCAGGTTTTTTTTAGAACCTTACTGACCTGAAGTTTTGGCACCTATGCACCCAAAAAAAACATAGTTCCAAAAGCCACCCACCCCTGGCTGCACAGTACTTTATTCATCCTAGCATTGTTCTTGGCTCGGCCGATACAGACCGATATACTAACGATTCGCTCGTTTCTTCATCGTAACCATTAGGCACTTCAATCAAACGCTTCCCGTTAGTCTCAGATTCCTTATCTAGGATGTCGTCTCTAACATGGTCCGAGATACAAGCCTTGAAGTTTTCGATACACCTGCTGTTCTTGGAATCCAGGTTGAGATAGATGAGAACATCCCAGCACTTTCTGAACTGCTTCTTGTTGATCTTCAGCTTCTGGCGAACAATCTCAGTCACGTGGCGGGTGATTATCATAAACTATAACAAGAAAGTACAAAAATGAGGAACGAATAGCAATGTACCTGTAGTGGAAATTAGTCGCATTGAACGAGGATTAGCAATTTCAAAATTTTGAGAAGGATCAAACCCAAATGATTAACATAAGCTTGGCGTGAAAGCGACTTCGGACCCACTCACTGTCAGCCTACAAACCTGGAACAATAGAAAATAAAAATTGGATGGCAAACAGATGCTATGAGAAACTAAGGATACAAGTTAATTTCACACAAGATGAACATAATCATGAACATCAGACAGTTTTTTTCCCAACAAATTCACCTAAACAATGTGACAGGAATAATGGCACGAGTTATCTTGGTTTCTAGCAAAATGTAAGAAAGTTTTATAACTCAAAAGGGCACAGTTGAAGATCAGCAAGAGTTGATTCTTTAGAGGATCCAATACTAATTTTTTTGGAAAATCACTGACCATACTGCAAAATGAAATGATGAAATGATAATCAATTAAGCATGGGTACAGTGAATGTATACTCATTGAGTATCAGATGAAATTGTTAAATGATAATTGGACAGGTGAAAAGATGGTTCCAATATAGAAATTTTCACACTTCTACATAATAATATATGTGGTAATTGATTCGAGGTTAATTGCAAGAATATAGGCAAATAAATGTAGTTTCTGCTTCACAATCCCTTAGTAATCAATGCCCTATGCCACTACTCTTTGAATGGCTTCTCCTCTTTGTCTCTATAGTAGCTATTTCAGACTCAGTATTGGTTATTTCTGCCATCTATACATTTTTGTTTCATAACCTAAATTTATTGTATACCTACATTAAGTAGTGGATTTAAAACTGAGAAATATAGAATTGTCTTAGAACTACCTAGACAAGAATTGCTGATGGTACCTTCAATGATGAATAAAACATAATTGCTAACAGAATCTCTGATTAGGAATGCAATATTAAAATGCATCTAAAATTATAAGTGGGTTTAGCAAACAAACTGAATTTTCCTTCAGCTTTTCGTTGGAGGCATTGGACTCATAATTTGGGTTTAGTATCCTTGGAGGTATCCCAACAGGAGACTTTTAAGACAAATCTGGAGCTTTTGGCACCATGAGAAAGACTGGGTTGAGAGAAACGCTTCCGCTTGTATGTCAATAGCACCTTGTTGTTCACCATTCTGCAGTCAATTAATCTATCGCATCCAACATATCCTCAATCTCTTAGCAGTCTAGAGATTGTCATGTGTGCCTGGAATCATCACAAATCAAATGCAAAGAACTTTATTAGTATAATATAATAATTTTATTACACTTCAAGATAATAACTTTAAATAGTATCTATAGAAGATGTGATGCTAATGCACCAAATATAAAACATCTGATGCACCAAAGGGGAGTAATTATTTGAGTCTAGGAGTGGCAATATTAGGCCAGACTCGTATGGCAGCAAGCTAAGATGCAGGTTTCTGCAATCAATTTCCATTTTTGCATCGGAGCACCTTAGGAGGTACCAACGACCCGGAAATTAAATTGGTAGGGTATCAGTCTAACATGCATGTTCTTAGAGGTTACTACCATAAGAAACTTAATTTCAATTTTGTATAAAATGTACTTAACATATATGTATATTTACGAGGATAAACAAACACAATCACATAAATGTTTATCTTGTGCATGTATGTTTACGATAATAAACATATAGCTGTATCCTTGTATGGATTGGAGAGTTGCCTCACCATCCCATTTCAAATTATGGCACACGTGTTTGTATCTGCTACCCATAGATTTACGAACTCAAAAAAAATTCACTCATTAAGATATATTTAATAAAAAATTCACTTTCATCTTCTAGATCTAATGCAGCAATCCATTCAACTGATGGCTTCAGAGAGCATGCAACAAAGGAATGTAGGAAAGCCTAACATGGTGTAGCTTGTTAATTACAGCGATTGAAAAGAATTTCAATAGATGGATGATTGTAACTTTTCCGTCTCACTAAAGGATTATCCATTAGCAAATGGTTGCATTTTATATTTTTTCAAACTAACTTGTATGAGAATAGATTAGTAGGTAGAAGAAAAAGCTTACAACTTTGAAGTGACACAGTCAGGATTTTTAAAAAATATTATCCGGGACCCAATCTCATTCTACTTCCCATGTGTGTTCTTGATCCCTGCATTGACAAATTGACGTGGTGAAGTACTCCCATCTTTAGTGGTTGAAGCACAAAGTAAAGAGTGTTGATAAATAAAATACCTCAAACATGAAATAACAACAAGATGTGGTGTTTGAGAGTCGAATTCTTCACAATTTGCCCTTTCTAATCCCAAAACCTAATCGTTACACAATAAACGGAGACAAAATGTCATTCAGGGAAAGATTACAATTTTACATCATAACAACAGGATCTGCAAAAAAATAGAAAGACTAACAGATACACATACATATCTGGAATATTCTATAACAGATATCTGCAACCTGGATGTTTAAGTTATTGAAGTAAAAAAAGAAGAAATGTCAACATATGCCACAAGTATCTCATAATTGAAAAGATTATCCATTAGAGTTGTACCTTTAGAGTTTCCCATGTTGAAGCATGTGCTTCTGGTGTCTGTATAAGCAAATTTGACATAGAGAAACTACATTATTCGAAGATATAATATTTCGATAAAACTAATCAGAACCCAAATACCAATATCAAGGAAAGTGACTAGGAATACACTAGTAAGCATGTGAATCACATGAATCGGAAAACCTATCATTAGAATGAAAGAAAAAAGAGAGGGATTTTCCAAACCGTATTGGTATCGGCCGTATCGTATCAATATCGGCCGATATCGTATCGGGAATTTCCAAACCGTATTGGTATCCGCCGTATCGTATCAATATCGGCCGATATCGTATCGGGACATTCCAAACCGTATTGGTATCGGCCGTATCGTATCGGTATCAGCCGTATCGTATCGATATCGGCCGATACTGCAAACTATATTAGAAATATATTGAATTCGCCCATCAAACACAGTGCTGCAAGAGTATGTTATGTTCAGAACATCGTCTCCTTCTTTCTTTCTTTTATTCTGTGAAAAAAAGAGAGTCCTAGCATGGAGCCGAAAAGAATCAGCCGGCATAGTGGCTAAAATAGATAAGGACTCAAGAGATGGTTTCTCCAAGGATAAAGCAGAACAATATGGGCGATATAAAACTAGACTTCCTTTGTCTCAGCCCTACTAGTCTATGCAATTAGAGTTTGCAGTAAAGGGTAAAAGTTAGATGATACCTTTGTATCCGCAGTTAGTCTATAGGAGATCCATCTTGAACTTTAAAACCCTTTTTCTGTGTATAAAATGAAGTTTTTTCTTATGTAATCCAGTCTATACTGAAGTATATGCAACCATATATCATAACATGTTGTGGATGCCTGAACTTTAGAACTGATAGGTGATAAAATGATTACAAGGCAAGAAACTTATTCAAGATCATCACATCTTCCCCAAGAATAAAGGCCGAAAGAACTAACAAGAAATCTCCAAACTCAGTGGAAGTTGAACTGACTGGAAACAGAAGGAAGTGTGAATTAATCGTAGTTTCATACTGCAACACTTGATTCAACAGATATTACATCATTTCAAAACAAAACAAAAAATATTATCCAGTATTCAACTAAGCACAGGTACAAAGTTCATTTTATTATGAAAATCTGTAAAAGTGAGCAATATTTGCATATTTGATCTCCTTCACTACGTAAATACTCTGCAAAACTGAATTCTTTTAGCAGCACACAAATACAATTATCCGGTCACTTTGAAGACCAGACGTGGAGAAGTCAATAAGTTTGTAAGACTCAAACTAAATTTCAATATGGTACATGCCAAAAATGAGCAAGAAGAACAAAACAAAGCAAGTCTTGTATTAAAACAGAACGAACAACTGATCATATCAATTGTTTATGAAGGCTATGATCAATTCAAGCCTTACTGATAAAAGGGACAGTACTATATTGAACATCAGTTAGCTATTTAGGAAGGGCACTCACATAACTAAGCGAGCTTGAGCATGAAGGATTTCACTGAGAAAGATGCTACTCTCAGCACTATATCAAGGTTGGGTGCTGCTTCCATCATATCAAAATGTTCAGATAATGACAGAACATACAGAATGACACTTGGAATTGAGAGGTTGGACACGAAAATTTATCCATTCTTCAAAGTATAGGGAAACTTGCAGGAAACAAAAATGACTGTACTGTTGTCTTATGTTTGTTTTACTACATATTATAATTATTATTCTATCAAAAATCTACTGGCGTCCAAACGAAATGTGCCCCACTTATCATATAATCTAGCGTGCATTGCACGCACACCTCTAACGAAGATGGACACATGTTGGTGATAAAATCATTATTATGGGAGACAAGCTAGTGAGTGTTGGCATCTATTTTCTAATGAGGAACAGGTATAATCATAGTCTTGAATCCAGATTCTTTGGGTCGGGTCAGTAAATTAGAAATTCTCTATTTGCATCAAAATAACTACTCGATTCTTGAAACTAATTAAAAGAGAGTTCATACCAATTGTTTATATAACCAAATTTATTGTTGACGCCGTGGTTAAAATGAAGCTCATTTGCGAAATGTAAAAGGTCAGAATCATATGATACATTAAGAACACTTCCGAAGAAATTCACAGGATACATTAGGACATCTTCGCCGGAGCTAGGGTTTCCGGGGGGTCGGGATGAAGAACATGGGAGAGGGGTTTAGGGCTGTGGGGAAAATCGGGGTCGGAAGGGAAGGGGGAAGAGGGAACGATTGAAGTCGGCTGCGGGGATGAGAGGGGAGACGGCGGATCGCCGGAGAACAGGGTTAGGGCACGGTCGGGAGGGCTGTGGAAGTCGGGGTGGCTGACGAGATGGTCGGAAAAGAAGCTAGGGAAGAGGGCAGAGGAGAGGGGGAGACTTACGGGCTCGGTCGCCGGTCGGGGTTCGCCGGCCGGGGGAAGACTTCCACCGGAGGGGGAGCTCGAGAGGGAGAGGCTGAGAGAGTTGTGGTGTTGGGGATCGGGGGGGAAGGAGGAAAAGAAGTACTTGGATGTGAAATATATAAGAAACCCTCTATTCCCAAATTTTGTTAAAACCGTCAAGAAATTTTTTTTTTTGAAAAAATTACGAAAATGGCATCTGAAATGTGCGCGCCTTTTTTTTCTGCACATGCATTACTTGACGGTTATCAGCAAACCGTCAAGTAATGCAATGGGTTTTCTTGACGCTTTGTATAAAACCGTCAAGTAATATGGTCAAATTTTAATATATAACAGAAAAATGGGTGTTTTGTTGACGTATGTCTAAAACCGTCAAGATAACTGCTTTCCTTGACGGTTTTGACCATACGTCAATAAATTGACCGTCAAGAAAGGTCATTTTTCTTGTAGCTATGTTGTTTGGGCCTTTCTTTACACAGATCTTTCCTGTCCTTGCCTGTTGGAGGGGAGTAATATCCCAGTCCATCCTCCTAGGATGGCTTGCATGGGCATAACGGGCTAGAGGGAGGCATCTAGCAATATCCGGTAACAGGATTAGTTTCTCCTTTCTTTGGAAGAGTCTCTACTCAACACGGGGTCTTGGCTGAGAACTCTTGTCAATGGCTTCGCCAAATAAGAACATGGGTTTCTTGTGGGTAATGGCGTCAGCAGACTGCAGGGGCTGCCCATTCATCAAACTTAACAAAGTCTCATTGTCCTGAGCTACCAAGATAGCTTGGCGGGAGGATGGCAGAGCATATTGTGGAAAGAGCACATGGGACAAATCTTCTTTAAATTCTGGCTCAGCAAAGGACCCTGCAAATATTTCATACTCAGGGTCCTCTCTGATGTTAACTTCATCAAACAGAAAAAATAGTCAGTACAAGTAAAATCAAAGATTCTGTCAGGAAATTGCGCAAGCATCATACTGCACAAGCATCAGATTGCGCAACAATAGCTTCTATGCACAAACTGTCCAGTTGTGCTAACTCATCCACTTGTGCAAGCCATCAGATTGCGCTGAATAACTTGCGCAAAGCATCAGTTTGCGCTGGACAGCCTTGCGCAAATCAGCAGACTGCGCTGACTTTTGCCAGCACGTTCTAACCGATTGCGCAAGAAAATAGTTTTCATAAAAATGAAAACTATTGGGTTTGTGCAACCGAAACCCTAAATAGGGCGGCCCAGTTTGACCAAATCTCTAAAAAGAGACAGGTTCGAAGGATCAACAGTGTTAAAGAACCCTAAAAAGGGTCTTTCGATCGGGTTTACTACCTTGCAGTGCTGGGTGAGCAGCTTCATGACGAGAAGGGCGCGGCGCGGCACGAGTCGAGGACTCGGCGGAGGCCTTGCCTTTCTCGGCGGCGGAGCACTTTGGAGCCATTGAGATCGACGGGAGAAAGAAGAAGAGTTGGAAGGAGCTCAAATTTTCTCTCTCAGATGATTGAAAGCAAGTAAAGAATGGAAGAGATAGAACTGAGAACTATTTATAGTTTTTTAAAATAAACAAACTCCTCAGATTGCGCCGAATAAATAGGGACTAATTCCTCCGATTGCGCAGACAGGTCAGCATATGCACAACTTGATTTTGAAATCAAAATTTAAAGTATTTCGAAGCTTTGACTATTTTCAAACTTCAAAAACTTTGAAGGGGGTCTTGTAGGTCCTAAAAATCAAGTTGCATCCATCAACAAAGTCATGAAAATCAAATTATACATCCTTCAAATGAACTGCGCAGAAGACAGATTGCGCACCAACTCGATTACGCAGGCTAAACTGTGCACTCATCCAAGTGCGCAAGCTGACGTGGCCTCGTCATCATTACCTGACAGAGAATCAGATCTTCTGACAACTGACGGCTTGGAGAACGAGGAAACTGTTCGTTTATCGTGTAGCACAGTGCTCGAGGACAGCTGTATATGCAGTGCAATATGCCAGACTCTCTGCAGCGCAGTCCATCCCAGCGCAGTCCATCTCAGCGCGGTCCATCCCAGCGCAATCCGAAGCCAGCACAATTCAGGTGGCGCACTCCATCAAGATAACTGACAATATACACGTGGCCTTCATGCCATCAATTACTCACCATGTGGCAACCGTCTGTACACGATCAAGCACATTTCAATCAAACAATGCCACGCGTCACATACAGATGGTCCACGATCGAGTAACTGCCTGCGCAGTTCATTGCCTGTGCAATCCAAAGTGTGCACAATCCAACTTGTGTAGTCCAGAATAACTAAAAAGTAGTTATTTCCAGAACTCTATAAATAGAGTTTCAAGTCCTTCCTAGAGGGGATCACACGCACACACATATCAGAAATCATCACCAGAGATCAGAAGTTCTTGCCAAAGTGCTGCTGCAATCTTTAGAGGCTACCGTCTTCAAAGTTCACATCGTCCAAGGGATAAAGCGATCGTCATTCAGATCGGATTCCTATAGTTGTACTTTTCCAGAATTCTTGTAATCTTCTTTACAAAGTTTGTTGAAATAAAGATCAACTTTTGTTTTTGCAAATAGCCATGTCCCAACTGAACATGATAGGGAATGTCCAGTAGAAGGTTAGCATTACTGGGCTAACTGTTTACGCCTTAGTTAAAATTGTTATACATGAACATGTGGAGGGAAATTGTCCTGTGGCTAGAGTTCAGTCCTACATACTGAACTGTTCTCATGATTGCTTAGGACTGAACTCTTAAGATTTCACATTTCTGTTTAGGCAGCTGATCTATATCAGTTATACTATCATTCTATACTAAGAAGTATAAATTGTATCACTGAATAGAAAGCCAGTGCAGCATGGGGACTGTTGTGCCCAGGACAGTTAGTGTTAGACCATATTTTCATTAATATTCTCTATTTCTTCCATAGAAACTAGTTAGCTTTAACTAATGATTTAAGGGAGGGTTTCAATGAGATGTCCTGTGACTGGATTTTTTTGAATAGTATATGTATTATGACCCTGTCATTTAAGGAAAGGGTGAAACCTGTCACATGTAACCTTGGTAGGATCAGTTATATATTTTTCCCTTAGCAAGGTTTCCTTACCAAGATAACTAGGATCTCATTTAAACTAGTTTAGCTAGATTTAGTGTTCACATGCTACATGAAGTATTACATTGAGACTTGGATGTAATATTTTATGATAACTTGTGTTTTAATTATTATGTAGCAATGATAGAAAATTGATTTTATGAGATAGATTTTAAGTAGAGGACTAAGCTAATGTATCTTGATTAGAGTTGTTAAATAAACCAAGTTAGAATTAGTCAGTTATTAATTTCCTGTAAATCATTTACCAGGAGGATTTTCAGCTCTACTACCTTTTTTCGATCACCCGGAGCCAGGCAAGTATACTCCTCGGACTTGTTCATTTCTCATGTCTTGCATGTTCATCCCTGTATCTCATTGATTTACACAATTTATCACGATATTGTCTGGTTTCATGTTTCATGTATTACTTGCGTCTGGGAGGAGAAATACTATAGATATGTGATCAAACCCTGTTACTACTCATGTGAATAGCTTGGGTCCCGTACCGTGCACGTGGGACCAAAGCCGTTCCATTTCTTGTTCATTGCATCTACCCAACCCGATCATACAATCTAGATGTATTTCAATATTGCACATGTCAGGATTCAGGTTGTATTTCAGGATTCATGGTTGTATTTTATGTTCAAGTTGTATTTTATGATTCAGGTTGTACTTTATGTTCAGGATGTATTTCATGTTCAGGACTCATACCATGTTTCCTGTTTTACTTTCAGTATTTCCTGATCAGTTTTATGTCTTGTCTCATTTTCTGTACTTATATATATTCCCTGTTTCTTGATTCATACCATGATGTTCATGTTCATTTTCTTGGATATACTTAGCTCCGCTCCTGACTAGGATATGTTGTAGGTGAGTTGGAGGCTCTGTGCGACACGTACTATGGCGATGAGCCAATCGATGCAGGAGAGCTAGCTGGTGCTGCTCTTGACTTAGAGGCTGCAGAAGCCTAGAGCTTACCTTAGTTTTCCATATTATTTTCCTGTATTGAGACTAGTAGACTTTCTGTCATTTCTAGAATGTAATAAATTCTGATATTTGTACTTCTTTTCTGGGATACATTTATAGATGCTGTGTTTTCATACTTGTCTTGATATCTGGTTAGTTTCCTTAGATTGGTACAGCTTACTTTGTTGTGTTTAACGACAAAGGCTGGGCGTGTCCGACTCGTGTTCGATTATTCGGGAGCGGGTCGTGACATGTTTTTAGTGGTGGCCCATGCAGGTCTATCCTAATGGTACCTAGGTCTTAGCGTACTATTGGGGGACTTGATTACACTAGGGAAACTTGAACACAGCATAGGAAAATCGGGAAATAAGGGTATTCAGGTTTATCAGGTGCATTGATATTATAAAAATATTGTTTATTAGGTTTTTAGGGTTTGTCAATCAACGAAATTTTCTTTCTATTACAGGATGGTCACTACGAGGAAGACCGCGGATCAGCCCGGAGTCGCAGGCAGTTCAGATCAGCAGGCTGTACCAGATATTTCGGCAGATCAGCTTCCAGCTGCGCCTCCTATCTTTCCATCGCTGCCCTCGATGATGATGTTTGACGGCGCCCAAGTGATGGCGATGTTCCAGCAGTTTTTGGAGGCCAAGAATCACCAGGCAGCACAGTTCAGAGTGACCGTCGTCGACGCACTCAGGGCTCGAGAGACGGCAGCACCGGCACCAGTAGCACCAGCACCACGAGCACCGAGACCAGGGATGGCCAAGGAATACTAGAATCTCTGCCCGATGGACTTTTGGGGCGACTAGAGGATCGTCTATGCGGACGAATGGCTGGAGAATGCGGAGAGGACCTTGAGGATGGCGCAGATCCCAGATGACTTGAAGGTGGAGGTAGCGAGCATGCGTCTGTTCGACCTTGCTAGAGCCTGGTACCGCGAGGAGCCCTAGTTGGCAGCACAGTAGGTTCCTTGGGCAGATTTCAAAATACTGTTCAAGAAGAAAATTTTCCCAGACATCGAGAGGGATGAGCTTCACATGCAGTTCGAGGCCTTACAGCAGGGAACGATGACAGTAGCGTAGTACACTTCCGAGTTTACTAGACTCAGCAGGTTCACAGAGAGTCTAGTCAGAGCATCAGAGGACAGGGCCTGGAGACTCAAGAAGGGTCTGACCAGGGAGCTGCGGCATGCAGTACCTATTACTCAAGCGACTACCTACTCCAGCATCCTTAAGATCGCCCAGGCAGTTGAGAAGGAGATGGACCCGAGGCCCAAGAGGGATAGGGACATCGACAGCAGCAGTTACCAGGCGCCAGTGAAGAGAGTACAGATGCAGACTTAGGCGAGGCCACATCAGCAGGCAGCAGTTCAGCACCGTCCTGCCAAAGTTCCAGCAGCTCAGCATCAGAGGCAGCAGGGGATCACTTGCACATATTGTCATCGGCCGGGACACCACGTGGAGGTCTGTCGCAAGAGGCTTGGACTTTGCCTCTTTTGCGGATCAGATGCACATCAGATGAGGGACTGCGCTCTGGCTACAGCCAGACTAGCAGGAGGACCCCGAGGAGCTGGAGGACCACCACTTGTACCACCCAGAGCATTGCCTACTGTACCCCAGAGAGGAGGAGCTCTACCACTCCAGCAGCAGAGGTTTGTACAGCACCAGCAGCAGCAGAGGGGAGGACCACAGCGGGGACGTACTTACGTCATGGCCGCAGTTGAGGAGGAGGAGGCAGCTCCAGATGTTATCACAGGTTCTGTTATCATTTATTCATTTCTTGCCATTGCCTTATTTGATTCTGGAGCCACACATAGCTTTGTATCATATGAGTTTCTGCATAGACACGGCTTCACACCCAAGCCCACTAGGAGGAACTGTCGGATCATGACAGGAGGCGGGATAGTGCCAGTCAGTGAGATGGTGGATTACCCTATCACTATAGCTAGACGGGAGCTTAGGGCTCGACTTCTAGTGATGCCTTTGTCCGGATTCGATGTAGTCCTCGGCATCGACTGGATGAGCGAGCAGTTTGTCGTAATAGACTGCCATGAGGGGAAGGTGACTTTCAGCCCGCCAGGAGTTCCACCGTTCGAGATCAGCAGACGAGTTACAGAGAGGCCAGAGGGAGTCTACTTCGGAGCAGTTGCAGAAGACCAGGAGTTGCCACATCTGCTGATTACAGAGTATCTTGACGTCTTCCCCGCGGAGTTGCCAGGATTGTCGCCAGATCGAGATGTGGAGTTCCGCATCGACTTAGTGCCCGGATCAGTGTCGAAGTTCCAGCATTATTACAAGATTAACCCGAAGGAAGCTGCAGAGTTGAAGGCCCAGATTGATGAGTTGGAAGGCAAGGGTTTTATTCGGTCCAGTGCTTCACCCTGGGGAGCACCGGTACTCTTCGTGCCCAAGAAGGATGGGACGGTGAGGATGTGCATCGATTACCGTGCACTCAACAACATCATCATCAAGAATAGATACCCGTTGCCACGGATTGATGAGCTGTTTGATCAGCTGAGTGGAGCGAGGGTCTTTTCCAAGATTGACCTTCGATCGGGGTATCATCAGATGAAGGTTCGGGAGCAGGATATTCCGAAGACATCTTTCAACACCCGATACGGCCAGTATGAGTTCTTGGTGATGCCGTTCGGACTCACCAATGCCCCAGCAGTGTTTATGAACTTGATGAATAAGGTTTTTCACAAGTATTTGGACAAGTTTGTCGTAGTCTTAATTGACGACATTCTGATATATTCGAAGACGGAGGAGGAGCATGTGGAGCACCTGCGGATTGTGTTGGAGATTCTGCGGAAGGAGAAGCTGTACGGAAAACCCTCAAAATATGAGTTTTTTTTTACCGGGTGGAGTTTTGGGGGCATGTGGTGACTGGAGAGGGGATTTATTGGATCCCAAGAAGATTGAAGCAGTGGAAGCATGGGCACCTCCCAAGTCAGTAGCTGAAATTCGTAGTTTCCTGGGGCTAGCAAGATACTACAGGAAGTTCGTGAAGGACTTCGCCAGGATAGCAGAGCCTATGATGAAGCTTACGCGAAAGGACGAGGAGTTCATCTGGAGCGATGCCTGCCAGTCAATATTTGAAGAATTGAAGAGAAGACTCATGACAGCACCAGTTCTAGCTTTGCCATCGGGATCGGAAGGATTCGTCATCTACAGCGATGCTTCAGGAAAAGGCTTGGGATGTGTGCTTGAGCAGAACAAGAAGGTCATAGCTTATGCTTCTAGACAGTTGAGGCCTCATGAGAAGAATTATTCCATACGTGACTTGGAGCTTACAACAGTCATATTTGCCTTGAAACTGTGGAAGCACTATTTGTATGGAGAGCGAGTGGACATCTTCACGGACCACAAAAGCCTGAAGTATGTTTTCACTCAGAAGGAGCTGAATATGAGGTAGGGCAGATGGCTAGAACTCATGAAGGATTTCGACATCAATCTGCAGTATCACCCTGGGAAGGCGAATGTGGTAGCAGATGCTCTCAGTCGATATCCTGTTGCTATATATATCTCACTATGGACCGACATCTGCTGGAGGATCTTGAGAGCCTTGGGATTGAGATTATTCTTCCAGGAGTTGGAGGACAGCTGATGCACATGCAGATACAGTCAGGACTGATAGAGAAGATGAAGGAGGCCCAGTTTCTTGATGAGAGACTTCGGTGCCTCAGAGGCCAGGCAGAGACTGGATTGTTCGACGACTTCACCATTTCAGATGACGGATCCCTGAGGCACGGAACTCAGTTGTGTGTGCCCAAGGATTTGCGAAAGGAGGTGATACAGGAAGCCCACCAGTCGTAGTATTCTATTCATCCTCGGTCTACCAAGATGTACAAGGATTTGTGAGAGTATGTTTGGTGGTATGGAATGAAGAGAGAGATTGCTAGATTTGTTTCCAGATGCCTTGTGTACCAGCAAGTCAAGACAGAGCGCCAGAGACCAGCAGGATTACTCCAGCCTTTACTTATTTCAGAATGGAAGTGGGAGCATATCACCATGGACTTCATCTCTGGATTACCGCATAATTCCAGTGGCAAGGTCGCTATTTGGGTGATTGCAGACAGACTGACGAAGTCTGCTCATTTCATTCCATTCAAGGTTGGGCTGTCGACCGAGAAGCTTGTAGACCTTTATATGCGTCAGATCGTAAGGATTCATGGGGTGCCAGTGAGCATCGTTTCAGATAGAGACAGCCACTTCACATCACACTTCTGGAGGAGTCTACAGATGAGCTTGGGATTACAGTTGAAGTTCAGCACCGCCTATCATCCACAGACAGACGGGCAGTCTGAGAGGACGATTCAAACGCTGGAGGACATGCTACGAGTTTGCGCACTCGACTTCGGCGATTCGTGGGAGGATCACTTGCATCTAGTGGAGTTTGCCTATAACAACAGTTATCAGGCTAGCATCGAGATGACCCCGTTCGAGGTACTGTATGGACGGAGATGTCGTACGCCCTTATCTTAGGATGACATTGGCGAGAGAGTTTTGCTTGGGCCAGAGATGGTGGTAGAATCAGCTGAGAAGATCAGGCTGATCAGGGAGCGTCTCATAGTTACGCAGGATCGGCAGAAGCACTGGACGGACAGCAGCAGACGGCTACTTGAGTTCGCAGTTGGAGACAAAGTATTCCTGAAGATCTCTCTGACTAGGGGCGTCATCATATTTAGCAGAGACGGGAAGCTCAGTCCGAGATTCATCGGGCCTTTCGACGTGACGGCGTAGATTGGCGAGGTGGCGTATCGACTAGCGCTTCCAGCTAGCTTGGAAGGAGTGCATAGTGTCTTCCACGTATCCCAGCTTCGATGCTACATTTTAGATCCGAGCCATGTGGTGGACTACTCAGAGCTAGAGGTGGGTCCGAGCTTGACCTACGAGGAGCAGTCAGTGGAGATCCTGGATCGGAGGAAGAAGCGCTTGCAGAACCAGACTATTCCTCTTGTCCGTGTTATGTGGAGACACCACTCTCCGGGAGAGTCCACATGGGAGCACGAGGACGAGATGTGAGAGCGCTACCCTAGATTGTTTACCTGATTGTATTTTAGTATTTTGAATTTCCAATTTTTCCATAAATATTTCGTGGTGTTTCGTGAACCAATTCTGGAGTGTTTCTGAATTTCGAGGGCAAAATTTTTCAAGGGGGAGAAATTTGTAACTCCACCTTCCTGTTGTGTTAAAAAAAACAAATAATAGATATATAAAGTTTTATATATTGATTTAACAAATTAGAAATTGTTTGTTACTTAAATAATTAAGAAGGACATTAATTGCATATGGATTCTTCTTGTGTTTCAGCCCAATGGGCTTAAATCCAATTAACTACTTATTTCTTTACTTAGTCATTTTCTTAAGCCTAAGCCTTTCCATTCAGTTAACCTATTTATTTCTTAGCCCAAAAGCAAAACCATTGGTTAAAGGACTACCAGGAGTTCTTAGACAATAGGCCATTCGTTTGTTTAAGCTCTGCCATTCTTTTTGAAATTCAAATTTGCCAATTTCTTCTCTCTCCTCTAACCGAATTGTCAGGAGGAGGAGTAATTCTTTCCGCCACCAAGTTGCTTATTTCTCACGCTGGCTAACGGCCTATAAGAATCGATCATGGCAATGCTTTCATTCTTTGCTCTTCTCTCCCAAATTGTCCTCTCTATTCTTTCTTTTCCTGAGACTAAAATTCTAAATCGAAGGATCAATCATGGCGAGAAGGTGTAACGAAGCAATGGAGCCCTCAAATATCTACACGCAATGAGCAAGAGCATCCTCCTCGACGACTGAACATTGGATCCAGAGCTCTTCGTCGTGCTTGATGAATTCATCGATTCCTTCATCCTCATCGATGAACTTTTGGTAAGAGCATATCACATTCTATTTTACTCTGATCGATTTCATCCTATCAAGTTTTCCTTGTTCGATCAGATCTGGGACTTGGTGAACCAGTCACTGATTCAACCAATTTCCCCTCTTCATTTGGATCAATCGAGGTAATCGATTGATCGATTTCTTAATGAATTTAAATGTCCGAATCATTACAAGATTATAGGTCGATTTATGTTTTATAACCAATTGATATAGTTATGATTTTTATGGTTGTGTCAGCTCTTTAAATTCCTGTTTGGTTGCATGGACACGTCCATCCACTGAATTCTCGAATCAGACACCAAGGTGAGTGTCCAGTCTTTATTTCTTGGACCCAGATAATTGTGAGCATAAACTAGGACTAATTCTTTTCTATTGGATTAAATGGTTAAGTGTTCGATCATTTGTTACAAAGAAAGCTGGATCGTGTGGTGGAGAGTAGCTCGTGCCATTTCACAGAGATCAGTAGCTATTGACTCACGTAATTACTCGATTATACAAGGATGCAGATCATAATAGTTTACATAGACAGTAGATGGATGGAAGTATCTTTAGTTTAAGTTTTGTTATTCCCAGTAGCAGTAGGAGTATGTAACTCTATTTATGTCAGGTAATTATGAGTTGATGAGTTGGAGTAATTCCTAACATAAATTCGATTTACGTCAGTCCAGATTTGAGACTGGTAATGAGAGGCAACTTTATTGATCATGTTCCTACATTGGGATTCATGACTGGTATCTTCATTTGAATAATAGACTGGTAATTAGGATATATAGGACTGGTACACAGATTGTATATGGACTGATATGAAGCTGAGATGGGATGATAGTGGTTGAACCACAGGTTGGGAACTCAATAGCTAGACTAGATATCAATTGTTTTGGAATTGGATTACTGTCCTAATATAGGACTGAATCTGGGCTCTTTGTGACTTTTAGCTTGGATAGTTAACAGTAGGAAGTTGGGTGCCCTGAGGAATAGAGTCTAATGTGGAAATTTGATTTTGTTTTAAGATTGATTCCTTGATATAGATATACAGTGATTGTTCTGCTGAGTGAAGTATTACATTGATCCTGAGCAAGGGGAATTGAACCTAGAAGACTAACTGAATACCCTGTTCGAGACAGGGTATAATTCCCTTTACTTGAGATTGTTTTGTTCAATCCTATCTAAGGATTGACACTTGACCAATATGAATAACCTGGGGATTAGAAAATCTGATTGCTTTAGATTTTCTGGGTAAACTCAGAGAAGGGAATGAGTTCCAGGATATTTTAGTTGAAACTGTCATGTTAGATGCATAACATCAGTATTTATCAAGGGGACTGATGATAGCCTGATTAAGGCTAATTATGTGTTTTATTGGTCTTTCTAAGTTGGAGTTTTTCCTAACCTGAGAACTCATTCTGATAGATCAGCTAACATGGTAACTGGATTGATGTATCAGTCATATTAGAGACTGTTCGATGAGGGAAGTACTTGGATTGAGATGTCCAGGAATTCCTTAACTGAACATTGATAATAGCTTATGACTGAACATTGTTCAGATAAAGACTGGTAATTAAACCTAATATATATCCTGCTGTTGGACTGGTAGAACCGGGTAGAATGTTGGACTGTTTAGAACTGAGAATGAGCTATAGGACTGATAATGGGTTTAATATAGAACAGTTGATATTGGTAGAGGACTGTTATGTCCTGATGTGGCTTGAGGCAGGGAACTGAATATTGAAATTTGTTTGGACTGTATTGGACTTATTTTAGACTGATGTAGGATTAATATTTAATCTGTTATTGGTTTTCTATAGGGCTAGTGTTGTTAACATGATAGCTAAGCCATGTCCCAACTGAACATGATAGGGAATCTCCAGTAGAAGGTTAGCATTACTGGGCTAACTGTTTAAGCCTTAGTTAAAATTGTTATACATGAACATGTGGAGGGAAATTGTCCCGTGGGTAGAGTTCAGTCCTGCATACTGAACTGTTCTCATGATTGCTTAGGACTGAACTCTTAAGATTTCACATTTCTGTTTAGGCAGCTGATCTATATCAGTTATACTATCATTCTATACTAAGAAGTGTAAATTGTATCACTGAATAGAAAGCCAGTGCAGCATGGGGACTGTTGTGCCCAGGACAGTTAGTGTCAGACTATATTTTCATTGATATTCTCTATTTCTCCCATAGAAACTAGTTAGCTTTAACTAATGATTTAAGGGAGGGTTTCAATGAGATATCCTTTGACTGGATTTTTTTGAATAGTGTGTGTATTATGACCCTGTCATTTAAGGAAAGGGTGAAACCTGTCACATGTAACCCTGGTAGGATCAGTTATATGTTTTTCCTTTAGCAAGGTTTCCTTAGCAAGATAACTAGGATCTCATTTAAACTAGTTTAGCTAGATTTAGTGTTCACATGCTACATGAAGTATTACATTGAGACTTGGATGTAATATTTCATGATAACTTGTGTTTTAATTATTATGTAGCAATGATAGAAAATTGATTTTATGAGATAGATTTTAAGTAGAGGGCTAAGCTAATGTATCTTGATTAGAGTTGTTAAATAAACCAAGTTAGAATTAGTCAGTTATTAATTTCCTGTAAATCATTTACCAGGACGATTTCCAGCTCTACTACCTTTTTTCGATCAACCGAAGCCAGGCAAGTATACTCCTCGGACTTGTTCATTTCTCATGTCTTGTATGTTCATCCCTGTATCTTCTTGATTGACACGATGTATCACGATATTGTCTGGTTTTATGTTTCATATATTACTTGCGTCTGGGAGGGGAAATACTATAGATATGTGATCAAACCCTGTTACTACTTATGTGAATAGCTTGAGTCCCGTACCGTGCACGTGGGACCAAAGCTGTACCATTTTATGTTTATTGTATCTATCCAACCCGATCACACAATCTAGATGTATTTCAATATTGCACATGTCAGGATTCAGGTTGTATTTCAGGATTTATGGTTGTATTTCATGTTCAGGTTGTATTTCATGATTCAGGTTGTACTTCATGTTCAGGTTGTATTTCATGTTCAGGACTCATACCATGTTCCCTATTTTACTTTCAGTATTTCTTGCTCAGTTTTATGTCTTGTCTCATTTCTTATACTTATATATATTCCCTGTTTCTTGATTCATATCATGATGTTCATATTCATTTCCTTGGATATACTTAGCTCCGCTCCTGACTAGGATATGTTGCAGGTGAGTTGGAGGCTCTGTGCGACACGTACTATGGCGAGGAGCCAATTGATGCAGGAGAGCTAGCTGGTGCTGCTCTTGACTTAGAGGCTGCAGAAGCCTAGAGCTTACCTTAGTTTTCCATATTATTTTTCTGTATTAAGACTAGTAGACTTTTTGTCATTTCTGGAATGTAATAAATTCTGATATTTGTACTTCTTTTCTGGGATACATTTATAGATGCTGTATTTTCATACTTGTCTTGATATCTGGTTAGTTTCCCTAGATTGGTACAGCTTACTTTGTTGTGTCTAACGACAAAGGCTGGGCGTGTCCGACTCGTGTCCGATTATTCGGGAGCGGGTCGTGACAGCGCGTGCGCAATTAGCCACTGACACGCGGCTAAAAACGATACGACACGTGTCTAGGACACGGTGCAGGGTGTCAATGGGGTAGCCCTACCCCTGGCGTACACGTGTGTACGGCCACGTGTCCCCACGTGGCCTGTGTCGTGCCCTGGACATGCGTGTACGCGTGCACGACGCTGTGTCCAGTCACAGTGCTCGTGGGTGTTTTGGTGTCGTGGACACGGCTGTGTCCACTTGGTTGGACACAGACCCTCGTGAGACACATGCACGTGTGTGGGATGGGTTACCAACCAATAAATTGTTGTATTAACAAGTTTTTATAGTTCGAATTTCAATTTCCCTATTTGACTGATACCCTGTGTTCCTGTTTTCAATTTCTGAATTAAAATGTGTTTTCAAACCATTTTTTATGATTTAATTTACCATATTAACTCATCTACATATGTATTAGTTACTGCATTGTTTGGTTGTGATTGGTGTTAGGAATTAGGTTTTCGATTTGGTTTTGGCATTTGTTAACTGTTAAATATGAACTGTCATTGCCATTTCCTGAGAACACTTGTTCAACCCTTAAAAATTCCTGAGATTAAATACACTTATTTTCTGAGATTGCTGAAATATTTTATGTCACATTGCACACCACTGATTTCAAATTCCATTTGACACATTCCTACCTACTGAAAACTGGGTTCCTGTTTTCCTATTGTGATCACTGATTTTGAACTGTCATTGAATTCCTGAGTTGTACACACTATTACCTATTCCCTGTTTCTATATTACACCTACTGTCATCTAATGTAGCTCCCCTTCCCGAAAATTGTTGAATTATTTTTTCTATTATTTATTTGATTTAAATGGTAATTTTTAGATTTTTATAAAAAATTATTTAGTAAATTATTAAGATAGATGACTTTCGCCATGGTTGATTTTTGAAGTACAAGACGGCTAGAAATCTTGGCACGGATAGTGCAGTAGCGTGCTTTGACTAGTGTTTAGCTATGGTAGGGGAACGCCAAGCCATAGGTGTGTCTTAACTAGGTAAACCAGGCCAAGTTGCGACCTAACCTCTAAAGACGTTTTAATTATTTATTGTTTAGAATTATTGACTTGTAGAAGATCCGGTTGTACCGAACTAGTCCGGACCGGATCTGAACCAAGTCCAAGACCACATAGTCGGGTAGTTTGTTCAGAGACGATCATATAAATGTATATTGAGTTGGCATTTTACTTTAGTGAATCAGAAAGCATTTTGGAAATGATTGTTATATATGTATATTTTATATCATAAATATTCTTGCTATTAGGTTACTATTCTTGTAAATATGATAATATTCCTGTAGAATAATATTGGACTTTGGCATTTACATAGGCAATATATATACTTGCGTGTAAATATGTTCATAAATGGTAAACGACGTGCTTTATATATATTCCCAATAAAATTTAATTATAAATTTTAGCATTTAAATTAGTTTAATAATTAAATATGGTGATTGTATATATGTATAATATATCTTGGTTGTACATATATGTTACATGTTGATAAAATATATTGATTGTGTATATATATTATTTGGTGAGTGTATATATGTAGTAGTATACATGTATGTATACGTATATACGTGAGCGTATATATATATATATATATATATATATATATATATATATATATATAAAAAAAAAAAAAAAAAAATATATATATATATATATATATATATATATATATATATATATATATATATTATATATTTTATATATATATATATATATATATATTTTTGTTTATATATATATATATATATATATATATATATATATATATATATATATATATATTTATATATATATATATATTATAAACTCTGGTATAGAAGGAAAGAAATAGACATAAATATACAAAAGAAATATTGTAGATAATATTTTATATTATCTTCTGATTTTTATTTGGAATTATTTATTAGGTTTTACCTTGTTAGTAAGGATAATAGGTGACAATAGGAATATAGATATATCTATATAAGAAATGAAAGTAGAATAAATCAATGACTAGCAAAACCCAGCCAACCCATCATCCATTTATATTGTTGGATACCGGGCCTACAATTTGGTCAGTTTCAGTTTAAGTCCTGTTCAGGACTACAATTGGTCATGTTTCTGGCCAGTTTAGGGTCGGGTTGCTAATATCCAAACACAGCTCAAAAATAATTCAAGCCAACCAATTGTGCTCGATCCAACCCGTTGAGCTAGGGCCCGCTAGCACTATTTCTGAACCCATGCTCGAACCCAAGCAGCATGCAAAGCCCGAGCTCAGCCTAAACTATCCCGGCCGAACTCCCTAAACCGAAGCCCCCGCACAGTACAGTAACTTCGGTCTATATATATAAATGCAAACAGAGAGGAAGAGATCGGGGGGAATAATTAACAAAACCCTAACCCTAAGGCCTCGCCACCCACCCCGGTCCCTTTACGACTCATGTGGCGGCCACCTCGATATCAGAGCGCCACCGGGGGCCGCCGGACAGCGGCCAGAGAGCCACGCGCGCGCGCGGGTGCGAACAGGACAGCAGTCGCGAAGGTAACTTCGAACTCTCATATCTTCGTGATTTCTCGACCAAAATCCGATCTATAAATTCCTATACAGAACCCATATGACCCTCTAGAGACCCTAATTAATAGATCCCAACGAAGTCGATCTGTCGATTCACAAAATCGATACGAAGTCGACATAAAACTACTGTTATATTGACAGAATTGGGTTGGCACATACTCCTATTTGAAGGCGATTCCTGATTAATCTATTAAGAATTTTAGGAATCTATTTAAAGAGCCTTTTAGACAACCTATAGGTCTTAGAAGTACTTCTTGTAGTTTCTGTTTTCATCAATCATAGGCTAAGTTATTAGTTTTCAAATATTAAGAAAAACTGTGTTTCGAAATATTAATTTTTAGAAAAATCCTTCGATACGACGTGCATCCCGCCAATTCGGACGACGTGGCCGCGAACCAAAAGCATCAAAAGGTGCGTAATGGTTTCATGGTCATGTGGGCTTTGACGGAATTCAAATTGGTCGCGTGTGCGCGACGAATTTGATGCGTATCCGTCGAAATTCACCGTATCGGCCTCTGTGCAAATTTTCTAATTACTTCGTGCACGCTCGTCAGATCAAGATGAAACTTGCGCCAACAGGACCGTATCATTTTTCTGGTCCTGTATGCCAAGTTTGGTCTGATTCTGAGACAGTTGATTGGATCGCCGTTTCGCGGGCCCCACGATCCGATTCGACGGGCGTTTTTGTGCACGGCCCACCGAAATCCAAAATTGGACATACCGTTGGGTTCGTATCATCAAAACGAATTCATAAACATATAGTTTGACGACTTTAGAGGCCATTGACTCTGGCACGCTTTTTGGTACAAAGCGGGTCCAACAGCGGACACCGTTTTTGTCCGAAATTATCGTTTTGCCCCTGTATCCAAAATTGGACTTAAAGACAGGCAATCCTAGCTAATTTGACTATTCTGAGAATATTGGCAATGTCTTTTTCAGCTTACGGAGACAGTTGTAAGACTTGGACCTTCCGACTTGTGGATTGGCAATATATTGTTGGTTCTCCGTGCAACCTCCAGGCAAGTATACCTTGCCTTCCTCTACAGTTTTACCTACATGCATTTCTTTTCATTTTTCAGTCATTTGATTGTTTATGGACATATGATTTTTGTATTATATTATTTTGAGTTGTTTCCATTGCATATAGCCGTGTTCATGTTTGGTCTTGTGGTTCACACTTGGAGTTTCTCGTCAGTACCTTGCTTGAGTCGTGTCATAGAACGAGTACGTGTAATTGAACTGATAAATCTTTGATATTGTTTCCTTGGCACCAGAGAGTCCACACTCGAGACGAGGGTGTTTTTCTTGATCTGTTTACATCCGTGAGTCCACACTCAGGACGAGGATGTCGATTATTTGTACCAGAGAGTCCAAACACGGGACGAGGGTGTTGACTTGACTCGACTTGACTTACACCAGAGAGTCCATACTCGGGACGAGGGTATTTACATCAGAGAGTCCACACTCGGGACGAGGATATTATACTTGCACCAGAGAGTCCACACTCGGGACGAGGGTTAGTACTAACCAGAGAGTCCACACTCGGGACGAGGGTTAGTGTTTAGTTCAAACCCGTGAGTCCACACTCGGGATGAGGGTTTGGTTCTTCCATTGATCTCGTGATTATCGTTCATCCGGCAGTTCATTTATACGTGGTTGTTCTAGTGTTCGTGTTCGTGTTCGCGTTCGTAGTCATTTGTCTTGTTCTTGTTCTTTCTTGTTTATTTCTTGTGCATGATAAAACTGTTAGATAGGCATGTATATTATGTATCTTGCTATGTCCTCTGAGGACCTGATGATCTCTTCAGGTTTAGCGATTGCATGGAGTTAGCTAGTGGTTCTGGATGACAGATGTGATGATACGCTTGCGGGATTCAGGTATCGTTATTGTGTTTATTATCCACTCGTTCTTTCATACCTTATCATGAGATATCATGTTTCTTGATTCAGTTTTAGACTCTTGTTATTTTCTTTAGAGTCTTATCGGACATATATGCTAGTGGGCTGCAGACCACGACCCATAGTGTTCATTCATCTTTATTGTCTTATTGTGGATTGAAATACAGATTGTTTTGCCATGATTTGGCAGTATACCATAGCCTTGACAGCATTTATGTATTCGAGTCGGGCTGGAGTTCGCTTGATGCGTAGCTGGCTTGCTCACGAGCTCGCGTCCGAAAAGGGGGTGCGGGTCGTGACATCTAACACACACAAATCACATTCCTGAAAACTGCCTAAAACCTATCCACACACTTCACAAATTCCTGCACCTATTAACTATAGCTATTGTATCACATTCTATTACACTGTTTCCAGTTTTGTCACACACACACTAGCACCTAAACCTGAAACTGTTTTCTATCACATACACACATGGACACATCCTCTATGACATCTTAAATTTACTATCATTGACACACTGAATTCCTGAACACATATTTCCTTAATTCATTCCTGTTACACCCCAATCTAAACCCTCATATGTACACACACACACACAAGTTAGTAGACACACATACCATGTATCCTCTCTCTATATCACTATATGTTAATATATATATTTTGTCTATATGCATAATATGACCTATATGTATATGTGAATGATAAATTATATTAACTTAGTGTATATATATACAATATGTGTGAAATGTGTGAAATAGACCAATGGCCTATAGCCTATATACATGGCACATTGCCTATGGGGTGTATCCCTATGTGATACAGCCTGTGTATATGGCATGAATGCCCAGTGAATGTGTGTTGTTGGCTTGTATAGCCTAGTTTTGATGTGTGCATGCTAGAATTGGCTGGTTAGGCTTAGTGAGACTTTTTTGGGTTAGGCTTGACCTAGTTGACTTAGTTTGACTAGTATAGTTGAATAGAGTTGACCAAGGGTTGACTTTAGCCTAGATTGGCCCCAAACATCATGTAGATGCATTGTAGCAGTCTATTTTACTATTTTAGACATGTAGTGACTTGTACTGTTCTATAGGAGACCTACACCACTTCTCAGACAGTATATTCTCTTCAGATATTCAGGATACCAAGCGAGTACATTCTCTGATCATTTTATATCTTGTTTAGGATTATATTTCCTGCTTTAGATTACTTTACTTGATGCTGACACGTTGGTAACACGGATTAGTACTATATGGATCTTGTCGTGCGATGTTATCTATTTAGCGGATACATCGGGTATTTCATGTTCGTGTACTTTATCATGAGCATCGTGTACTCATTGTGTTCGTACTATTCGTGTACAAATTGTATAAAATCGTGTATACTCATGTGCTCACATGATCATCGTGTACAACTATACTTTGTGTGCAATAACGTAACTTGATTGGATCCTTGTGTATTGATTAGGGCGGAGGAGTAGAAGTGGTTATGTATTCAATCTTGTAGATTACTCGTGTACAACCTCTGTAGATTACTCATGTATAACATCGTGTCGTTTACATAACCGTCTTGTACTCTAAATCATAATTAGCACTGATAGTTTTCTTATATACAGTAGCTATTTACTAATAGTCTCTCTTTTACATCATGTTGTTCTTTCAGTTTCTTGTATCTTACTCTCTAGTATGTTTATATTTCCTAACCTGTTATGATCTGTTGAGATGTATTGTGCTCCCTTCTGTCCTGACTGGACCTGTTGAAAATATTATAAAGGATGAGGTCGAGGCGTTCTGTTCCACATATTACGGGACTATCCTAGAGGACTGTTGTGACCTGGACCACCAGCAGGACCCCTTAGCAGTGGATGACACTCCCTTAGTCTAGGATGTCTTTTATTGTATTTATTCTGGATTACTGTATTGAGATTTTGAGATGTTATCTTGATTTATATTATCTTAGACACTTAGACTCTATCTGATTGTATCTCAGTGGATTCATTTCGTTTTATATCTATCTATCTTTTATCGTATTCTACCTTAGATATGATTGAGACTGTATTTGCTATGTCACCTCCATTCGGAGTGTATATACTGTACAGGTACCTTATATATTGTTAGATGATTGACCTAGGACAGCGTTCTACTGCCGACACTGCGGTGTAGGCTGGACATACCCACGTCTCGTGCCCTTACTCTAGGGTGTGGGTCGTGACATCTGACTAAGTTAATGACTAGATTGATCAAGTAGTTCATATAGAAAGATGTTTTCAGTTATAGGCGATCCCGTTATTCCGGCCACACCTGAGGGATTTGTAGCCTGCCGTCGAGTAGAGCACATTTCTAGCCCACTGTCATGTAGGACACTTCATGAAACAGGTCCTATGCACATTGTCATGTGTTGTACTCCAATCCACCAAATAATTCTTGATAACTCTTAAATGAACCTCGCTTGGATAACCTGGATAGCTGCAGGGCTTTTGACTGCAATAACATCTCATTGCATCTTGCTAGTAACTAGGCTTGTGATAACCCAAGTTAGTTAAAGTATCAAGCCGTACTCATTATTTGGCTGTGATTGATTGGATGGAGTCCAGCCCAGTCTAGTCTTGTCCTGATCTTGTACAAGATTGTTACATGACCTGATTGCTTATGCTTTATTTTATCGATAAATGGTAGAAAAAACCAAGTTCCGTTCAGATGAAGGGTTACAACCCCGATCTTTGTTTGGTTTAAGGGTTGTAACTTGGTTACCTGAATAGTTCCATGGTTATCTTATCGTTTATCATCATGATTTTCCATATCTCCAGTCTTTTATTATATAATTATGTTTTTGTGCTAATTGCTGGTTTTAGTTCTTAAGTGAAGCCTTCCTTGTGGCACTTGCTCTTTCTGGGATCTGACCCAGCTGGTTTTGTATGGCCAGATTTTAGAATAGCTCCCGAGGATCTTCCAACCTTCCAGCCAGATGGTGAATACTAGGTGCAACCCTGGCAACGAGTGGATTTTATTTTGCTCTTCCACTCTATTGTAAATTATTCTTTTGAGGCGTTTAGCCGCCGAGCAAGTGTTAGCTCGTGTTAAATTTATATTCCTGTCTGCCTAAGGGCTGTAACATGGTTAACAAATCCTACGGTTGATCATATATGACTTAAACTCTTGCTAGTCTTCGTATTTTGTATGACTAGCTTCATGATCATCTGAATATATAATATATGGGACGCATTACTTTGTATGTCTGATGATCTACCCTCTTGTTACATTTACTTGCTTGCTTGAGATTGAGACACTAGGCTTGTTCTTGACATTAAGAGACTATTGGCTTGTAGTTAAACCCTCATGTATCTAGACAACCGTGACCGTATATCGAGGTGGAATTCACTTTAATATACGTAGCTGGCTGTGTCTGTCCCCCGCTCTCTAGTATTCTAGTTCTGGGGCGTGACAATACATCATATCTTTTATATCTCGGTTGCATCATCATGTTGCAAGTTCGAGCGTCAAAGCGGTCGTACGCCTTAATACGCTACGGCATTCTATGCCTCAGCGCGTTCAAGCGAAGCTCCACCGCGAGAAGATCATACCCTGAACCTGCAAGCAATCTAGTGGGAGATCAGCACTAATCTTCTCGCCAACTGATCAGAGACCCACTTTACTAAACCGACATTAAGTAGATATATTGAATCATACAACATATAATTTAGTGATCTTTATATCCTTGCCTTACGATCAGTTGTCACGCCCAGAACCAGAATACTGGAGAGCGGGGGCAGACATAGCCAGCTACGTATATTGAAGTACAACCCACCTCGCTATACGGTCACGGCTGTCAAGATACATGAGGGTTTAACTATAAGCCAGTCTCCTATGGTCAAGAACAAGCCTATTGTCTCAATCACAAGCAAGTAAGTAAATGTTACAAGATGGAAGACCACCAAATATACAATAGTAAGTCGTCCCAAACATTACATATTTAGCTGATCATGAAGCTAGTCGTTACAAAATATCAGGACTAGCAAGAGTTTAGTCATACATGATCAACCTTAGGATCTGTCAATCATGTTACAGCCCGTAGGCAGACAGTAAATAAAGGTGCAACCGAGCTAACAAGTGCTCGTCGGCTAAATGCCTCAAAAGAATAATTTTATAATAAAATGGGAGAACAAAAAGAAACCCACTCGTTGCCAGGATTACGCCTGGTGGTCACCATCTGGCTGGAAGACATATAGATCCTCTGGAGCTGCTCCGATATATGGCCTACAAAACCAGCTGGGTCAGACCCCAGAAAGAGCAAGTGCCACAAAGGAGGCTTCACTTAGAAACTAAAACCAGCATACCACAAAAGATATAAATAAAGAACTGATAATAATAGAGATAACAACAGTAAACTGAGTACGAGGAAACCATTCAAGTAGCCAGGTCACAACCCTTAAACCTAACAAGGACCGGGGTTGTAACCCTTCACCTGAATAGAAACCCGTCTTAAATACTATTGGTACAGTAAAGACAATAAACGAAGAAAGGACACAGAACTGCTCCGGGAGCCAGGTTACAACCCTTAAACCAAACAAGGACCGGGGTTACGTAACCCTTCGTCTGAACAAAATTGGACCCCTGATCTTTATTGCTAAGGCCAATATAATTAATCATGGCATTAAGGTAAGGTAAAATATGACGAACATGGCATGGGTTTGCAATAAGACAATAAACGAAAAGAGGACACAGAACTGCTCCGGGAGCCAGGTTACAACCCTTAAACCAAACAAGGACCGGGGTTGTAACCCTTCGCCTGAACAGAACTGGACCCCTGATCGTTATTGTTGAGATAAGCCCAATCAATCATATCATGTCACATTCTTGTATAGGATCAGGATAAGACTAAGCTGGAATAAACTCCATCCAATCAATCACGGCCAATCAAGAGTACGGCTTGACACTTTTAACTAACTAGGGTTATCACAGGCCTAGTTACTATCAAGATGCAATGAGATTATTCCAACAGCCACAAGCCCTGCAGACCATCCGGTTATCCGGGTCGAATGTCCGTTTATTAAGGGTGCACCACATGACTGTGTGCTGGAAATGTGCCCTACTCGTCGGTAGGCTACAAGTCCACTTAATGCGCCCAGATAACGGGATTGCCTGTAGCTGAGAATCTCTTCATGTCTACTGAATTATTCTAGTTTATTAGCCTTAGTCAATTACTGTAGGTATCCCTGACTGTGGTACTCAGGGATCCCTATCCTAGACATGATGCAAGACAGTACTGGTTTATTTGTACAAACGCAATCGCCTACGGTGTCCATGTTATTCATACTTGTCATGTCAGGATAGCTGTCGTGACAGCGTATCATGTTAGATTTACTTGTCAAGAGTGCGCCACGGTGGGCCACTTATCGTATTCATGGAACATATCAGGACTTACCTGGCATAAGCATAAATGAGACATTTTAATTAAATAATGATGGTAATAAAATATAATAATAATAAGAGGACAAGATTGTGAAAGGAGCCATGCGGCTAAGAGAATAGAGCTCATGCGGCTGGAATATGGCAAGTCCATGCGGCTAAGGACCCAGGGACAGCTTATGCGGCTGCGGAACACTCAAGCGTATGCGGCTGCTGAAGAATCGACTTCATGCGGCTGGGGGAAGACAGGGCCTTATGCGGCTGCACTTGGCAAGAGCCATGCTGCTAAGGAAGGAAGGGGGCGCATGTGGCTGGAAGGTGATAAGTTCATGCGACTGGAAGTACTGCCGGGCTCATACGGCAGCAGGGATCTCAGGCTTATTCGGCAGTGGAACGGATGGGGCTTATGCGGCTGAAAAAGTGCACGCTCATGCGGCACAGAAAATCTCTTGCACATGCGGCTGCGGGGCTTGCGGGTCTTATGCGATAAGAGTATGCAAGCTTATGCGGCTAAGTTATGCCAAAGCTTTATGCGGCTAAGGTAGACCGAAGTTCATGCGGCTCGTATTATGCCGAGGCCTATACGGCTGAAAAAATGCCATGCGGCTGGAAGACTTGTCGCATGAAGGTTCATGCGGTCAAGTGCTGCCATGCGGCTAAGAGGTTCATGCGGTCAGCACTGTTCATCTTCTCCACTTGTCCGAGAAGAAGAACCATGAGGTCCATGGCTTCAAGGCTCATAAATTCTTCATCCAAAGTCGGGATTCAGACTTCTATAGGTCAAAATGGGGCAGAATGAAATTCTCTACAATATAGAACCATCAAAACTTGGAAATAATAATATTAAGTAGATCAAAACCCAAGAAATCCGAAAATAAGATAATCTTAGATCTAGAAGAGTTTAGCCGTGGAAATTGAAAATGCTAAGCACTAAAGAGTCTTAGAATGTTGCAAGGAAGAAAATGGAACAATAAATCTTGAGTTCCTCCATGAAGCAAGATGCACTTGCCTAAGCTCTCTCTCTCTCTCTCTCTCTCCTGGTGGTTGAAGAAGTAATGGTGGAGAAGAAGTAGTAAATAAAGAGAGAGAATGAGGGAATGGGTTAATAAAGGATGATGGTGGCGGTAGGTAAGAGGGTTCACCTTTGGTTCATGATGAACCAAAGCAAACCAAGCCAAGCCGAACCAACCCAAGAATAAACTAATCAATGAAATGCTAGAATAAATCAAGCAGAAAGACATACAATACGGGTCAAATTACGTATACGTATACCAAGATACGCAATACGAACCACATGTATTACAACTCTACCCACCTTAAAAGAATTCCGTCCTCGAAATTTAATTAAGAGGCTAGAGGGACAAGAACAAGCTATACTATTCACATGCAAGCTATACTAATCAAGCAATCAAGTAATTATTCATACAAGCAAGGAATCGAAGGCATGAGGCATAAGAAAGATATTATACCTTATGAGTCAAACATGTCGGGATATCGCGATCGGATATCATCCTCACGCTCCCACGTTGACTCACCCAAAGAGTGATGACCCCAAGCAGCGCGGAGTAACTTGATAGTCTTATTCTTGAGTGTCTTCTCTCTTCTGTCCAATATAGACACGGACCTCTCCTCATACGAAAGGTTGGTACCAACAACCAATTCTGAATGATCCAGGATATGGCTCGAGTCCGGAATATACCGTCGCAGTTGGGATACATGGAACACATTATGCACCTAACGTAGCGATGACGAAAGAGCGAGACAATAGGATACATCATCTACTCGCTCCAGAATATCGAACGGCCCTATATACCTAGGACTAAGCTTTCTCCGTACGCCAAAACGAATGACGCCACGGTTAGGCGAAATCCTCAGGAATACATGGTCGTCGATCGAGAATTTAAGGGGTCGTCGATGAGAATCGGTCCAATGACGCTGACGATCTTGGGCAACTCGAAGATGATCTCTGACTCTCCTGACCACTTTAACGGTCTGAGCAATCATTTTTAGACCAAGCATTTGCCTCTCTCCGACATCGTTCCATGCTAGCGGGGATCGGTACTTCCTACCATACAGTGCCTCGAACGGTGCCATCTGGATGCTGGCCTGGAAACTGTTGTTGTACGAAAACTCTACCAGGTACAGGCGATCTTCCCATGAACCACCGAAGTCGAGCGTACAAGATCTCAACATATCTTCGAGAGTCTGGATTGTGCGTTCTGACTGGCCATCTGTCTGTGGGTGATAGGCTGAGCTGAACTGGAGGCGAGTTCCCAAACTCTCCTGCAGTCTACGCCAAAAGTGCGACGTAAATTTGGAATCTCTGTCCGAGGTGATACTGACTGGTATACCGTGCAATCTGACAATCTGTCGGAGATACATTTTTGCTAGCTGAGCCGTCGACTGACCAACTCTAAACGGAAGGAAGTGAGCCACCTTCGTGAGCCGGTCAACTATAATCCAAATAGCATCTCGACCAGCTGGGGATCTAGGTAATCCAGTCACGAAGTCCATGGTTACATGCTTCCACTTCCATTCTGGAATTGGCAAGGGCTGAAGTAGTCCAGCTGGTCTCTGATGTTCAGCTTTAACCTGTTGGCAAACCAAGCATCGAGAGACAAATCGGGCTATCTTTCTCTTCATGCCATTCCACTAAAAGTGCTGCCGGATATCACGGTACATCTTCGTACCGCCGGGATGAATGGAATACTGCGAACTATGAGCCTCTGCCATGATCTCCTGCCTGAGGTCACCGCTGGGTACACAAAGACAATTACCATGTCGAAGTGTACCATCTTCATGAATGGATAACTCTGGTCTTCGTCCTGCCTCACAATCTGCTCTGAGTCGCTGAAGCTTGGAATCTGTTGACTGTGCCACCCGGATCCTCTCGACTATAGTGGACTAAACCTGCATGCTGGCCATCAATGCCACACTAGAAGGGAGGACAACTTCTATACCCATCTTCTGAAGATCAGCTAACAGCTCTGGTTGCGCTGTTAGGAAATAAACTCCGGCTCTCCTGCTCAATGCATCCGCGACAACGTTGGCCTTCCCGGGGTGATACTACAAGTTGACATCATAATCCATAAGAAGCTCCAGCCATCTCCTCTGATGCATGTTAAGATCCTTCTGGGTGAAAACATACTTCAGGCTCTTGTGGTCGGTGAAAATCTCCACCCTATCTCCATATAGGTAGTGTCTCCACAACTTAAGTGCAAATACCACTGCTGCCAGCTCTAAGTTATGGGTTGGGTAATTCCTCTCATGATCACGAAGTTGTCGTGACGTATAAGCTATTACCTTCCCATGCTGCATCAGAATACATCCTAAGCCTCTGCCTGAAGCATCACAATACACTAAGAATCCTTCGGTCCTATCTGGAAGCGTGAGAATAGGAGCCGTAATCAAACCTCACTTCAACTTCTCAAAAGAATCCTGGCACTCTGCTGTCCAAGCAAACTTCACATCCTTACGAGTCAACTGGGTCAATGGCGCTGAAATCCGAGCGAAGTCCGAAACAAATCACCGGTAGTAGCCGGCCAAGCCAAGAAAACGGCAAATTTTTGCTACTGTGCTAGGCACTGGCCACGTCTCAATAGCCACGATCTTCTGGGGATCCACTTCTACTCCTCCTCTGGTGATGATATGACCCAAGTACGAAATGCGATCGAGCCAGAACTCGCATTTACTGAACTTGGCATACAACTGGTGCTCTCTGAGAATCTGGAGGATAACTCGAAGATGTTGCTCATGCTCCGCTTCACTCTTGCTGTAGACCAGGATGTCGTCTAGGAACACAATCACGAACTGATCCAAATAAGGCATGAAGATGCGATTCATGAGGTCCATGAATACAGCCGGCACATTGGTTGCTCCAAATGGCATCACAAGGAACTCCCAATGCCCATACCTAGATCTGAAAGCTGTCTTCGGGATGTCCTGCTCTCTAACTCTGATCTGATGGTATCCTGACCGTAAGTAGATCTTCGAGAATACTGCTGCCCCCTTGAGTTGATCAAATAATTCATCTATCCTCGGGAGAGGGTATCTGTTCTTGATTGTCACTGAGTTCAAGGTACGATAATCTACACATAATTTGGACGTACCATCCTTCTTTTTCACAAGAAGCATCGGGGCTCCCCAAGGCGATCCACTAGCACGAATGAATCCCTTGGTTCTAAGTTCTTCAATCATCTTGTACAATATCTCTAGCTATGACGGCGCCATCCTGTAGACTCTCTCTGACACTGGGGCTGTCCTGGGAATCAAGTCGATGGTGAACTCAATCTTTTGCTCTGGCGGCATCCCTGGAAGCTCTTCTCAGAAAATATCTGGAAACTCTTCAACTATCCGGGGTAACTGCATTGCTGCTACCGCCATCCGCAATACTGGAGGAGAAGGTTCAACTTCGCCTCGGGAAAAGGAAAACTCTGGCTCGCCTGGAATGCTAAAAACAACCCTGTCAATATGGCAGTCTATCCTAGCATACTGGTTCCTCAACCAATCCATCCCTAAGACCACATCATAATCGGCCATCGGGAACTCTATCAATCTAGCGGGGAACTCTCTACCACTAACTACGATCCAACACGAGGAAAATACTCTATCTACTCCCACAAGTTCGTTACTAGTAAGTATATTAAGCCTTACTAATAATGACTCGGGCTCTAGTGTTATCCGTGTCGCGAATCGTGCAGACATAAATGAATGCGAGACACCAGAATCAAATAATACTGAAGCTGGAAGGGTGTTGACGAGAATAGTACCTGCCACTACCTCACCTGGTGCTATTCCTTTTTCTTTCATGGTCAAAGCCAGCACTTGACCATGCCCTCTGGGTGCGGTTCCCCTCTGCTAAAAATTCCTCTGTCTGTTTTAGATCAGGGCTTGGGCTTGGGCATACTGCTGCGGTCTCTGCTGCTGGAATGCTTGGGCCTGCGTCGGCAATGGCCTCGGGAACGGGTACTGTAGCTGCTGCTGCTGCTGGACTGGTGCTGGTCCTTTAACTGAAGGACTAGAGAAAGCTGATGAAATCCCCCTGTTCGGGCAGTTCCCAACCCTATGGTCCGGGGCACCACAAACCAAGCATAAACCCCGTGCTCTGTAACACTCTGATACCACATGCCCCGGCTTCCCGCAGTGCGAACATCCCACTGCAGAAGACTGCTTCTGCTTCTGCTGCTGAGGGTGCGTCGGGATTGAATGCTGAACCGACGTCACTGAGGTCGCCCGCCTCGGAGCTCCAATGGTCAAAGTCCTGGCCGCCGGGACTGGTGCTGATGACTAATTCATCTGGCTGTGGGATCGCTTCCGACCTCCGGTCCTATCCACGATCCTCTGGGAGGTATACTTGTGCCTCCGAGCTGCCCGCAGTACTACATCAAGGTCTGATGCTTAAACTGCTCAACTGCCAACAAAATCTCCAGGTAAAGCCCCTGCTAGAATCGTCCGGCTCTATCGAACTCGGTTGCTACCAGGGTGGGAGCAAACCGACTAAGCCTGGAGAACTCGGCCGCATAACCATTGACCGTCCTGCCCATCTGCTTTAGATTGGTGAACCTGGTCTGTAGATCATACCGAGCTACAGAATCAAAATACTTGGCCTGGAATCTCTCCCTGAATACTTTCCATGAAATAGGGGACACTAATCCATTAGCCTGTGCTGTCCACCAGCTGCGGGCAAGATCTAATAACTGCAGGCGCACTATGGCCACCTTCTCATTCTCTGGAGTCCTGGCTGCTTCTAGAATCACCTCTGTGTCCTGAAGCTAAGCATCTGCAGCGATCGCATCTTCACTGCCGTCGAAGAAGGGAGGGTTCAAGCACTTGAAGCTGTTGGCCATGCTGTTACCCGGATGACCTCCTCTGGTTAGAGCATCTGCCACCGCATGGTACAAGGCAGCTCTCCGACGATACTGGAAAGCTAATAGGGACCTGATGAGACCCACCAAAGTGCCATCATCCGGCTCTGCAGGCTAGACAGGCTGAACTGGAGGCTCTCCTCCAATAGACATGACTCTGGAGGCTACTCCCGAATGCTGGGCTTGATCTTCAGGTTGCTACTGGTCCGCGGGAGGTACTCTGCCTTGCTGATCGGCAGGTCCAAGAACAATACCGCTGAAGAAGATGACATAGAGAACAATAAGGAAGGACCAGGACAGATCAACAATACAAGCATGCGATCAGATCAAGATTACAGGGATCCAGAAGATACGAGCAAAGATCAAGGACGAGTACTGATTGAGACATCTATTCGGTAAACCCTCACATATCTTGATTTACAAGACCTGTATAGGCCACCACTTAAACCATGTCACGCCCCAGAACCAGAATACTGGAGAGCGGGGGCAGACATAGCCAGCTACGTATATTGAAGTGCAACCCACCTCACTATACGGTCACGGCTGTCTAGATACATGAGGGTTTAACTACAAGCCAGTCTCCTATGGTCAAGAACAAGCCTATTGTCTCAATCACAAGCAAGTAAGTAAATGTTACAAGATGGAAGACCACCAAATATACAATAGTAAGGCATCCCAAACATTACATATTTAGCTGATCATGAAGCTAGTCGTTACAAAATGTCAGGACTAGCAAGAGTTTAGTCATACATGATCAACCCTAGGATCTGTCAATCATGTTATAGCCCGTAGGCAGACAGTAAATAAAGGTGCAACCAAGCTAACAAGTGCTCGTCGGCTAAATACCTTAAAAGAATAATTTTACAATAAAGTGGGAGAACAAAAAGAAACCCACTCGTTGTCAGGGTTACGCCTGGTGGTCACCATCTGGCTGGAAGACAGGTAGATCATCTGGAGCTGCTCCGATATCTGGCCATACAAAACCAGCTGGATCAGACCCCAGAAAGAGCAAGTGCCACAAAGGAGGCTTCACTTAGGAACTAAAACTAGCATACCACAAAAGATAATAAATAAAGAACTGATAATAATAGAGATAACAACAGTAAACTGAGTACGAAGAAATCATTCAAGTTGCCAGGTCACAACCCTTAAACCAAACAAGGACCGAGGTTGTAACCCTTCACCTGAATAGAAACCCGTCTTAAATACTATTGGTACAGTAAAGACAATAAATGAAGAGAGGACACAGAACTGCTTTGGGAGCCAGGTTATAACCCTTAAACCAAACAAGGACCGGGATTGTAACCCTTCGCCTGAACAGAACTGGACCCCTGATCTTTATTGCTAAGACCAGTATAATTAATCATGGCATTAAGGTAAGGTAAAACATGACGAACATGGCATGGGGTTGCAATAAGATAATAAACGAAGAGAGGACACAGAACTGCTCCGGGAGCCAGTTACAACCCTTAAACCAAACAAGGACCGGGGTTGTAACCCTTCGCCTGAACAGAACTGGACCCTTGATTATTATTGTTGAGACAAGCCCAATCAATCATATCATGTCACAGGCTTGTACAGGATCAGGATAAGACTAAGCTGGAATAAACTCTATACAGTCAATCATGGCCAATCAAGAGTACGACTTGATACTTTTAACTAACTAGGATTATAATAGGCCTAGTTACAAGCAAGATGTAAAGAGATTATCCCAACAGCCATAAGCCCTGCAGACCATCCGGTTATCCGGGTCGAATGTCCGTTTATGAAGGGTGCACCACTTGACTGTGTGCTGGAAATGTGTCCTACTCGTCGGTAGGCTACAAGTCCACTTAAAGCGCCCAGATAACGAAATTGCCTGTAGCTGGGAATCTCTTCATGTCTACTGAATTATTCTAGTTTATTAGCCTTAGTCAATTACTATAGTTATCCCTTACCGTGGTACTCAGGGATCCCTATCCTAGACATGATATAAGACAGTACTGGTTTATTTGTACAAACACAATCGTCCACGGTGTCCAGGTCATTCATACTTGTCATGTCAGGATAGCAGTCGTGACATCGTATAATGTCAGATTTACTTGTCAAGAGTGCGCCACGGTGGGCCACTTATCGTGTTCATGGAACATATCAGGACTTACCTGGCATAAGCATAAATGAGACATTTCAATTAAATAATAATAGTAATAAAATATAATAATAATAAGAGGACAAGATTGTGAAAAGAGCCATGCGACTAAGAGAATAGAGCTCATACGGCTAGAATATGGCAAGTCCATGCGGCTAAGGACCCAGGGACAGCTTATGCGGCTGCGGAACACTCAAGCGTATGCGGCTGCTGAAGAATCGACTTCATGCGGCTGCTGAAGAATCGACTTCATGCGGCTGGAGGAAGATAGGGCCTTATGCGGCTGCACTTGGCAAGAGCCATGCTGCTAAGGAATAAAGGGGACGCATGCGGCTGGGTGGTGATAAGTTCATGCGGCTGGAAGTACTGCGGGGCTCATACGGCAGCGGGGATCTCAGGCTTATAATTCCGAAGCTTGCGGGTCTTATGCGGCAAGAGTATGCAAGCTTATGCGGCTAAATAATTCCGAAGCTTTATGCGGCTAAGGTAGACTGAAGTTCATGCGGCTCGTATTATGTCGAGGCCTATGCGGCTGAAAAAATACCATACGGCTGGAAGACTTTCTGCATAAAGGTTCATGCAGTCAAGTACTGCCATGCGGCTAAGAGGTTCATGCGGTCAGTACTGTTCTTCTTCTCCACTTGTCCGAGAAGAAGAACCATGGGGTCCATGGCTTCAAGGCTCATAAATTCTTTATCCAAAGTCGGAATTCAGACTTCCATAGGTCAAATAGGGCAGAACGAAATTCTCTACAACATGAAACCATCAAAACTTAGAAATCATAATATTAAGTAGATCAAAACCCAAGAAATCTGAAAATGAGATAAACTTAGATCTAGAAGAGTTTAGCCATGGAAATTGAAAATGCTAAGCACTAAAGAGTCTTAGAATGTTGCAAGGAAGAAAATAGAAAAATAAATCTTGAGTTCCTCCATGAAGCAAGATGGACTTGCCTAAGCTCTCTCTCTCTCCTGGTGGTTGAAGAAGTAATGGTGGAGAAGAAGTAGTAAATGAAGAGAGAGAAGGAGGGAATGGGTTAATAAAGGATGATGGTAGTAGTAGGTAAGAGGGTTCACCTTTGGTTCATGATGAACCAAAGCAAACCAAGCCAAGCCGAACCAACCCAAGAATAAACTAATCAATAAAATGCTAGAATAAATCAAGCAGGAAGACATGCAATACGGGTTAAATTACGTATACATATACCATGATACGTAATACGAACCACAGACATTACATCAGTACATGGCATATTCGAAAGTAGTTATCATGGCAAGCATGTTATGTTTGATTTATGTAAGCAAACAGACAGACAACATATAACAATCTCGTGTTTGTTTCGTGGCACAACTTCTTACCAACATCGATGCACCCACTCTTAATCCTACGCAAGGTGATTACGTCTACAATCTTTTCCTATCATGTTATAAGTGATCTCTGTACAGGATATCCGTGTGCCTGCACTTTCATCCTACCGTTCTTTAACTATATGAAGGTCGTTGGCGTATCTGCGTCGAAATAGAACTATACTGTCACTCTTCGTTCCCAAAATATGTATTTTAATACGTGTACTACTTGAATGTATTTATTTAATATTTATCATGAATTTGTTCTGTATTTAATTACTTTAATTTTATGCTAATTATTTTTCTGTATTTTATTTTCTGCTTTAGTTTTGCTCTTGGGTTCGGCTTGGGTTGGTTTGTTTCCAAAATTTTGATGGTTCATCATGAACCGGACCCAACTCCCCACCTACCACATCTTCATTTAAGCCCCAACCCTTTCTTTCTCTTCATTACTTTTCCTTCTTATTTACTCTTCTTCTTCTTCCTCATAACTCTCTCCACCTACCAAATCCATAGGCAAGTACATCTTGCTTCCATATGAGAATCCATTTTTATGGTTCATTTATCTTCCTTTCGTGATTCTAAGATAGCTTAGAACTTGGCATTTTGTATTTTGAAGTCTCATTTTTAGTAGATCTAGAAATTATTATTGTTCGAATTTTATTGGTTTTTGATCTATCAAACTTTCTTATTTCCAAGTTTTGTTCGTTCCAGATTATTGAGATTGTGTTATACGCCATTCTGACCCTTAAAAATCCCATTTTTGGCTTGGAATGAAGGTTCCATGGAATTTGGAGTTCGGAAGGAGTTTTACGTTCACGTTATACGTGCTCGCGTAGGCATTAAACTTCACGCCCACATTTTTACGTGCCCGCGTAATATCAAGCTCTACGCCCACGATCATTCGTGTCATCGTGAATTCGAATTACGCATACTCATTTATGCGCAATTCTTTACGTGTACAATATTTTACGCGTAATGATTATTCTTTACGTGTACAATGTTTACGCGTAACGTTATTCTTTTTACGCATATTCATTCATGCGTAAACTATAATTCTTTTTCGCGTACGAGTTTACGCGTAACTTGACACTTTACGCATACAAGTTTTACGCGTAACCCTATTCTTTACACGTACAAGTTTCATGCGTAAAACTCTATTTATTACGCGTACTCCTTGGCTTGGCGTAAGACGAGTTTTTACGCGTAATTTTACTCCTTATTACGAGTACTTCCTTTACGCGTATTCATCCATGCGTAAACTTTGACCCTTGTGCGTACAAGTTTACGTGTAACGTCACTCCTTACACGTACTTTCTTTATGCGCGTATTTGCCTTAGCGTAAAGCTTTGGCGTGAACCGGTGGCCTTAGCGTAAAGCTTTGGCGTAGAATAGTCATGGCATAGATCAGCCTTGGTGTAATCCAACCTCGGTGTTCCTATTGCTCAATACTTTATTCACCTTATGTCGGCATGGCATTTCTCCTATTATATCCTTACGCCTTTTTGACATGAACTTGATATAATTATGATAGGTTAATATTTTAATACATATTGTTGTATGGAGTATGCAATGTATTTTTACTGGTTTATGGATACCCAGAATGACTGGAACTTAACCCTGAGAGTTATAGACTCGATCATACTAAAATACTAGTTGACTTTCATACCTTGGCACGAATTGACATCGATTGTTACCTTTACTGAATAATTGATCATGCATTCCTAGTTGGAACTAAGAGACTGGCTAGTCGTCTTATTGGAATTGAATGAGACACGTTCATATTAACCATGAACCATTGTGATCGACTAGCCGATCCGAACATTGGCATAAGGATACATGCAGACTTCAACTTGTTCTATAAAAGCAGCACGTGTACCTTACAGTCAAGGCATGATTATTCTGTGGCTAGGTTTGATTGTTGTATTACGCTATGTAAGACCTACAACCTAACCGCACGGGCATCTTTGTTAGGTTGTGCATATCGTACTCTGTACGAAAGTACTCATTCTGAATGACCATGATCTACGGCATGGAATTCAATCAACATAGGGACTATTAAGTTAAATAAAATAACGATTACATGGAGAGAATGGATTCCCAAGTTCTTATATGGCAGCCATCCCGGGACAATTAGTGCCCCGATATACTGGCTGGTTCCCACAGATACTGTAAATCTGCCACACGGGCAGGGAGTGGTATCTGCTTATACTGTTATATATACTGATGACGGACGTCCCGCTGGAACTCGTCTAATTCATGATTGGCACAATTGATTATTGGATAGACTAGCCTTGCTTGTACATAGTAAGAACTGAGGAATCCCTTATTGCATATTTCTAAGACAACTTGGAACTCACAGTTAGCAAGCAGTAGTAGTTTTATTGCTGTTTAAATCGATTTGTCTGTGTCCTGTTCTTAATCCGTTAACTAATGAGATGATCAGAATGTCAGGACATGACGGGTCAACTTCTGTCCTTATTTGGTTGAAAAGTTGGCTTGAAGTGTCGTGATGTTGTGTGAATCCCAATAGCGAGCATAAACCTACGTATTATATTCTTAACCCTTATCACTGGTTTTAATTTTTCATGTCATGCTTTCTTGTGGTACTTGCTATTAGAGGTCTAACCTCTCTGGTTTTGCATGGCCAGATTTAGAGCCAGTTCCCGAGGACTCAGCTTACTTCTATCTCCAAGATGGTCAATACTCGAGGGATGATCGCAGGAGGACACGAGTGGGTTCCTTGCTTCCCTGCTCATTTTGCTATTTACTTTATATTTTGCCGCTTGGCACCGACATGTTAAGTCGGATTGTCTTGTACTTACTTTTACATAATTGTAACTAAGTCAGACTGCAGCTGATAACGATTGTGTATATCTTGTTATATCCTCTGGCTATGTTTTGTTAAGCCAGCTCTCAAGAACATTTTGACTGAACGTTTGGGACACCTTACTGCTTTATCTTACATGTTTTCTATTACTGTTTCTTATTTGAATGATTGAGACAATAGATGTCGAGTAACCCTAGTGAGACCTTCATGTAGTATGCACCCCCTCGTCTTTTAGACAGCATTGATCGTATTATACAGTATTCATCTACCCATAATACGTAGCTGGCTGAGTCACTCCTCCGCTCTCCGGTATTCTGGTTTTGGGGCATGACAAGGTTTTAGTGGTGGCCCATGTAGGTCTGATTTCAGACTTGTAGAGTATTTTAATAGGATGTCTCAATCATACATGTTTCCCCTTGATCTCATGATTCGTTACTCTCGACTCGAGTTTGACATTCCGGTATCCTTTGACTTCATTGATCTTTCCTGTCAGATCGTTTGATTGTTCTCTTGTCCCTTTTCTTAGGGGCACCTCGTCCGCATCTGTCAGAACTGGACAACAACAACAAGGGAAATACGGACAATCTGACCATGTTGGTCAGTAACAAGGGCCAGTGATACCTCAAGAGACCACCTAAGAAGAGGTGATAATGGAACCAACAGCTGGACCGCAGTATCCGGAGGTTCCAACACCACCAATAGTTCTACCTACCCCCGTGGAATTAGACACACCAGCCCTTCTAGAGATCATAAGAGGGATGATGGCTACTCAGCAACATCAGATGTTAGTCCAGCAACGCATGCACACTCAGCTGCAAGAGCAGAATGTGTTGCTCAACCAAGGATTACAAACGGCTTTGGAAAGAGGAGTAAAGACTGATTCAGGGGCGTCAACCAGATTTTACAAGTACAACCCCCGTCGTTTCAAGGGCACGGAAGATGCCATTTCATCAGATACATGGCTTAAGGATATTGAGGCTATTCTGACAGCAGCTAAGGTACCGGCGGAGGAACTTGTAGATCAAGTGAAGCTGTTACTTCAGGACCTCATATGTGATTGGTGGGAATCAGAAGAAGTGGGCATTAAACGTCCTATAGCTTGGGATGATTTTACTGCGAGGTTTAAGACAAAGTACTATGGAGTTGTGGTACAGTTCGAGCTACAACAGAAGTTTATCAACCTCAAGCAGGCCGACAAGACAGTAGATGCTTATGCAGCAGAGTTCTGCAGATTGAGTAGGTTGGCCCCGGAGATGGTAGCAACGGAGATCCAGAGGGCTATAAGATTTCAGCAAGGGTTCCATCTTGAACTCTTACAATTGATAGAGGGGCACAACTACCAGACCTTTGATGAGGTATTGACGGTAATCCCAAGGCATGAGATCACCATCCAGAGGATCACAGCAAGGACTGGATGTCAAAAGAGATCTCACAATCAGATTAAAGGATGAGGGGGAGTAGTATCCCGAATAACAGTACCATCCCCTGGCGTTCGTATTCACGATGTGGCGATGCGAGGACCAGCACCACCAACAAGGCAGCAGCAGCAGCAGCATCATAGAATGAACCAGCAACCTCCAGCGGGCTGCACTTATTGTGGGAAGGCAGGGCACACTAGAGGTGTGTGTCGGGCATTGAACGGACAGTGTTTGATATGTGGAAGTCCAGATCATCGGGTTTTTACCTGTTCCATGAGCACGAGGTCAGGAGGACCCGTACAATAATTTCCTGCCCTACCAGTACCAGGGGCAGGCCAGTATCAAGGACCAGCAGTGGCAGTGAGACCGCTGGCACAACGCCCGTTGATGTCACAGGCTCAGATGTTTCAGCAGCAGGAACTGTCGATGCAACAGCAACAACAAAGGCCACCCCAGCATCACCAAGGCAGGGGCCAGCAGCAACACCAGGCTAGACCGCAGTATAGGAACCAACAAGGAGGCCGATGGCACGCATTCAATCTGTCTTTGGAAGAAGCATTGGCATTGGGAGATGTTATGGCAGGTAACATTCTCGCCGCCTTATATCCTACAGTAGCATTGTTTGATTCAGGAGCATCACACTCATTTATATCTGCACAATTTACGACACGACTAGGAATGGAATTCGAGGCATTGCCAGGGAGGTTGAATATACTCACTGGTAATGGGCTCGTAGGAGTAGTAGAGTTATTCTAGCATGTAGAGTTGTAGTGTGTGGGCATCCCTTACCCGCCAGGTTGATAGAATTTCCTATGAGGAATTTCGACGTCATCTTAGGCATGGACTGGCTGAAAGACAGTTGTGCCACAATAGATTGTCGCAGAGGGAGTGTATCTTTTAATATCCCAGGCATGGAGCAGTTCACCTTAGTCAGATCGGAGGCAACTCAACATGAAGAAGGAGTAGTAGCGGCAATGGAAGAAGTTCAAGTCCCGAAGGTAGTTGAAGAGTTTCTTGATGCATTTTCCGAAGAACTTCTAGGTTTACCCCCGATTAGGAATATTGAGTTCAGTATAGAATTGGCACCTGGAACTAAACCGATATCAGATCGAGTTTACAGAATGGCGAATTCAGAGCAGGCCAAGGTATATCAGCACATAGAGGAACTGAAGGCGAAGAAGTTCATTCGAGTTAGCGAATCACCATGGGTAGCACCAGTAGTACTTGTAGGGAAGAAGGATGGGTCATCAAGATTGTGCATTGACTACAGAAAGCTCAATACGGCAACATAAGGAACAAGTACCCACCACCAAGGATCGATGACTTGTTTGATCAGTTGAGCAGAGCAAGGGTTTTCTCTAAGATAGATCTTCGATCAGGGTATCATCAAGTGAGAGTTCGGAAGGAGGATATTTCCAAGACGGTATTCAGGTCTAAGTACGGGCATTACGAATTTTTAGTAATACCGTTTGGTTTGACCAATGCTCCAGCAATATTTATGGATTTGATGAACCGTATCTTTATGCCATACTTAGATCAATTTTTCGTTGTGTTCCTCGACGACATTCTCGTATACTCAGCTAGTGATAAAGAGCATGAAGGTCACCTCAGAAAAGTGTTACAGGTTCTTAGAGAGAACCAGTTGTACGCCAAGCTCAGCAAGTATGAGTTTTGGACGGATCGAATTTTATTCTTGGGGCACATCATATCAGGGGCTGAAGTAGCAGTGTATCCTAAGAAAGTGGAAGCAGTAGAGAGTTGGCCAACACCTAAGACCGTAGCAGATGTGCGAAGTTTCTTAGGATTGGCAGGATATTACAGAAGGTTCGTATCAGACTTTACAAGACTCTCAGCACCCATGACCCGCTTGACACGAAAGGATGTGCCATTTGTCTAGTCGGTAGAGTGCCAGGCATCATTTGAGAAGTTGATTACGACACATATTCTTATATTATCGGTTGGACCTGGAGGTTTCACTGTATATTGTGATACGTCAGGGAAAGGACCCGGGTGCGTCCTCTTGTAACATAGAAAGGTGATAATGTATGCATCTAGGCAACTTCGAGACCACGACAAGAATTATCGGACCCATGACTTGGAGTTGGCAGCAGTAGTATTTGCTTTAAAGCTATGGAGGCATTACTTGTACGATGATCGAGTGGACATGTACACAGACCACAAGAGTTTGAAGTACATCTTTACTCAAAAGGAACTGAACATTAGACAGAGAAGATGGTTAGAATTGATCAAGAATTACGACGTAGAGCTTCAGTATCATCTAGACAAGGCTAATGTGGTAGCAGATGCTCTTAACAGGAGAGGCAGCGTATTTATGTTGACATCACAAAAATATATCTTAGAAGATCTTCAAGAGATGGGCATCGAGGTTATACTTCCTAGTGATACAAGAATTCTGGCAAGTCTACGAGTCCAATCCGACTTGGTAGACAGGATCAAGGCAGCTCAGACACAGGACCCAAGGATTCAGAAGCTTAGGACAGAATGTGAGTCGGGACTCAGGAAGGAGATGAAAATTCATGAAGATGGTACACTTAGATTTGGATCACGTCTATGTGTACCTAGTAGAGATATCAGACAGGAGGTTATGACAGAAGCCCACAGTTCTCAGTATTCTATACACTCTGGAGGGACCAAGATGTTACCAAGATATCAAGCAGCACTTCTGGTGGAACGGAATAAAGAAGGAGATAGCTAGATTTGTTTCCTGTTGTTTAATATGTCAACAAATAAAGACGGAACAATAAGGGCCAGCTGGATTATTACAACAGTTCCCTATCCCGGAATGGAAATTGGAGCATATCACAATGGACTTTGTGACCAGTTTACCGAGATCACCAAGTGGTAAGGATGCTATTTAGGTGATAATGGATCGTCTTACAAAGGTGGCACATTTTTTTCTTTTTAGAGTAGGGAAATCTACAGAGAAGTTAGCAGAATTGTATATGCAACAGATAGTCAGGCAACATGGGATCCCTGTCAGTATTGTATCAGATAGAGATACCCATTTTACATCACATTTTTGGAAGAGTTTACATCATAGACTGGGTACCAAGTTAAGATTTAGCACGGCTTACCATCCACAGACGGACGGGCAATCAGAAAGAACAATTCAGACTTTAGAAGATATGTTACGAGCTTGCACCCTAGATTTTGGAGGTTCTTGGGAGAGTCACCTGCACTTAGTCGAATTTTCGTACAACAACAGTTATCAAGCCAGTATCCAGATGACACCATTCGAAGCACTATACGGTAAGAAGTGCAGGTCGCCACTCGCATAGGATGATATCGGGAAGAAGAAGATTTTAGGCCCAGAAATGATTGTTTAGACGGTTGAAGTGGTTAAGAAAATTATAGAGCGACTTCGAGTTACGCAAGATCGACATCGACATTGGGCAGACCAGTATCGTAGGCCGCTAGAATTTTTTGTTAGGGACCACGTGTTTTTGCGGATTCACCTACTCGTGGGTTCATTAGATTTGGCGTTCATGGGAAGTTGAGTCCGCGATACGTGGGCCCATTTGCTATCCTTGATAGTGTAGGCAATGTTGCTTATCGTTTGTCCCTTCCACCTTCGTTACGAGAGGTGCATGATGTTTTTCATATATCTCAGTTGCGTAGGTATGTATCAGACCCAAGCCATATCTTCGATCATTCTGAGCTGGTTGTGGTACCAACCTATCTTACGAGGAACAGCCTGTGTCTATTTTGGACCGAAGGAAGAAGATACTCAAGAACCGAATAATCAGCCTTGTCCGTGTTGCTTGGGGTCATCACTCCTTAGGAGAGTCAACATGGGAACGTGAGGATGATATCCGATCACGGTATCCGCACCTATTTGACTCACAAGGTATATTTCTTTTCGTATACCTTGATTGTCTTGATTCCTCATGCTTATCACCCTATGAGTAGAAATTGCTTGATATCATAGATTGATATAAACATAGATATATTACTTGCTATTGGTATTGTAAAATGATTGCTTGCTCGCTAAAATTGCAATACTTAGATTAGTTTAACCCCGATATTTCTATCCTGCTTGGATTTGAAATTCCGAGGACGAAATTTTTCTAAGGAGGGTAGAGATGTCACTCCCCGTTCCCAGAATACGTATTTTAATACGTGTACTGCTTGAATGTATTTATTTAATATTTATCATAAATTTGTTCTATATTTTAATTCCTTTAATTTTACGCTAATTATTTTTTTGTATTTTATTTTCTGCTTTAGTTTTGCTCTTGGGTTCGGCTTGGGTTGGTTTGTTTCCGAAATTTTGATGGTTCATCATGAACCGAACCTAACTCCCTACCTACCACATCTTTATTTAAGTCCCAACCCTTTCTCTCTCTTCATTACTTTTCCTTCTCATTTACTCTTCTTCTTCCTCATAACTCTCTTCACCTACCAAACCCATAGGCAAGTACATCTTGCTTCCATATGAGAACCCATTTTTATGGTTCATTTATCTTCCTCTCGTGATTCTAAGATAGCTTAGAACTTGGCATTTTGCATTTTGAAGTCTCATTTTTAGTAGATCTAGAAATTACTATTGTTCGGATTTCATTGGTTTTGATCTATCAAACTTCCTTATTTCCAAGTTTTGTTCGTTCCAGATTATTGAGATTGTGTTATACGCCATTCTGACCCATGGAAATCCCATTTTCGGCTTGGAATGAAGGTTCCATGGAATTTGGAGTTCGGGAGGAGTTTTACGCTCACGTTATACGTGCTCGCGTAGGCATTAAACTTTACGCCCATGTTTTTACGTGCTCGCATAATATCAAGCTCTACGCCCACGATCATTCGTGTCAGTGTGAATTCGGATTACGCATACTCAGTTATGCACAATTCTTTACGTGTACAATATTTTACGCGTAACGATTATTTTTACGTGTACAATGTTTTACGCGTAACGTTATTCTTTTTACGCATATTCATTCATGCGTAAACTATAATTCTTTTTCGCGTACGAGTTACGCGTAACTTGACCCTTTACGCATACAAGTTTTACGCGTAAACCTATTCTTTACGCGTACAAGTTTCATGCGTAAATTAGTCATGGCGTGAACTGGTGGCCTTAGCGTAAAGCTTTGGCGTAGACTAGTCATGGCATAGATCAGCCTTGGCGTAATCCAACCTCGGTGTTCCTATTGCTCAATACTTTATTCACCTTATGTCGGCATGGCATTTCTTCTATTATATCCTTACGCCTTTTTGACATGAACTTGATATAATTATGATAGGTTAATATTTTAATACATATTGTTGTATGGAGTGTGCAATGTGTTTTGACTGGTTTATGGATACCCAGAATGACTGGAACTTAACCCTGAGAGTTATAGACTCGATCATACTTAAATACTAGTTGACTTTCATACCTTGGCACGAATTGACATCGATTGTTACCTTGACTGAATAATTGATCATGCGTTCCTAGTTGGAACTAAGAGACTGGCTAGTCGTCTTATTGGAATTGAATGAGACACGTTCATATTAACCATGAACCATTGTGATCGACTAGCCGATCCGAACATTGGCATATGGATACGTGCAGATTTTAACTTGTTCTATAAAAGTAGCACGTGTACCTTACATTCAAGGCATGATTATTCCGTGGCTAGGTTTGATTGTTGCATTATGCTATGTAAGACCTACAACCTAACCGCACGGGCATCGTTGTAGAGTTGTGCATATCGTACTCTGTACGAAAGTACTTATTCTGAATGACCATGATCTACGGCATGGGATTCAATCAACATAGGGACTATTAAGTTAAATAAAATAACGATTGCATGGAGAGAATGGATGCCCGAGTTCTTACATGGCAGCCAACCCGGGACAATTAGTGCCCCAACATGCCGGCTGGTTCCTACAGATACTGCAAATTTGCCATACGGGCAGGGTGTGGTATCTGCTTATACTGTTATATATACTGATCATGGGCGTCCCGCTGGAACTCGTCTAATTCATGATAGGCACAATTGATTATTGGATAGACTAGCCTTACTTGTACATAGTAAGAACTGAGGAATCCCTTATTGTATATTTCCAGGACAACTTGGAACTCACAGTTAGCAAGCCGTAGTAGTTGCATTGTCGTTTAAATTGATTTGTCTGTGTACTGTACTTACTCCGTTAACTACTGAGATGATCAAAATGTCAGGACATGACGGGTCAACTTCTGTCCTTGTTTGGTTGGAAAGTTGGCTTGAAGTGTCGTGATGTTATGTAAATCCCAGTAGCGAGCAGAAACCTACGTATTATATTCTTAACCCTTATCACTGGTTTTAATTCTTCATGTCGTGCTTCCTTGTGGTACTTGCTATTAGAGGTCTAACCTCTCTGGTTTTGCATGGCCAGATTTAGAGCCAGTTTTCGAGGACTCAGCTTACTTCTATCTCCAAGATGGTCAATACTCGAGGGATGATCGCAGGAGGACACGAGTGGGTTCCTTGCTTTCCTGCTCGTTTTGCTACTTACTTTACATTTTGTCGCTTGGCACCGACATGCATGTTAAGTCGGATTGTCTTGTACTTACTTTTACATAATTGTAACTAAGTCAGACTGCAGCTAATAACGATTGTGTATATCTTGTTATATCTTCTGGCTATGTTTTGTTAAGCCAGGTCTCAAGAATATTTTGACTGAGCGTTTGGGACGCATTACTGCTTTATCTTACATGTTCTCTATTACTGTTTCTTGTTTGAATGATTGAGACAATAGATGTCGAGTAAACCTAGTAAGACCTTCATGTAGTATGCACCCCCTCGTCTTTTAGACAGCATTGATCGTATTATACGGTATTCATCTACCCGTAATACGTAGCTAGCTGAGTCACTCCCCCGCTCTCCGGTATTCTGGTTCTGGGGCGTGACATATACCATATTTTTTTCTCAAATTGGATAACCCGACGTCCTTTCTGTACGGGTTGCTAGACCAATATTCAAAGTACGTCGAACTTACCATCAATTGCGACTTACAAGTCATGCCTAAAAGATGTGCACCAACAATGAGCCCTCCTAGGCTGAACGGTCCCTGTGCCCCAGCATTTAACTCATTCGAAGGAATTACTATACCCATGCATGGGCAATATCTCAAGTCCATTCGACCATGCAACACTCATAAAACTCATACAACCAAACATAGTATTGAGTCTGAAACTCAGACTTCACGTCGTCTTGTATTTCTCTTTCTTTCAATGTTCTCACTCTTTCTATGTTTTCAATTTTTTGTATGATTTCATTCTTCATTTCAATGTTCAATGGCACCATGTCCCAACTCAATGTTCGTCAAACGAACAACTCGAAGGTCCTAAACATTTTGAGGCACCATGCCACATTCGACAGTTCCATCACATTTATGCCACAACTGTTCTCTTTACAATAAAGCCATCTTTTATGATTCTCATGCACGTACGCATGCTTTGACCCAATTGTTCTCTATTCTTTGAGTCATGCATGCGATGTACGCCTCGACACCGTATTTTTATTTTATATGCCTTAGTGTTGCATTAGGGCACTCGCCTCAATAGTCTTTCAATGTGCTAGCCTTCTAACTCATGTACGAGGGCACGAATGACTTGTGCACTGAGGCACTCATCGATACAGTTATCCCATGTTCTTACGGCTTACGCACCGAGGTGCTCGTCATTGTGGTGTTTCGATGTTCAGTAGCGACTTATGTATTTGATGCACGTTTCATTTCAATTATTCTATCTAGTGTTCGACACGCACTACGATTTATCTTCTTTGAGCCATGCCCTTGGACTCGATAGGTTAACTTAGCATACAACGGTTCATTTTACTTAGGCATAAAGGAGTAGGAAAGAAGGGTCAAAGTTCTTCCACCTTAAGATGACACGTCTTGTCGTTTCGCCGAGCCGATGCGGCTCGATTTCATAACTTTGTTGCACGACCAACTCTTCTGACTTAGCCATTCGAGCATTTCGTGCCATGTTGAATTATTTGACCGATTTGGCTTACCGTGCCTATGTCTCAGTTCGTTGCAAGACGATGCTTTGGTTTTGCGGACACTGTAACCCCACTCCTCATATTTTAGAATTAAATAAATAAATATTTTAGTTCATTATGGAAATGCATTAATATGGTGATCTAGGTTTTTTGTTAAAGAATATTGTTGGCCCATTCCATGGTCACACCCGATTTTGATAATCAACATGCACTTAAGTCAATACACAAAATATACAAACTGTTGCTAATCATTTCAGGGTATATGAAATCAATATCAACGGGCGTTGTATTACATCAACAAGCATAGATATCATCAATCTGAAGATGAATTTCAATGGAATTTAGTTTGAGTCATTTTATATTTTATTCTGTATTTTATTTTTATTGAGTCTAGGACTTATATTATAAAATCGACTAGGTAATACTGGCTTAGGTTTATTCCAATCCATATTTCTAAACAGCCTACCCATTTCCATTTCATCTTTACAAAATATTCCAAATTATTTTTTCAAACTATTTTTTTTGACAAATATTTCGAAATTTCCAAAGACAGAACTATCAACCGAGTTCGGCCCGAGTTCGGTCAGTTTGAATTCAAATATCAGTTGCCTCCAAATCTGCGTGCAACGTCTCTATGCGAAATATTTGCATCAGAACTCTGCCCGAGTTCGGTCCCAGAAAACACCTATAAAAAGAAGAGAGTTTTTCATTTCAAATCACTCATTCATTCTTCATCTTCTCTTCTCTACTCACCAAGTGTTTTCAAACGTTCTAAGCTTTCAAATCACACCTATACATCTCTTAGCCAAAAGCCAGTAATATTTACGTTGATTTAATCTCTTTTGGTATCCAAGAGTTGTAAAGAGGTCGTTCCAAGTTCAGCAACTATCCTTGTTGTGGAGCCGGTCGTGCGCTCGTCACCAAGCACGGTGTTGTGAAGTTGGTCGTACACTTGTCACCAAGCACGGTGTTGTAAGAGACTGTAAGATCTCATTTAGCTTGTGCCATAGTGGATTAACATCGAGCAAGAGTACTCGAGACTGGATTAGTCCTCTCAGAGGGATACCAGTATACATCGCTGTGTCACTGAGTTTGATCTCTCTATCTCTTGCTGTATTTATTTACTGTCTCTTATTTACTGCCACAGTTATTACTTAATTTTTTTTAATTGGTGATTATTTTCTGCTGCACACACACACACTCTATTCACCCCCCTTTAGAGGTGCTCAACGGTTCTACTATTGGTATCAGAGCAGGTTATATTCTAATATAACAAACCTCAGAGAGTATATATGGCAGCCGTGAAATCTATATTCAATGGTGAAGGGCAATCCATAAATAGACCCCCCCTATTTGATGAAACAAATTATACCTATTGGAAAACACGAATGACTTTCTTCTTAAAGTCTCTTGACTTTGATCTTTGGTCTATAGTCATTGATGGTTATAAGAAACCAGCACCCATAGTGATTGAAGGCCATCTTATAGACAAGCCTCATGACAAATACACAGAAGCTGAAAAAGCTAAGGCTAGTCTAGATGCTCGTGCCATCAATGTACTATTCTGTGCAATTGACAAAACGGAGTTCAACAGAGTTTCAACCTGTAAAACGTCTCACAAAATTTGGAAACTTCTTGAGGTAACTCATGAAGGTACTTCCAAGTGAAGGAATCCAAAATTAGTAGACTAACACAGGAATATAAATCTTTCAAGATGAAACCCGGTGAGTCAATTACACAGATGTTCACATATTTCCTTGATATAACTAATCCTTTGCAATCTCTTGGTAAGGATTACAGCAATCATGAGAAGATAAGAAAAGTGCTGCGGGCTCTAACCAAGAACTGGAATCCAAAAGCCACAACAATTATTGAAGGAAACGATCTCACCACTATGTCCTTGGAAACACTAATGGGCAAGCTCATGACCCATGAACTTGATTTGCAATAATTTGAAGAAGCAACTCCAAAAGAAAAATTGATTGCCTTCAAAGCTCAAGCAAGAAAATCAACATGCAATGATTCTGATGAAGAATCATCAAGTGGTGATGAACAAGCTCTACTTGTGAAGAACTTCAAAAAATTCCTAAAGTTTGAAAAATCAAACAGAAGGAAGAGAGATATCCAAGAAAGCAACGAAGATGAAGCCATTTGCTTTGGATGCAAGAAGACAGGGCACATAAAGAAGGACTGTCCAACCTCAAAGAAAAGCAGTCCATATGACAGATCAAGATCAAGCAGAAAAGCAACAACCAGTCGAAAGTATGCAAACACAAGCATCTGGCATGAAAGTGATGCCAGTGATACAGAAGAAGAAGACAGACCCTGCGAAAATGCCAATGTCTGTCTTATGGCATTTGATAAGGTATCCTCAAACCCTCTATATGATGATTTTACTTTCGATGAATTAGAAAATGCCTTTAGCGAATTACTTGAAGATCATAAAACTGTGCTTGACAAGTATAAGCAATCTCGAAAAGAGATTAAGGCATACACAACCGAGATAGCTAGACTGTCCAATCTTATTGAAGATATTAAAGAGACGTCTACTACCGGTAACACGGAAGAGATAGCCAAATTCAAGGTAGACTATCATGAGGCTATTCTCAAGATTGAAAAGAAAGAAAGAGATTATGTCAAGATGCAAGAATTATATGACATAGAGAAAAAGAAGCACTTAGTCACAGAACAAAGACTTTCAGATATGACTGCTAGATATGAAGAGTCTGTTGCGATTTCTAAAAAGTTAGAAATCAAGTTAGGCAAACAGGCAATACCTATGACACAGCCTAAGCTTAGTCCTAATGCTAAGCATACACCTAAGAGGACTAAAAATAAGAAAGCACAGGAAAAACACGACTATCATCATACTTTCACTTATAGGTTCTCTAAGAAACCAAACAAGCATGTGAACACAGTTTTAACCACTACTGGTTCTAAACTAACTTGCACTTATTATGGTACACACGGACACATATCACAGTATTGCTTAGCAAGGAAACTTGTTGACAATCACACTTTATTCTGGAGACCTAAAACTAATCATAATAGACCCTTCAGTAAATGGGTACCAAAGGATTCATCTACTTGTTTTTTAGGTGGACCCTCAACCCTCTCATGCTAGAAGTAAATGGATCTCCGATAGCGGATGTTCGCGGCACATGACTGGTGATGCATCTTTGTTCGCCACGCTATCGATGAAGAAAGAAGGATACGTCTCCTTCGGAAATAATTTGAGAGGTAATATTATTGGTAATGGTACTGTCGGTATTTCTCCTTATCCAGTAATAAAGAATGTTTGTCTAGTAACAGAATTGAAACATAACCTACTACATAAGTCATTTGGCTGATAATGGTTATGGTATCAATTTTGTGAAAAACAAATGTACCATATATGATATATCATCTGGTGATCCCGTATATAAAGGGATTAGAGAAGACAACATTTATGTTTTCTTTTGGGAGAGTACTAATAATGCAGGTAGATGCCTAGTAGCTAATCTAGATGAAAGCTGGCAATGGCACATGAGACTAGGACATGCAAATATGGATACTATCTCACGACTCAGTACTAAGAAGTTGGTAAAAGGACTCCCCGAGATTCTATTCAAGAGAGATATGGTATGTGCTGACTGTGAAAAGAACAAAGCACATAGGTCAACATTTAAATCCATCAACGCTGTAAGTACTTCTAGACCTTTGCAGTTGATTCATATGGATTTATTCGGTCCTAGTAGAGTCGCTAGTCTTGGCGGTAAGCTCTACGGTTTTGTTATTGTTGATGATTTCTCTCGTTTTACTTGGGTTTATTTTTTATCAAACAAAAGTGATGCTATTTTTGAATTTCAGATATTTTGCAAAAAGGTACAAAATGAAAAAGACTTCATAATTACTCGCATCCGAAGTGACCATGGTGGCGAATTCGTAAATTTTGATTTTAAAAAGTTTTGTGATGATAGTGTATATTACCACGAATTTTCTTGTCCTAGAACTCCCCAACAGAATGGTGTTGTGGAGCGGAAGAATCGTACTCTAAGCGAAATAGCTATAGTCATGCTGAATCAGCATAATCTTTCTAAGTATTTTTGGGAAGAAGCTGTTAGTACAGCCTGTCATGTTTTGAATAGGGTGTTAATTTGACCTATCTCGAAGAAAATACCATATGAACTTTGGTTTGAAAGGATTCCAAACATTTTTTATTTTAAAGTTTTTGGATGTCGCTGTTTTATCCTGAACACCAATGATAACTTGGGAACGTTTGACTCTAAAGCAGATGAAGGGATATTTTTTGGATATGCTGCTAAGAGTAAGGGATATAGAATTTTTAATAAAAGATCTATGATTGTTGAAGAATCTTTTAATGTTACTTTTGATGAGCTAAATAGTCACAGACCTAGCGACAGTGATGATGAAGATGCACATGCAAAAACTAAGAAGAGTCCTGTGGAAGATCCGACCCAAAATGTTGATTCATTAAAATTCTTACCAGATCATCCAGAGACACTTATTATAGGTGATGTATCTAAAGGTGTAAGTACACGCTCCTCGCTTAAGGATTCTGAAATAGCAGCAAATGTGGCGTTTATTTCTCAAATAGAACCTAAGAATATAGATGATGCTTTTTCTGATGAGTTTTGAATTGATGCCATGCAAGAGGAACTAAATTAATTTGAGAGAAACCAAGTTTGGGAACTCGTTCCTAAACCTATTGGTCAATCAATAATTGGTACCAAATGGGTGTTCCAAAATAAACTTAGTGAAGATGGACAAGTTCTACGCAATAAAGCACGTCTAGTGGCACAAGGTTATAATCAAGAAGAAGGAATTGATTATGATGAGACTTATGCTCCTGTTGCTAGACTAGAAGCCATCCGTATGTTTTGTGCATTTGCATGTTTCAATGATTTTAAATTATTTCAAATGGACGTAAAAAGTGCATTTTTGAACGGATTTTTAAAAGAGAAAGTTTTTGGGAAACAACCCCCTGGTTTTGAAGATTTTCAAAAACTTGATCACGTCTTCAAGCTTAAGAAAGCACTCTATGGACTCAAACAAGCACCTCGTGCTTGGTATGAACGCCTAAGTGCCTTCTTACTTGATAATGGTTTTTCAAAGGGAAAAGTTGATACTACCTTGTTTATCAAATCTTTGAATGATGATATTCTCCTTGTGCAAATTTATGTAGATGACATAATATTCGGTTCGACTAATGAAAAACTTTGTCAAGATTTTGCTAAGTGTATGCAGAGTGAATTTGAGATGAGTATGATGGGAGAGCTAAACTTCTTCCTAGGACTCCAGATCAAACAGCACTCAAAGAGAACATTCATCAACCAAGCTAAGTACACGAAGGACATACTGAAAAAGTACGACTTCGAAAACGTAAAGCCAATCGGGACCCCAATGGCTACATCCACGAAGCTTGATTCTGATGAAAGTGGCAAACCTGTCGACCAGCATAAGTATCGAGGTATGATTGGTAGTTTATTATATTTAACTGCTAGTCGTCCTGATATTATGTTCAGTATTTGCATATGTGCACGTTATCAGGCAAATCCTAAGGAATCACATTTAAGTGCCGTTAAGCGTATCTTCCGATACCTTAAAGAAACTTCTACAGTCGGCTTATGGTATCCTAAAACCAAATCCTTTGACCTGATAGGTTACTCGGATGCGGATTTTGCAGGATGCAAAGTAGACCGTAAAAGTACCAGTGGCACGTCTCATTTCCTAGGAAAGGCCTTAGTCTCTTGGTTTAGCAAGAAGCAAAAATCCGTAGCATTATCAACTACTGAGGTTGAGTATATCGTCGCAGTTCGTTGCTGTACTCAAATTTTATGGATGAAGCAAACCTTAGAAGACTATAATCTGCACTACACTAAGATTCCTATTTATTGTGACAATACTAGCACCATTAATCTGACTAAAAACCCTATTTGTCACTCACGCACAAAACACATTGAGATACGTCATCACTATTTACGTGATCATCAACAACACGGGGATATCTGCCTAGAGTTCATTGACACAGATCATCAACTAGCAGACATTTTCACAAAACTATTGGCTGAAGATCGGTTTAACATAATGAGGCGAGAGCTCGGTATACTTGAATTTTCAGATTCATAATGTAGTATGGCAATTAAATTTGATTTTATGACTTGAAACTTTAAAATTTATTTAACGAAAAATATTTTGAAATATAAGCCTAAAAAGGGTCTGTCTGTCACCACGACTACGGTCGAAAAAAAGCGGTACTTAAGAGTTCCCCGGTGAACCTCCGTTAGCTGGGACAATACCCCTACAGCTAAATCCAAAATAATGCACGTTATTAAATATAGGAGTCAAAAAGTCATAAAGTTAAAATTCAAATACCAAAACTATATTTATTGTCTCGAAAATACAAGTAGCCGAACTCGGACCGAACTATAATCGAGTTCGGGCCGAGTTCGGTCGACGCTGTATTTACTTCCAGAACTGTACAGCCGGCCCTAACCCCTATTCAAACCCCTCTTCTTCTGTCACGCCCCAGAATACTGAAGAGCGGGGGCAGACATAGCCAGCTACGTAATCCCAAAGTACGTTAGTACTCTGAAATCACGTATAAGCTGTCAAGACATGGGGGTTACTCTACAAGCCATCAGTCAATCCTATGGTTTAACAATCCTAGGTATCTCAATCACAGGCAATTATACAATAGCAAAGAGTACGATCATCATACATATAATAGTAAGGCGTCCCGAACCATATATACATGAATGATCATGAAGCCAGTACCACAAAGCTGATGACTAGCTAGAGTATTAGTCGTACATGATAAGGACTAGCTATAGTCTAGAATACACATATCATGTTTATGCCCGTAGGCTACAATATCAAGGAAAATACCAAACACGAGCGAAACACGTGCTCGGGACTAAACGTTACAAGATGAGGATTTACATATCAGTGGGAGAATGAAGAAGAAACCCACTGAGGCACTCTGGTGCTCCGGCTGGTCACCGTCGAGTAGATGATGCGGTAGATCCTTCAGGCTCTTCTATTAGAACCTGGCCATGCAAAACCAGTGGGGTCAGACCCCAAATAGCAAGTACCACAAAGGAGGCCGAACTATGAACTTAAAACCAGCAATCATTAGCAATCAACAAGCAAATAAGTAAAGGAGGATCGGGATTTGTGCAGTACCAATGCACTTATCCCGAACATAGGGAGACAGTAAGTAAATCATCATTTGACATAAAGTAAACTGGAGAACATGTTAAATAAATAGAGCTAGGCAATATACGAAGAGAGGACGAAGGCACTGTTCCGGAAGCCAGGTTACAACCAGGACCGGGATTGTAACCCTTCGTCTGAACGGGACTTGGTCTCTGATCATTCATTGCTAGTGGTGACAATCATTAAGTGACAATCATAGAGTGACAATACAGAGTATAATACATTAGAGTGACAGTCATTGCAATCATTATCCTGGAACAATTAAGAACTGGATCTGGGAAGGTGATATACGATGAGATAGCCATGGAACTATTCAGATAACCAGGTTACAACCCGTAAACCAAACAAGGACCGGGGTTGTAACCCTTCGTCTGAACAGAACTTGGTTTCTCCCACCATTTATCGGCAAGATAAAATAAGAAATCAGGACATGTAACAATCATGTACAAGATCAAGACAAGACTAGACAGACTGAACTCCATCCAACATTCACGGCCAAGCAATAAGTACGGCTTGATACTTTAACTAACTAGGGTTATCACAGGCCTAATTACTAGCAAGATGCAATGAGATTATTCCACAGCCACAAGTCCTGCAGACCATCCAGGTTATCCAGGACGAAAGATTAGGGTTGAATTCAGGTGGGTACATCGTCCAGGAAATGCATGTACCCTTAAGTAGCTTGAAAGGTGCAACACATGACAGTGTGCTGGAAATGTGCCCTACTCGACGGCAGGCTACAAATCCCAGGCGCGCCCAGGTAACGGGATTACCTGTAGCTGGGAAATCTCTTCATGACTAATATATTAATCTAGTTATTAGCCTTAGTCCATTTCAATAGGTACTCCTGACCGTGGTACTCAGGAGTCCCTCCCTAGACATGATGCAAGACAGGACTGGTTTATTTGTACAAGCACAATCATCCACGGTGTCCAAGTTATTCAATCTTATCAAGTCATGCTAGCCGTTGCAACAGTCTTTCAAGGAGTATCATGTCAGGTTTATCATATCAAGAGTGCACCACAACGGGCCACTATCAAGTCATTATCATGTCAAGTTTACTGGTCAAGAGTGCGCCACGACGGGCCACTATCAGGTCATTATCATGTCAAGTTTACTGGTCAAGAGTGCGCCACGACGGGCCACTATCAAGTCATGTCAGGTCATTAATCAGGAGTGCACCACTACGGGTCACTATCGTGTTTAGGGTATATGTGTAGGATAGTATAGTGCAAGCATTCAATCAGGAGACTCAAGTTATGCTGAGGTTACAAGGCACAAGTCATCAATAAAGATCAAATAACATTAGAGAAATAATAATAATATAAATAATTAAATAGCTGGACAAGGCACAGGAAGGAGCCCTGCGGCTCAGGGTCACTATCAAGTCATGTGTAGCAGGTCAAGTTATCAGGTCAAGTTATCATGCATGTCAGTTCTTGGTCACACCATGCCAGGTACAATTGTCATTTCAATCATGCCAATCAAATCAGGATTATCAAGTTCAGGACAAAAGGCGTAAGGATATAAAATGGGCGTAAAAATACTCAATAAATCACGTACCTAGTTATCATACTAATAATAATAGCGTAATAATAATAATAACAAGGCAAGGAAAGTCCATGCGGCTCAGGGGATGAATTCATGCGGCTCAGGACAGGTCAGGGTGTATGCGGCTGAAGTAGAAACTCATGCGGCTCGAGATTGCTGGATTCATGCGGTCAGGAGGATAGGCGCTATGCGGTTACAAGGAATACAACATCATGCGGCTCACGGGAAAAAGGTTCTCATGCGGCTGGGTTAAGTAAAGTCTGATGCGGCTGGTCGTAAGTCCTATGCCATGCGGCTCGATCTAATCAGGGTCATGCGGCCCGGGAATCAAAAGTCCATGCGACTGGATGGATCAAATCTTCATGCGGCTGGGAGTTAGTTCCTGCAGCATAGGCCATGCGGCCAAGTCATGCAGTAAGCTTATGCGGCTAGAAAGGATAACTGGCCGCATAAGAGCTATGCGGCTCAATTCTTGCGGCTGTGAACTGTTCTTCTTCTTCATTCTTCCGAGAAGAAGAACCACTCAAGCCATGGCTCCCAAGCTCCATGAATCTTTCATCCAGAGTCCAAATCCGAACTTCTTTGGGTCAAAATAGGGCAGAACAAAATTCTCTACAACATGGAACCATCAATGGACAAAAATATGCAAGTTTGACAGATCAAAAACCCATAAAAATTTAAAATACCATAAAGCTAGATCTATCACAATCCACCCGATAAAATCAAAAACTCCAAGTTCTAAACATGCTTAGAATTTAATAATAAAGAGAATGAAACAAACGAAATTAAAATCGTCCAACATTCGGCAAGGTGTACTTGCCTCTCTCTCTCTAATGGCTAGGGTTTGGTGGAAAAGAATTGAATGATGGTGAATGGGGAGGGAGAGAGAAAAAGTGGCTTATATAACAAGCTCAAGTGATCTCCACCATTCATTCCTCTCCACTCAATCTAAACCATACAACTCATCTCTTAAAGAACCAAACTAAACCAAACCAAGTCAAAGTGGAACCGAACCAAATAAAACCAAATCCAAGTTAAACCAAGACATGAAAACCCTACACTTAGGAAAATTTTAAAATATCAAGCAAATCGAGAAATACGAAATACGGCTCAAATAAACACGTATCCGTATAAAATACCGATACAGTGAGACGGGTCTCACAACTCTCCACACCTTAGAAAAATTCCGTCCTCGGAATTTCCTGAGGCTAGTCGAGCAGATAACAGATCAAAAGCTCCAGGAAACTCAACAATCTCAATAGATCAATCATGGCATATAAGTAAAGTAAAACAATCAGTAATATAAATAAATGCGTAAGTAGTAAATAAATGCACAAGAACAATTACAATCCTGATCAAGAAGGGTTGGAGGCATATGGATCAATATGTCTCCTGGGACAGTTGTGTAGGAACCAATGTACTTGCTGGCCTAAGCTGACTTCCAAAAATGGATGAAAGTCAAGCCTTAAGGTAAGTCGGTACCAATGACTTAGTTCAAGACATGACTCTACCCAGGACGTGTCATCGCAGTTAAAACAGATGCATGAACTTTATCACCTGTCTCAAGATACGAAGACAGAAGCGACTGGCTGATTGGGATGGACTGACATCTCTGCCTGCATGCTGAGACTGATCTCCATAACTGGCCTGGCTGAAGAATGCTGGGCTGTCCTCGGCAAAACACGAACAAGATAATCAGAAGGATCAAGAACAGTGCCCTTGAAAGTTGAAGGACACAAGATCAAATCATGGGAACAGGAATGATCAATGATCAAAACAGATATCAATTCAAGTATCAGAGATAGAGAATAATCCGAAGGAGATTAATAAGGATAATCGTGATTGAGATATCTAAACATGGTAACCCCCACAAATCTGAAAATCGAGATTCAGACCTGCATGGGCCACCACTAAAACCATGTCACGCCCCAGAACCAGAATACTGGAGAGCGGGGGCAGACATAGCCAGCTACGTAATCCCAAAGTACGTTAATACTCTGAAATCACGTATAAGCTGTCAAGACATGGGGGTTACTCTACAAGCCATCAGTCAATCCTATGGTTTAACAATCCTAGGTATCTCAATCACAGACAATTATACAAGAGCAAAGAGTACGATCATCATACATATAATAGTAAGGCGTCCCGAACCATATATACATGAATGATCATGAAGCCAGTACCACAAAGCTGATGACTAGCTAGAGTATTAGTCGTACATGATAAAGACTAGCTATAGTCTAGAATACATATATCATGTTTATGCCCGTAGGCTATAATATCAAGGAAAATACCAAACACGAGCTAAACACGTGCTCGGGGCTAAACGTTACAAGAGGAGGATTTACATATCAGTGGAAGAATGAAGAAAAAACCCACTGAGGCACTCTGGTGCTCCGGCTGGTCACCGTCGAGTAGATGATACGGTAGATCCTTTGGGCTCTTCTATTAGAACCTGGCCATGCAAAACCAGTGGGGTCAGACCCCAAATAGCAAGTACCACAAAGGAGGCCGAACTATGAACTTAAAACCAGTAATTATTAGCAATCAACAAGCAAATAAGTAAAGGAGGATCGGGATTTGTGCAGTACCAATGCACTTATCCCGAACATAGGGAGACAGTAAGTAAATCATCATTTGACATAAAGTAAACTGGAGAACATGTTAAATAAATAGAGCCAGGCAATATACGAAGAGAGGACGAAGGCACTGTTCCGGAAGCCAGGTTACAACCAGGACCGAGATTGTAACCCTTCGCCTGAACGGGACTTGGTCTCTGATCATTTATTGCTAGAGGTGACAATCATTAAGTGACAATCATAGAGTGACAATACAGAGTATAATACATTAGAGTGACAGTCATTGTAATCATTATCCTGGAACAATTAGGAACTGGATCTGGGAAGGTGATATACGATGAGATAGCCATGGGACTATTCAGATAACCAGGTTACAACCCGTAAACCAAACAAGGACCGGGGTTGTAACACTTCATCTGAACAGAACTTGGTTTCTCCTACCATTTATCGGCAAGATAAAATAAGAAATCAGGACATGTAACAATCATGTACAAGATCAAGACAAGACTAGACAGACTGAACTCCATCCAACATTTACGGCCAAGCAATAAGTACGGCTTGATACTTTAACTAACTAGGGTTATCACAGGCCTAATTACTAGCAAGATGCAATGAGATTACTAAAACCATGTCACGCCCCAGAACCAGAATACTGGAGAGCGGGGGCAGACATAGCCAGCTACGTAATCCCAAAGTACGTTAATACTCTGAAATCACGTATAAGCTGTCAAGACATGGGGGTTACTCTACAAGCCATCAGTCAATCCTATGGTTTAACAATCCTAGGTATCTCAATCACAGGCAATTATACAAGAGCAAAGAGTACGATCATCATACATACAATAGTAAGGCGTCCCGAACCATATATACATGAATGATCATGAAGCCAGTACCACAAAGCTGATGACTAGCTAGAGTATTAGTCGTACATGATAAGGACTAGCTATAGTCTAGAATACACATATCATGTTTATGCCCGTAGGCTACAATATCAAGGAAAATACTAAACACGAGCTAAACACGTGCTCGGGGCTAAACGTTACAAGAGGAGGATTTACTTATCAGTGGAAGAATAAAGAAGAAATCCACTGAGGCACTCTGGTGCTCCGGCTGGTCACCGTCGAGTAGATGATGCGGTAGATCCTTCGGGCTCTTCTATTAGAACCTGGCTATGCAAAACCAGTGGGGTCAGACCCCAAATATCAAGTACCACAAAGGAGGCCGAACTATGAACTTAAAACCAGCAATTATTAGCAATCAACAAGCAAATAAGTAAAGGAGGATCGGGATTTGTGCAGTACCAATGCACTTATCCCGAACATAGGAAGACAGTAAGTAAATCATCATTTGACATAAAGTAAACTGGAGAACATGTTAAATAAATAGAGCCAGGCAATATACGAAGAGAGGACGAAGGTACTGTTCCGGAAGCCAGGTTACAACCAGGACCGGGATTGTAACCCTTCGCCTGAACGGGACTTGGTCTCTGATCATTTATTGCTAGAGGTGACAATCATTAAGTGACAATCATAGAGTGACAATATAGAGTATAATACATTAGAGTGACAGTCATTGCAATCATTATTCTGGAATAATTATGAACTGGATCTGGGAAGGTGATATACGATAAGATAGCCATGGGACTATTCAGATAACCAGGTTACAACCCGTAAACCAAACAAGGACCGGGGTTGTAACCCTTCGTCTGAACAGAACTTGGTTTCTCCCACCATTTATCGACAAGATAAAATAAAAAATCAGGACATGTAACAATCATGTACAAGATCAAGACAAGACTAGACAGACTGAACTCCATCCAACATTCACGGCCAAGCAATAAGTACGGCTTGATACTTTAACTAACTAGGGTTATCACAGGCCTAATTACTAGCAAGATGCAATGAGATTATTCCACAGTCACAAGCCCTGCAGACCATCCAGGTTACCCAGGACGAAAGATTAGGGTTGAATTCAGGTGGGTACATCGTCCAGGAAACGCATGTACCCTTAAGTAGCTTGAAGGGTGCAACACATGACAGTGTGCTGGAAATGTGCCCTACTCGACGGCAGGCTACAGATCCCAGGCGCGCCCAGGTAACGGGATTGCCTGTAGCTGAAAAATCTCTTCATGACTAATATATTAATCTAGTTATTAGCCTTAGTCCATTTCAATAGGTACTCCTGATCGTGGTACTCAGGAGTCCCTCCCTAGACATGATGCAAGAGAGGACTGGTTTATTTGTACAAGCACAATCATCTACGGTGTCCAAGTTATTCAATCTTATCAAGTTATGCTAGCCGTCGTAGCAGCCTTTCAAGGAGTATCATGTCAGGTTTATCATGTTAAGAGTGCGCCACAACTGGCCACTATCAAGTCATTATCATGTCAAGTTTACTGGTCAAGAGTGCGCCACGATGGGCCACTATCAGGTCATTATCATGTCAAGTTTACTGGTCAAGAGTGCGCCACGACGGGCCACTATCAAGTCATGTCAGGTCATTAATCAGGAGTGCACCACTACGGGTCACTATCGTGTTTAGGGCACATATGTAGGATAGTATAGTGCAAGCATTCAATCAGAAGACTCAAGTTATGCTGAGGTTACAAGGCACAAGTCATCAATAAAGATCAAATAACATTAGAGAAATAATAATAATATAAATAATTAAATAGTTGGACAAGGCACAGGAAGGAGCCCTGCGGCTCAGGGTCACTATCAAGTCATATGTAGCAGGTCAAGTTATCAGGTCAAGTTATCATACATGTCAGTTCTTGGTCACACCATGCCAGGTACAATTGTCATTTCAATCATGCCAATCAAATCAGGATTATCAAGTTCAGGACAAAAGGCGTAAGGATATAAAATGGGCGTAAAAATACTCAATAAATCATGTGTCTAGTTATCATACTAATAATAATAGAGTAAAATAATAATAACAAGGCAAGGAAAGTCCATGCGGCTCAGGGGATGAATTCATGCGGCTCAGGACAGGTCAGGGTGTATGCGGCTGAAGTAGAAACTCATGCGGCTCGAGATTGCTGGATTCATGCGGTCAGGAGGATAGGCGCTATGCGGTTACAAGGAATACAACGCCATGCGGCTCACGGGTAAAAGGTTCTCATGCGGCTGGGTTAAGTAAAGTCTTATGCGGCTGGTCGTAAGTCCTATGCCATGCGGCTCGATCTAATCAGGGTCATGCGGCCCGGGAATTAAAAGTCCATGCGGCTGGATGGATCAAATCTTCATGCGGCTGGAAGTTAGTTCCTGCAGCATAGGCCATGCGGCCAAGTCATGCAGTAAGCTTATGCGGCTAGAAAGGATAACTGGCCGTATAAGAGCTATGCAGCTCAGTTCTTGCGGCTGTGAACTGTTCTTCTTCTTCATTCTTCCGAAAAGAAGAACCACTCAAGCCATGGCTCCCAAGCTCCATGAATCTTTCATCCAGAGTCCAAATCTGAACTTCTTTGGATCAAAATAGGGCATAACAAAATTCTCTACAACATGGAACCATCAATAGACAAAAATATACAAGTTTGACAGATCAAAAACCCATGAAAATTTAAAATACCACAAAGCTAGATCTATCACAATCCACCCGATAAAATCAAAAACTCCAAGTTCTAAACATGCTTAGAATTTAATAATAAAGAGAATGGAACAAACGAAATTAAAATCGTCCAACATTCGGCAAGGTGTACTTGCCTCTCTCTCTAATGGCTAGGGTTTGGTGGAAAAGAAATGAATGATGGTGAATGGGGAGGGAGAGAGAAAAAGTGGCTTATATAATAAGCTCAAGTGATCTCCACCATTTATTTCTCTCCACTCAATCTAAACCATACAACTCATCTCTTAAAGAACCAAACTAAACCAAACCAAGTCAAAGTGGAACCGAACCAAATAAAACCAAATCCAAGTTAAACCAAGACATGAAAACCCTACACTTAGGAAAATTTTAAAATATCAAGCAAATCGAGAAATACGAAATACGGCTCAAATAAATACCTATCCGTATAAAATACCGATACAGTGAGACGGGTCTCACATCTTCTCTTCTTTTCCCTCACCAAAACGAGAATTCATCTCCTTCCTCCCAAAAACATCTTCCTACTCCCTCTTGGCAAGTGTTCTAGGAGATCCGGTGGGCTACCCAACTTCCTTCTCTTTCTTATTTCTAAAGGTACTTCACTTCTTTTCCTTTTTCTTTCATGGCTCCTAAGCGTCAGAGGGGATCAATTGATCCTTCCCAAGCTGGATCCTCTTCATCTGATTATACTCCAGCTAGTCTCTTTAGTCCAGCACGACCAGTAGGATCAGAGGATTATGATTCCACTTTGTTTCCTGACAAAGAATTCTCTGACCTATGGTTTGACTCTTTCTCCGGTCGTAAAATTTGTTTTGGAGCTTTCGTTAACTTTATAATTTTTTCTGAGTATGCTCTTACCTTCGACCATCTAGGCTACCGAGATTTTTTCGAAGTAGCTGAAAATATATTTGACAATACAGTCCGTATGTTTTACTGCAACCTGCAAGTAAAACCAAACGACAACTTTTATTCTTGCGTTGCTGGGCAAGAATTAGAGTTTAGTGCCACCGATATCAGTGAATACTTTCATGTTCCTGATATTGGTGAAGCTTTAGTGGATATTCATCATGTCCAATTTCCAGAGGATGTTACCCTTGTCTCCTTCAAGGAATTGATTTGTCATCCAAACCCCCTTCATCGCAGAGTATTTTTAAAACATCTGAATCAAAAATTTTTATGAACTCCATTGCTTTATTTTCTCTGTTCTCCTTCCTAAGAAAGGATCTACTGACGAGATTACTTTCTTAGAACTCTCTGCTATGTACCATATTCACTTTGGTATTCCTTTTTCTATCCCCAAGACTACGATGGCCTGGATGCTGAACTGCAGAAATGCAGGACGCAACCTGGTGTATCCTGTGCACCTGGCCTCTATCTTTTGCAGGTATGATATTGATCTTCAAACCTGTGCATACTCCTCCACTCCCGTCGAGCTCACTAGATCTCGTAGATACCCTGCTCCACCTCTGCCCCCTGGAGCTCAGCCTGCTCTAGATGTCGGTGCTGAGGCTCCTCCTCCTGATGCTGCTCCTGCTCCAGCCCCTGCTCCAGAATTCGATCCAGGATTCTATCAGAGATTTGATGACTTTGTTGCTCTTTCTGTACAATGTCATCAAACCTATCTTGACTCAGAGTTTCGCCATATCTATCAGGATCAAGTGTTACGGAACGGGATTACGAATCTACACTGGAGTCTCTCTCAGGATCCCGTTCGTCCGGTCACTATCCTACCTCACCCAGGCTTCACTGGTCCTAGGTTCGGAGATGAGGCATCCTTTCCTTTCTTCGATCCTACTGCAGCTTATTTTCCTCCTGATGCTCCTAGCGGTGATGACCCCACTATGTGACGTGGACTCAGCTGATGGATAGTAGATAGGATGTTAGTCGATGATCTTATGCTATGATGTAGTTTGTTTTTGTCTAAACTTCTTAGTTAGACATATTTAGTATTTCATGATTGTACTTTGCACTATTAGTGAGACATTTTCAGTACTATATTTCAGCACTTTCTTTCCATATTAGTTGTTTATGCTGTGTTCATGTATCTCTTTAGCTTCACTTTGTCTTTTGTTTTTATTGTTGGCTTGACACATTACGGGGGAGCCAAAGTGTAATGCCTGTGGTTCGTATTACGTATTTTGGAATACGTGTACGTATTTTTTCTGTATTTGCATGATTCTTTGCTTAGCTTCCTTCTTGGCTTGGTTGTTTCTTGGGTTGGTTCGGCTTGGCTCGGTTTTCTTTGGTTTATTATGAACCAAGAAGAGAACCACCTACCTACCACCACCACTACCATTTATTAACCCCCTACTTCCTTCTCTCTCTTCATTACTCTTCTTCTTTCCTCCATTAACTCCTTCACCTACCAGAGAGAGGGAGAGAGAGGTCTAGACAAGTGCAACTTGCTTCATGGAGGAACTCCAATTTTATTGCTTCATTCTCTTCCTTACAGCATTTTAACTTACTTTAGTACTTGGCATTTCCACTTTCCATCTTGTAGATCTAAGTTTACTTTATTTTTAGAATTCTTGGGTTTTGATCTACTTAATCTTGTTATTTCTAAGTTTTGATGGTTCCATGTTGTAGAGAATTTCGTTCTACCCTATTTTGACCTATGAAAGTTCAGATTTGGACTCCAGATGAAGGTTTTATGCAGCTTGGAAGCTATGGCTTCATGGTGTACTTTTTCTCAGAAATTTGGAGAAGAAGCACAGTCTCGAGCCGCATGGCAGCACTTGATCGCATGAATATTCATACGACAAGTCAGTTCCAGCCGTATGCACTATTGCCTGGACCTAACCACATGACCCGAATTCGTTCGAGCCGCTTGCACCCTCAACCCGCCAGCCGCATAGGCTCGGTTTCCCGCCAACCGCATATGCGCCCGTCATTTTTAGCCGTATATGCAACTGTCATTCCCTGGCCGCATAGGGACTAGTCCTTTTTTCCAGTCGCATAAGGACTCATCCCCTTCAGCCGCATGAGACCTGTCCTCCGCTAGCCGCATATGTTCTACTGCCTCCGCCAGCCGTATGAGTTGCTCTTGTTCCGAGCCGCATGGGCTCTTAATTCCCCCGACCCGCATGGATTTCTTTCCCCAGCCGTATGAACCCGACTCCCTCCGCCAGCCGCATGACCCTTCCATCCCGAGGCGCTTAGACTGCTCCCTCCCCAGCCGCATGAGATCACTTCTTGGCCGCATATGCCGAGCCGCATGGCTCTTTCATAGCTTGTATTTAATAAATATTTTAATTATTACTATTATGCCCATGCCATGTAACTCTCAGTATATCTTGAGTTCATATGGCGTACACCTTTACCTTTATTGTATATTTTTACGTCTTTTGTCCTGAACTTGATAAATCACGATTTGATTGACATAATTGAAATGACAATTGTACATGACATGGTGTGACAAGGAACTAGCATAATATGATAGTGGCCCGTCGTGGCGCACTCCTGACAAGTAAACCTGACCTGATATATCTTGATAAGTTGTTACGACGGCTACCTGACATGACATAACCTGTATAAATGACCTGGACACCGTGGGCAATTGTGCTTGTACAAATAATCCAGTCCTGTATTGCATCATGTCTAGGATGGGACTCCTGAGTACCACGGTCAGGAGTACCTACTGAAATGGACTAAGGCTAATAACTAGATTAATACATTATTCATAAAGAGATCTCCCAGCTACATGCAATCCCGTTACCTGGGCGCTCTTAGGATATGTAGCATGCCGTCGAGTAGGGCACATTTCCAGCACACTGTCATGTGTTGCACCCTTCAAGCTACCTAAGGGTACATACGTTTCCTGGACGATGTACCCACCTAAATTCAACCCCTAATTTTTGACCTGGGTAACCTGGATGGTCTACAGGGCTTGTGGCTGTGGAATAATCTCACTGCATCTTGCTAGTAACTAGGCCTGTGATAACCCTAGCTAGTTAAAGTATCAAATCGTACTCATTACTTGGCCGTGATTGATTGAATGAGGAGTAATCTGTCTAGTCTTGATCCTGTATAAATTGTCACATGTTCTAATTTTCTTACATTATCTTGCTGATAAATAGGAGAAACCAAGTTTGGTTCAGACGAAGGGTTACAATTCCGGTCCTTGTTTGGTTTAAGGATTGTAACCTGGTTATCTGAATGGTCCCATGGTTATCTTATCGTATATCCTCGTGATGTTATATTTTTTCCAGTTTTACTATATATTATTATCTTCTGTGCTAATTGCTGGTTTTAGTTCCTAAGTGAAGCTTCCTTGTGGCACTTGCACTTTCTGGGGTCTGACCCAGCTGGTTTTGTGTGGCCATATTTCGGAGCAGCTCCAGAGGATCTACCAACCTTTCAGCCCGATGGTGGCGACTAGACGTAACCTGGGCAACGAGTGGGTTTATTTTTGATCTCCCACTTATTGTAAAAATATTTTTTTGAGGCGTTTAGCCGACGAGCACCTGTTTAGCTCGATTGTACTTACTTACTGTCTGCCTACGGGCTGTAACATGATTGACAGATCCTAGGGTTGATCATGTATGACTAAACTCTTGCTAGTCCTAACATTTTGTAACGACTAGCTTCATGATCAGCTGAATATGTAATATTTGGGACGCCTTATTATTGTATATTTAATGATCATACATCTTGTAACATTTACGTACTTGCTTGTGATTGAGGCACTAGGCTTGTTCATGACCTTAAGAGACTGTTGGCTTGTAGTTAAACCCTCATGTATCTAGACAGCCGTGATCGTATAGCGAGATGGATTCTATTTCATATACGTAGCTGGCTATGTCTGCTCCCGCTCTCCAGTATTCTGGTTCTGGGACGTGACACAAAGTCATTTTTATATTGAGAAAGGGGGAGAAAAGCTATACATAACCAACCAAAACAAAACAAAACAAAACCAATCATCTCAGGTATTTTGTTTGTTCTATTTTTAAGATATATTTTGGTATAGACTCAAGTTTGTCAATTATCAAAATGGGGAAGATTGTTGGCCCATTACATGGTCACACCCGATTTTGATAATCAACATGCACTTAAGTCAATACACAAAATATACAAACTGCTGCTAATCATTTCAGGGTATATAAAATCAATATCAACGGGCGTTGTACTGCATCAACAAGCATAGATATCATCAATCTGAAGATGAATTTCAACGGAATTTAGTTTGAGTCATTTTACATTTTATTCTGTATTTTAGTTTTATTGAGTCTAGGACTTATATTATAAAATCGACTAGGTAATACTGGCTTAGGTTTATTCCAATCCATATTTCTAAACAACCTACCCATTTCTATTTCATCTTTACAAAATATTCCAAATTATTTTTGCAAACTATTTTTTTTGACAAATATTTCGAAATTTCCAAAGACAGAACTCACAACCGAGTTCGGCCCGAGTTCGGTCCAAACTCTGCCCGAGTTCGGTCAGTTTGAATTCAAATATCAGTTGCCTCCAAATCTGCGTACAACGTCTCTATGCAAAATATTTGCATCAGAACTCTGCCAGAACTCTGTCCGAGTTCGGTCCCAGAAAACACCTATAAAAAGAAGAGAGTTTTTCATTTCAAATCACTCATTCATTCTTCATCTTCTCTTCTCTACTCACCAAGTGTTTTCAAACATTCTAAAGCTTTCAAATCACACATATACATCTCTTAGCCAAAAGCCAGTAATATTTACATTGATTTAGAGTCTTTTGGTGTCCAAGAGTTGTAAAGAGGTCATTCCAAGTTCAGCAACTATCCTTGTTGTGGAGCCGGTCGTGTGCTCGTCACCAAGTACGGTGTTGTGAAGTTGGTCGTGCACTTGTCAACAAGCACGGTGTTGTAAGAGACTGCAAGCTCTCATTTAGCTTGTGCCATAGTGGATTAACATCGAGCAAGAGTACTCGAGACTGGATTAGTACTCTCAGAGGGATACCAGTATACATCACTGTGTCACTGAGTTTGATCTCTCTATCTCTTGCTGCATTTATTTACTGTCTCTTATTTACTGCCATAGTTATTACTTAATTTTTTTTAATTGGTGATTATTTTTTACTGCACACACACACACTCTATTCACCCCCCCTCTAGAGGTGCTCAACGGTCCTACAAATATTTTGCATATTTCTTTTGAATAGCTATTTAAATTTTTCTTTTTTTATGGGCCAGCATTTCAGTTTGGGTTGGGCTGAATAACCCAGCCCATGAAATCCATTCTTTTCATTTCAATTCTTTCGGTTTCAATTAGAGGAAGACTCAACTGAACCTGAGAGTTTCAAATTCAAATTCCTTCTTCTAACTAACTTCCACTGTAGCACCATGCTACTCTTCTGCCAACTTGATTTCAGCGGTTATAAAAACCCATAGATCCCCATTATTTCTCAATCTCAATTTCCCCTCCCAAGCAGACTCGTTCTTCTCCTTCTTCTTCCCAGAGACTATGGTGATGGCAATGGCGGTGGGAGCAGCTGTCCACTGAAGAACGACGACGACGACGTTCCTGTAGCAGATCGGCATGATCTCCGGCGATCGACAGTAAGTATAGGTTCGATTCTTCTTTGATCCGATCGTTCGTATTTCAAGTTGTTGATCAAAAAATTGTGTGGTCAGTCTTTGAAATCGACCGTGATCGATCGAGTTCTTCGTACGGTGGGAAGACGATCTGCTCGTGTCAACAATCAACCAATTTGAGTAAGTCTTGATTTCCTTTCTCTGGATTTCGATTTGAAATCAGTGTTAGAACCTGAGTTTTATTGGCATGAACAGGTTACAGAGGCATTCCTCTGTTTTTGATAGTAGGAACGATTGGATGGGATCATGATTTGATCGTTGAGCTGGGAATTGAAGGATTTGTGTTCTTAATTGAATTGTGAGTATGGATATTATGTTTGAATTTGTTTTCTCAGATTTCTTAGTTCAAACGAATTCTAATAGTAATGACATCCTATCTAAACTTTGTTGTACCGCAACCGTTTGATTATATGTCTGAACAGAGTTTCCCTACTCTCGAATCGATCTCTGGAACACAACTTCGACTCGTCCTAGCAGTACAATTGGAGATCTACCCTTTTCTATAGGTATACATCATTCTTGCATTCCATTTTGTCCCAGTTTAGAATTGAAACTGTTGGATAGGAATTGAGTGGAATTGTAACTCGTTCCTGTTGTGAAAGGAAGTCGAGTTCTAGCCAATTATTCAATCCTTTTGGACTGACATTGATAACAGAGGATAGTTGTTGGCTGAGTTCGATATCTTTTATTTCACAAGTTGACACTTGAACCTAAGAACTCAGTTTAGTGTCAATGAACCTGGGACTCTCATGTGATGCTTGGGTTCAATTGAAGAACCTGAATACCTGTACAATGATTGGTTCATTTTGATGAAATCTTGATAGCCTGTGCTATGACTGGTTCATCTTATTGGACCTGATTGCACGTACAGCTGAGTTGGTTTAGTGAAAACTAGAACTAACATAAATGGAATTTTGGTTCAACTGGAAATGTCCATACAATATTAAGTGGGGATTAGGACTTTGTTGATCTCAGTTCAGTTTTCAACTGAACCTGAGTATGTTGGTATCAGTGCAAGTTAAGAGGGTTAACTGTTGGTTGGAGTTCAGCCTATTAAGATGAATAAACCTAAATTTATGTGTTCTTTGCAAGCATTATACTATTTCAGTTCAATTTCTAACATGGGATCTCATATTCAGTATTGTGGCTTATCTTTTGCCCTGGTCCATTGGAAAACAGAGGGTATATCTCAGTTAGACTGAGGAGTACATCT
>JANAVB010034616.1:562045-587045 GCA_029216955.1 Iris pallida | reverse complement strand
GCCGCCTGCACAGCACCGACGACCGGCCGGAGCGCCACCAGGACCGCCGGACGCAACAGAGAAGAGACACAGCGGTAGCAGCAGTCGCACCAAGTGCGCCGAGTTCCAAGTTAACTTACTCCCTCCCTGTGTGATCATTTTGCAATAGACGAATTCCTACGCGTAGGAGATATGACCCCTAGAGATCCTAACAAGTAGAATCTAATGTGGTCGAACCATCGATTCACGAAAGCGACTCGAAAAACCCGAAAAAGCTGTTTTCGACAGTTTCAAGACTGTGTCCAAACACCCAAGTTTAGCGATTGATTTCCGCCAACAGCGACAACTTCTTCCAAAATAACTGATGAAACCTTTAGACAACCTATAGGGTCTCATAACCCTTCTTGTAGATTCTGATTTCATCAAATAGATGAAAAGATATTCGACTCGAAAGTTCAACAAAAACCTGTTTTTCAAAACTAAAAAAAATAGAAAAATTCATCCACACGACGTGCGTCCCGCCAATCCGGACGACTGTTTCACTTAACAAAAATGCCAAACAAAAGTTGGATTTTAAAAATAAAACGAGAAAAAGTACAAGAAGTACAAATTTGATTCTAGGAAAGTATTGCTATGGAAGTCTGATCTGTAAATGATCACTTTGTTCCTTGGACTATATGATGATGATGAAGTCGCTGCTTGAAGTAGAACAACTTGGAAGAACTAAGTCACCAGAAAGGTATCGACGCACTTGGGCACTGATGGCGAGGCCGAATGCTTTCCTGCTTTGCTTCACTCTGTTCTGAAAGAAAAGTTGAAGAAGAATGCTCCGGAGGATCAAAAATCTCGAAGTTCTGATCTCTGTATTCTCTCATGTCTCTCTGTCTGTCTCTCTCCTGTTATGAGAAAAATAAGTCTATTTATAGACTTGGGCTCTTGTGCGTAAAAACTCAGCAAAAGTTCCATCTTTATGCTAACAACTGCCACCCATGATCGAGGCCATCCTCTGCATATGTTGACGTGTGTCCCATCACTTTAGTAAGGATAGGATGCATGTACACACGTTCTTCGAAAAGAGTGGCATGAAAGTCACGTAAGCAAACTACGTTCCAAACTGGTGGAAGAGAATAGGGCATAAAAATAGCCCAATGTACTCTGAGCGTAAAGCAGTGGATTTGGCGTAAAACAGCCTTGACATAGACTTCTCGCGTAAAGTGGTTATTAAATAACCTTGAGCGTAAAAGCAGCTCAAATAGACTTTACGCACACGTCGACTGTTGAGCGTAAAGGCTCGTATAATCTTCGTACGTAAAAGAAGCCGTAGTGTGAGCGTAAAGTAGCTCAATCCACACACTAAACGACAATATTGGTCTCTGTGTAAAGACAAATCCCTTTGTGATATATGCCATCATTAATATCTCCATGTCAGAGTTTGCATTAAATGCGAGATTTGACAGCTTTGTCCATTGTAAAAGAGGCTGCTCTGTCCTTGGCGTAAAATTATAGGTGTAGACCCAAGCGTAAAATGATCGGCCTGCTTAGGCGTAAATTGATTAGCCTAGTCTTGGGCGTAAAGAGATTACCCGCTCTGCTAGGCGTAAAAACTAATCACTTATGAATGAGATGACTCTTTCTTTGAAGCACTTTTTACGCTCCTACAAGACCCCCTTCAAAGTTTTCAAATATCTCCAAAATTTGAAACACTTTGAACAGAAGCGTAAAAAATTGAGATTTGATCTGCCAGCGTAAAATTTGGGATACGCAACCGTCATCTGCGTAAAAGAGGGGATATCCAACAGTCGGCGTAATTATAGGGATATCCAACAGTCGGTTTTGAATCTCTCTATAAATAGGTCTTTTCAGAGAGAGAAAACACTTTTACTCATCTTCTTGAATTCCTTTGCCTTTTTTTTCTTCGAAACTCTGATCTGATGGCTCCTAAGAAATCATCCGCCGCCGGTAGCAAAGGGAAGAAACCAGCCATTGATTCCTCATCGACTGATCATGTGAAAACCCCTACTCAGTCATCAACACCACAACGAAATCCCAACCCGGCCGTGGCTCCGCCTATGATGGGTAAAACCCTATTCTTTGGCTGGGAGAAAACAAAACCGTCGAGGAAGAAGAAGATAAACCAAACTTTCAGCTTTTTACGCCCACGTTGTACGTGTTAGCGTAAAGCTGAAATAACATCGTACGCCCACGTTGTTCGTGTTAGCGTAAAAGATAAAAAGAATACGCCCACGTTATACGTGTCAGCATAAAATTTGGTTTTACGCCCACAGTTAATGTGCTAGCGTAAAACTTAACTACGCTCATGTTCATACATGCCAGCATAAAAAGCTGTATTACGCTCATATTGAGAGATTTTGTCGAACAAAGACTTCATAAGCTTTTCATCAACTTTTAGTAATCATAAAAAACTTCGAACTAACTTGATCTCTTTTGTTATTTTACCAGTGGATTTGTAGGTTCACCCCCTCGCTGAAGTTTTCGAATCGTCAGTTGGCATGGTGGTTGGAAGATTTATCTCATGTCCAATTTCCTCAGTCGAACCCCGAATATCCGGTAGAGAGGGCACAGTTGATAGCAGCTCAAGGGGATAGGATGTTGCTATCCATGACAAATGGGGAATTGTTGAGTTCACTAGATGGACAACACTTCGCAAAACCAGCCTTTTTATTTGGAGATGCCATTGATTGTAAATCCCAGACACACCCCAAGTAGGAGTCTTGGGTTTTCAAATTTGGAGATAGAGCCATGTATCTTCCAGATATGGACAGAGATTATCCTTTGTCAGCATTCGTCCATGCTACTCATCCTCGACAAATGTTGTGGAATTTGACTCCCAGCAATCATGGACGACTGGGTAGAATTATTTTCAAGAGAGAGCGTGCCAATGATATGGGATACTTTGCTAGTGTTCCCAATGGAGGTGTTACTTCTATCTTTGGCCTTATGCCAGGCTCTAATCCTAGCGAAGATTCGAGTTTAATACAGCCAGTACAAACCCTGATGTTTGTCAATAAATTTATGAGGGATGCTGTATTATATCCCCAAACCAACCCCAGACTGCCAGGATGGTTGACTCCATTCAACCAGAGTTGGATCCAGATAAGTCTTTGGATAATGAAGAACTTTGAGGCAGAGTTGAAAGATATTGGCTTGTACGAAGCGGTAGCTTCCACCAGTTAGGGTATTCCTCCGAATGGAAACTTATTTCTGGCCTTGATGGAGATATATCTAAGTTCAACTGGAACTTTTGCCACTCCGAAAGGTGAAATGGGTCTTGCCCTTCATGAGATGCAGTTTATCTCGAAGCTGCCAATGGGGGAAGCCCCATATGAAGAATACGTTCCCTCCAACAGGGAGCTTGCTGAAATCAGAGGAGTTAACCCTCAGTTAATCGAGATATACGAAGAACTGATGTGCCACTACCTGATTTGTACCACGATGCATGAAAGTACATCCCATTTGGCGTATATCAACAAGTGGACGACTTATCTCTTCTTCCATAAAGATAAGATATCCAAGGAAGACAAAGAAAGGTTTCAGGAAAACAAAGCTCCAGTAATCAACATAGATTCGACAATCCCCTCTAACAAGGTTCGGGATATGATGATTACTTAAAAATTTCTGAATAAATATCTGTCTACGAAGACTGGGAAATTTTCTGCCGGAACTGAAGCCTTGAGCTTCCTCAGATATGGTAGTCAGAAAATTTCTTGGAGAGCTTTGCTGGCAGGCTTTCTTTCTTTACGGTTGAGAAGATGGGTTGTACCGGGTATTGGTACTGTTGACATAATCCACCGTAGTGTGCTATGGCCAGCAGTACGTCTGGTTTTTAAAGTCAGGATTAACCTGCTGTCAGGCATGGTGTGTCGAATAAATGCAGGTTTAAGGACCATCGGCGAGGAGTTAATCAACAATGCTCCTCATCGGAATGTTTTCCCTAGAGTAGAGATGCCCTACACTTATCTGATGGGCTGGCTGTTGCATCACAACTGCAGATTGTTACCGCCAGGCCCAGGTGATGATGCAGAGGTCTTCCTCCAAAAATTCAGCAAAGCTACATGGATTGCTACGACTGTGGCAGATACCCGAGCAGTTCTGAACTATTCTTATGGTTGGAACTTCTTCTGTACCCGGCCGCAAGTTCCAGCAGATTGCTTCGGTGTCCAGTTTGAAGATGAAGTTGAAGGAAGAGTTGTATTGCCACAGTCAGTCTTTAGATGGCTTCAGTGCATCAGACCTTCTCATCTGATGTACAGAAATGAAGATAATTGTGCGTTCGAACCATACTTACCCAGTAGGTTTGCTCGCCAATTTGGGTACGACCAACTTCATGTTGGTAATCCTTCGAGTAATTTTCGTCACTATGGGAAATTACTTGACGGAGCTAGGGGTTGGAAGTATTTCGGTGCTGCTCGGACTGGTGCTAAATTTAGAATTTCGACTGCCACTAGCACTACAGAACTACGTATACTCTATACATATGCCCACTTTTACGCTTCAATTCGTTCTTTTGCCCACGGTTACAATATAAAGGATAGTCTGAGGTGGCCTAAAGAAGGAGATATTGAGGAACAGGTCAGGGTACCAGCAGACATCCCTGACGATACTGGTATTTCAGATCCATTTTTAGAAGTTATCCCAACAGGAGTTGGAGAACCAACTGCAGAACCTATCATCATTGGCAAAGGCCGAAAAAGAAAACAGAGTGCAGCCGCCACATCTCCAATGAAAACTCCAGAAAAGAGGAAGAGGTCTACCACAAAAGGGCCTTCCAAACCAAGAGTTCACACTCCAGAAGAGGACATTTTGATTGAAGAAGATCCTTTCGTCGGTTCTTCCTCAGTCCATCCTGGAGAAGGATCTTCAGCCCCTCCACAGATAGTTGGATCAGGAGCTGTAATACTTTTGTCTTCTGGACGTCTTAGCACATCACTCCATTTATCTTTGCCGTCCAAGGCACAAGTTACGGAGGGTACTACTACGGTATCCACTGCTGATCAAGATCGCATTCCATCAGATGAACCGGCTCTTGACTTTGAGGATGATGACTGGGATGGTGATTATGATACATATCTTAAAAAAAATGCACATATTCCAAGTATTATACAAAACCTATACGAAATTATATATCATGATTTTGTATACTAACTTATTTTTGTTCATTTTGCAGATGTCATAATTGCACCAAAGCCTGTAGCTCCTCCTCCTCAAGAAGAAGAAATCTATGAAGAAAATGAGGAGTCTGAAAAGGAAGCTTCTTCTTCAAAAGACGCAGACGTCGAGGAGGGAGAAGTGCAAAAGCATGAGATGGAGCCTCAAGAAGAACATCCTCCATCATTTGTGGCACAACAAACACAATCTGAAGTGTCCTCTCCCGCTGAGGACCAACACAAAGAGAAGACTACAGTCGACCCCACTGTAGGTGATGATGGAACTGCTGGAGAAGGACCAGACTTGAACAAAGAATCAGCTGTAGAGAGTCTCACCACAACTGAAGCAGCGAAAAATCCTGTGGAGCAATCAGTTGAAGAAGATGCTGGAGGCATGCTTGAACTTCCAACAGAAACTGGAGAAATTATAATAACATCCTCTACTGTCGTTACTGATCCAGTACCAGTTTCTGATAAGCCAATGCCAGAATCTGAATCAGCTCCTGTAGTTGTCCCCAAATCCATCAACATTACCGCCGCCAGAACTTCAAAAATGGCTGGAGTGACACATATTGAAAACATTGCTTCTGAAAATCCTGGAGACCAAGCAGCAGTAGCAACAATGGCTCCATCTCAGCTTGTTGCTATACCAACAATATCTGCAGATATTGGAGATACAATCCCCAAAATTTCTGAGAATCCATTGGCTATGACGGCAATAACAGCAACGACTTCATCTCATCCTGTTGTCATGCCAACCACATCTGCTTCCGATGTCCAAAGAAAAGATTTATTAGATATTGTCGCCACACCTAGCTCCAGCGTAGAGATGAATCTTCTGGTTGAGATTCATACTGAAACTTTTTATAAAACTTTGGCAACTTTGATAAAGATGGTCCTGAATAAAGGTCTCAGCTATGAGATTTTGAAGACGGCAATGGCTCTGACGATCAAGAATGTTGCCATGTTCAATGATGTTGAGAGAGCTGTCACATTGGAGAAAATTATGGAGGACCTTGAGCAGCCGATTGGAGAATATCTCAAGCTATCAAATGAGACTGTTGAAGGCCTCATTCAGGAGGAGTATGAAGCCTTAACAGCTGATTATCTTGATCGAGAGACTACATATAATACAGCTTTCCATGAACACAGTCTGAAGGTTGCCAAAGAGAAAGCCTTTTTGGCTGGCATAAAACCTGTACTGCATAGTCACAGAGTGGCTTATGATGCTTTGAACATAGATATTCAGAGCAAGAATGACAGAATCCGCGAGGTCGAGGCAGAGCTAGCTTGCTTGAAGGCTGAAAGGGAGAAGATGATCGCTGCTCGAAATCTGCACCTCACCCAAAGCTCAGTTTTAGAAGAACAAGCTTTTGGGGCTGAGTCGACCATCCGAACCCTTGATGAAGCCAAGGACAATTTGATAATCACCTTTGCTGAACTTTCCTGTATTTGCACTCCTGAAGCTCGACGTGCAGAGGCTACCAAGAAGGTTATGAGTTCTCGTGGCAGACGGTTAGAAGAATTAAAGAAGTTGCTCCAAGATGTTTCTACTCCACCTTAAGAGAGTGTTTTGTCATCTTTTTGTCTTATTCATTCTGTAGTAATTCTACCAAAAATGAATGAAAGATTTGTTTTGTGATCATATTATTTATTTGAAATTTAAACAATAGGTAAGAGGTAGAAAGCACTTATCAGAGGTAATATGGACGTGATAAGTCTCAACGTATTATATCTATCCAGAGGTAATATGAACATGATAGACGATAAAATCTTGTTTTCTGTTTTTAGAGTATACAATACTATCAGAGGTAATATGGACGTGATAGCATGTAAGAACTCAAAAGAAAATTAGATTAATATCTATGCAGAGGTCAAATGGACATGACAGATAGGAAAAACAAGTAGGTTTTAATATTCATCCAGAAGTCTTGAGAACATGATAAATAATAAATCTAATTAATCGACTGATAAGATAGAAGATTAATTTCTGTTTGCGAGTATACAATATTATCAGAGGTAATATGACGTGATAACATGTAAGAACTCATGATAGAAAAGCAATTAGATTTGACATTTATTCAGAGGTCTTGATAACATGATAAATAACAAATCTAAATTCATATACCAACTGGTAAGATAAAAGAAAGAGATGAGTAATCAGCTTAACCAAACCTTGGTAGCTGGGAAATAAGAAGACATGTGTCATTGACGATATACGATATACTCCATTATTGATAAAAGAATGAATGAATTAATATATCTTTCAAGAAAGAAAATATCATCCTCAAGGATCATTCTCAAATGGTTCTGATTCATCATCGGCTTGAACCATATTGACTGAGAATATTTGCCCAGATTCACAATATGAGGAACGAGACATATCGGATTCGATGAATAGAATTTCTTCCGAATCTGATGATTGCGAAGAGCTAGAAGATAATTCTTCTTATATATCGTCATTAAATATGTGGGACGGATCATATCCCAACCCATGACGAGTCTTTTGGTAAAACGGATCACCACATAATGGTAGTCGTCTGCCCTTGCCCTGATTGAGACCTTGCATAGTCTTCAAATCATACCCCATGTTCTGGATGATCTTGATAGATTGTTGACTGTATTTGTCAATTCGGATTCTTTCTTTATCTTTATCCTTCAGATTATCTGTCTGAGTAACAGGGATATTTCTAGCCAGGCCAAACATAATTTGACGCTTGTTTTTCTTATCAGACGGGACCACGAAATAGGATTCTTCGTGACGTCTGAAAGTTACGCAAGCTTGTGATGAAGTGGCTACAGGAAGCAGATAGGGAGAAGATGTCAAGAAATTTTGAGCATAAGGTCCGACATCGACATGAGGAGGAAAATAATTCTCCTTATGATCAATATATAAAGTTTCTTCCGGTTCTATGTTGTCTTTATATTGATGACTTTGATTATCAGAAGATAAAGTCATTCTCTCAATAAATTTGACAGCCATATACTCGAACAGGAAATCTTCATTGATATCAAAAAGTACAGAATGATTAATATTTACATCATTTACAATCTGATTGCTATGCTTCGGATTAATCAACAGTGGACCATCATCCGTCTTCTGCGTAGATTTGCCAAGATTGACAATCAATGGTGATTCTGGATCATTCGTACAAGAAGTACGCCCTTTAACCTTGATCATAACAGGTTGAACTTGGCTCTTAGCAGAAATATTTATTGATCCCTCAGATGAAGTTTGACTTCTTCCTTTAACCTTGATTATCAAAGGTTGATCATTGATAGGTTGGGATTGGATTCGTCCCTTGACTATGATCTTCAAAGGTTGCTCCTCTGGCGGATCTTCATCAATAGACTGATCCTCAGAAGATGATTGATCTTCAGCCATGTCTGATATATCTTTCACATGCTCTTGTTTATAAAGCCTTGAATCAGAGAAGTAGGCTTCGACACCCTTGAACGGATTAATATCAGCAAACTCAGTTTTCACAACTCCTTGGGAGTCCACATATTTGAAACATTGGTGAAGAGTTGAAGGCACAATATTGTGCTCATGAATCCACGGTCTTCCAAGAAGAATATTGTAGGATACGTCCGAGTTGATGACATAGAAAGTTACCATAATTCGAAGATCACCAATCTGAATTTGCAGACGAATCTTTCCCAGTGGTTTGCTCTTGCCAGAGTTAAAACCGACTATCGTAGTACTAGTGTAAGTCAGCTCACTAGTAGGAATCCTCAGGGGTCTTAGCATACTCTGAAGAATTATACTAATTGAAGACCCAGGATCAATGTAAATCCTGTCAATTTCAGTGGATCCGATATATCCAGTGTAGCACAGAGGCCTTTCATGCTTGTTGTGTTTCAATAGCATATCCTCTTGTATAAAAGTGATGTTGGGAATTGCTTCCATTACACTATGACATTGCGGACATGACACTGGTATATTATCAGGAGTCTTGAGTTGAGCCAAGCATGAATCTGCTTGAAGTAAAGCTTCGCTCAAAGTCTTTCTGCTTTCTCTGGAGAGGCGAAGCAGTTCAAATATAGATAGTCTAGCCGGAGTATTGGCTAACTGAGCTAGAATGTCAAACTTGTAAGGCTTCATCACCACCCCCTGATTGGAAGCAGACTTCAATGGGATATCAAAGCGTACTGCCTTCTGCTTCTCCTTTTCAACCACAGACGGTTTAACAGAAATAGGAGAAGGTAAAACTGGTAGAGTTTCCACTACATCTTCTGCTTCTTTGGAGGATCCCTCATAGTCTTTGTGGTACTCTTTTCCAGATCTTGTACCAGTAAAAGTTTCTTCTTCAGACTCAGGAGAAGAAAGTACCATATTACAGGATTTAGTTTTTCTTTTCTTAGCCTTCTTCTTGTGAGGGTTATTACGAGGAACTTCAGAACCCAATCCAGCAGTGGAATTCTGATTTTGAATTTGTAAAGGAAGACGTATTCCTTTATCATAATTCAAACCTTCTGTCTTTTGAAAGTCGTAACCCATATTCCTCGTGAGAAGGACAGATTGATGACTATACAAGTGGATAGGCAGTAAACTTTGGATAGGTGTTTCAGCACAGGAAGAGGAAGAAAACCTCTGCAACTACAGGAGAATGAAGCATAGACGTCTCTGTAGTTAAGGGAGGAGAAGGATTCGGGATACGAGGAGAAATCTCTGTTGGAGCTTTTTTATAAGCAGCAAAGACTTGTTGTGCCCGGTATAAAGGAATACTATTCATGGCTAGCCATTGCTGATGAGTAAGCTTGAGCTTGGTAGGAGGAGCTAGACTTGGAGGACAGATGTTTAGTCCTTTCAGTCTATCTTCTAGAGGAAGGCCATCCCATAGATGATCCAAGTCATCAGGATTTGGAATAACATGAGAAATCATGTTGCAGGTTTTGACTTTCTTACCTTTCTTGGATTTTAAAGTTTTACCTACATTTTCTAATTCAGGTACTAAGTCAGGATGTACCCACATGATTTCACCATTCTTCAATGTGAGCGGCAGCAATCCTGTATTTTTTTTCCCTGGCAGACGGGATATTCACGATCTTCATCGTCGCCTTCGAAATTGGAATAATTCTATCTGGGACTTGCTGTGGAGGAAAATCTCCGAACTGAAGAGAAACCATATTGGTCGTAACCGTATGGTCATCATTGGTTAAAGCGATAGCGCCACCATTTATCAGCTCTTGGATCTTCTTTTCAAGACATAGCAAGCACTGGTAGGATGATTAATGTATCTATGATAGATACAATATTTGGGATTGTTTGTCAGATTCACCTCATTAGACCTTTTTGGCTCTGGAATTTGAAGTTTACTACTTTTTACCAGACATTGAAATATCCCTGGGATATCACTTTCGTCAAAAGAGTATTCTTCCTTTGGCCTGGAAGATTCCTGATTATTTGGCGTCATTTTGTTCTTGGAAAGATTGACCATAAGAGTATCTTTTCCTTTCATATTACGATTGCCAGGATTATTACCAGGATTACTTTTTTTCCCTTTATCTTCTGAAGCGAAAATCATCCCGTGTTCACGAGCCAACCTACCATTGGTCTCGGCAAAAACTGCTGCTATGATAAACGAAACCCAATCTGTGAATTAGGAACCTGTGAAGACAGTAATGGATGGTCGCAGATTCATCTTGCATGTATCAATCAACGCTGAATTTGGCATACCAGGAGGCATCTTTAGAGTAGCCTATCGAAAACGTTCAATGAACGTCCGAGTATCTTCTTTTTCCTTTTGTTTGATTTCTATCAAGGAGGACATGTTCATGTCCATACCTCCTTCATAGAAGCGGGAGAGAAACATTGCCTTGAATTCGTCAAAAGACGAAATAGAGTTATCGGGTAAGCTATGATACCAGTCGTAAGCTGAACCCGTCAGGCACCCGATGAACACTCGAATGAGAAGAGCATCATTTTTCTGCAAGTGTACAGTCATAATATCAAAGTAATTGATATATTGACTGGGAGATGCTTTTCCATCGAATAAAACCATGGATTGTGGCTTGAACTTCGGTGGAAAGGGTACATCATTCCAATGAGGAGGATACGGTTGCTTAATTCCTAACCTCTGGAGCTGATCTTTGTGCCTTAAAACTTTAAACTGTGCTTTGAGTTCACGCACTGCTTGAATGGCTTCACTGGTTTGTGGAAGCACATTTGATTGAATAGTCGTTGGATGTACCGTAACCCCCACTGGAGGTGGTACATCTTCTGGAATGATGGGATCTGGAGATACAGAATTTTAATTAATAGCAGGCTCTTGAATATTCAAAGGTATATCAGTCTCTTGACTATCTTGAGTTTGTGCTGCTACTGGTACCGGAGTTATTACTGTAGGTTGAGTAGTTTGCTGATTCAAAATTATCTGATGCATGCTTTGCACCATGTTAAGCATGTCTTTTAATGATTGCTCCACGACAGTGAGACGTTGTTTCGTATTAGCAGATGACGTCTTTGGTTCATCTCCAACAGTGTAGGATTCAACCTCTCTTGAAGATATAGAGGGTTTAGTATAGAAGTATAAATCCACACTATCGGTATCAGACTTAAAAGATTGAGTACCTCCAGCTTATGAATCAGAAGTCTGCAATTGTCTTTGTCTTCTTGATCGAGTATTCTGATATAATCCTTCAAAGGAATCAAGAAGCCTGTTGAACTGTTGTTGACCTGGGGTTTGGGACATATTCCGTCTTGGATTTCGTCCTCTGTTAGTATGAGATGCCATGTTGACTGACACATATGACAGCTCATGTTCTTGGTCTTCAGCTTGATGTTGAGGTAAGTTAAAACTTAAATGATCAAAAACTGACCGTTTTGAAGCCGAACAACAACAGTTGATCACAACCTGGTGATATTCACAATGATGTTTTTCTTGGGGGAATATTACCGGAGATTGTCTGTTCTTACGTTTTTGCATTAGCAATTCACGTAAATCAGAAGGAACAGATGGAGTATTCTTCTTTATTACATTTGGGGTAGAAAAATATTTAGTCCCTTGTGTATAAAGAAGATTTCTGGCTGCATTCGTAGAACCAAACTGTACATTTTTACGCGTTTGGAGTTGTGTGCGTAAATCTTGAGATTTAGCACGAAGGACTCCATTTTCATGGCGTATAATTTATAAGTTTGGTACTTTGCGTAAAGCAGTATAAGAAGGTTGTTGGTGTATGACAGAAGCTTTACCAACGACATTTTTATGCTGCACACGTTTAGGTACATTCACATTAGATGTGCAAATATCGTTATGAATTTTATCTACACTGTCAAAGACAAGAGACTTACCTTTACGCGTGGAGCGTAAAAATTGATTATCTACCACATCACAGACGGGAGATTTTGCTTTACGCGAGGAGCGTAATTTATTTGGGCCTACCACGTTACCGACGGGAGACTGATTCTTACACTTAGAAGCATAAACTTTAGAGTCTGCCCCATTACGAATGGGAGATTCATTCTTATGTACTGAGCATAAAATTTGGTTCTTACCCACTGAGCGTAAAACTTGATTCTTACGCAGTGGGCATGAAACCTGATTATCTTCACCGTTACAAACGGAAGATAAATCGTCACACTTTGAGTGCAACTCTGAAGTAAGGACTGCCTCGTTACGAACGGGACCCCCTACGACAGGAGTGGGAAGAATTCCCTTGTCATCAGAAGCAACAGAGAGATCAGAAACCACTTTGGATTTGGGAATCCAAACTTTTCGTGCTTTGCAAGACTTTTGAACATTAAAGTGGCGAGAACCACCCCCAGTTCAGAGCATTTCTTCATAGGCAGTCTGGTCGAAGTGTACAACCAGAGTCTTCTTGGTCGAACCGACCGAAACATCATCATATTGAGCAATCGCCTCCTCGTTAGAGGAGAAGGTCGTCCCCAGCAGAGTCGCCATTTTGTTTTACTTAACAAAAATGCCAAACAAAAGTTGGATTTTGAAAATAAAATGAGAAAAAGTACAAGAAGTACAAATTTGATTCTAGGAAAGTATTGCTATGGAAGTCTGATCTGTAAATGATCACTTTGTTCCTTGGACTATATGATGATGATGAAGATCACTGCTTGAAGTAGAACAACTTGGAAGAACTAAGTCACCAGAAAGGTATTGACGCACTTGGGCACTGATGGCGAGGCCGAATGCTTTCCTGCTTTGCTTCACTCTGTTCTGAAAGAAAAGTTGTAGAAGAATGCTCCGGAGGATCAAAAATCTCGAAGTTCTGATCTCTGTATTCTCTCATGTCTCTCCGTCTGTCTCTCTCCGAGAAAAATAAGTCTATTTATAGACTTGGGCTCTTGTACATAAAAACTTAGCAAAAGTTCCATCTTTACGCTAACAACTGCCACTCATGATCGAGGCCATCCTCTGTATATGTTGACGTGTGTCCCATCACTTCAGTAAGGATAGGATGCATGTACACACGTTCTTCGAAAAGAGTGGCATGAAAGCCACGTAAGCAAACCATGTTCCAAACTGGTGGAAAAGAATAGGGCGTAAAAATAGCCCAATGTACTCTGAGCGTAAAGCAGTGGATTTGGCATAAAATAGCCTTGACAGAGACTTTCCGCGTAAAGTGGTTATTAAATAACCTTGAGCGTAAAAGCAGCTCAAATAGACTTTACGCACACGTCGACTGTTGAGCGTAAAGGCTCGTATAATCTTCGTGCATAAAAGAAGCCGTAGTGTGAGCGTAAAGTAGCTCAATCCACACACTAAATGACAATATTGGTCTCTGTGTAAATACAAATCCCTTTGTGATATATGCCATCATTAAAATCTCCATGTCAGAGTTTGCATTAAATGCGAGATTTGACAGCTTTGTCCAGCGTAAAAGAGGCTGCTCTGTCCTTGGCATAAAATCATAGGTGTAGACCCAAGCGTAAAATGATCAGCCTGCTTAGGCGTAAATTGATTAGCCTAGTCTTGGGCGTAAAGAGATTACCCGCTCTGCTAGGCGTAAAAACTAATCACTTATGAATGAGATGACTCTTTCTTTGAAGCACTTTTTACGCTCCTACAGCGACGTGATCGCGAACCGAAAGCATCGAAAGCATCGAAAGCTGCGTATCGGCTTCGTGGATGTGTGGGCTTTGACGGAATTCAAATTGGTCGCGTGTGCGCGACGAATTTGATACGTATCCGTCGAAATTCACCGTATCGGCCTCTGTACAAATTTTCCAATTACTTTGTGCACGCTCGTCAGATCGAGACGAAACTGGCGCCAACAGGACCGTATCATTTTTTTGGTCATGTATGCCAAGTTTGGTCCAATTCTGAGACAGTTGATTGGATCGCCGTTTCGCGGGCCCTACGATCCGACTCAACGGGCAATTTTGTGCACGGCCCGTCGGAATCAAAAATTGGACATACGGTTGGGTTCGTATTGGAAAACCAGATCCGTAGACATATAGTTTGACGACTTTAGAGACCATTAACTCTGGCACGCTTTTCGGTGCAAATCGGGTCCAACGACGGACATCGTTTTTGCCAAAAATTACCGTTTTGCCCTTGTGTCCTGAATTGGACTTAAGGACAGGCAATCCTAGCTAATTTGACTATTATAAGAATGTTAGAAATGTTTGTTTCAGCTTTCGGAGACAGTTGTGAGATGTGGATTTATTTGACTCACCAGTTGACTATATTTTGTGGGATCTGCGTGCAACCTCCAGGCAAGTATACCTTGCCTCCCTCTACAGTTTTATTTACATGCATTTTATTTCAGTTTTCAGTCTTTGATTGTTTATGGACATGTGCTTTTCGTATTATATTCTTTTAATTTGTTTTTATTGTATATAGCCGTGTTCTTGTTTGGTTTTGTGGTTCACACTTGGAGTTTCTTGTTAGTACCTTGCTTGAGTCGTGTCATAGAATGAGTACGTGTAATTGAACTGTTAAATCTTTGATATTATTTTCTTAGCACCAGAGAGTCCATACTCGGGACGATGGTGTTTTCCTTGATCTGTTTACATCCGTAAGTCCACACTCGGGATGAGGATGTCGATTATTTGCACCAGAGAGTCCACACTCGGGACGAGGGTGTTGACTTGATTTGACTTGACTTGCACCAGAGAGTCCACACTCGGGATGAGGGTATTTACATCAGAGAGTCCACACTCGGGACGAGGATGTAGTACTTGCACCAGAGAGTCCACACTCGGGACGAGGGTGCCTTGCCGTGAACTAACCAGAGATTCCACACTCGGGACGAGGGTTAGTGCTTAGTTCAAACCAGAGAGTCCACACTCGGGACGAGGGTTTGGTTTCTTCTATTGATCTCGTGTATTCGTTCATCCGGCAGTTCATTTATGCGTAGTTGTTCTAGTGTTCGTGTGTTCGTGTTCGTGTTTGTGTTCGTGTTCGTGTTTGTGTTCGAGTTTGTGTTCGTGTTCGTGTTCGTAGTCATTGTCGTGTTCCTGTTTCTTCTTGTTTATTTTCTCTCGCATGATAAAACTGTTAGATAGGCATGTATATTATGTATCTTGCTATGTCCTCTGAGGACCTGATGATCTCTTCAGGTTTAGCGATTGCATAGAGTTAGCTAGTGGTTCTGGATGACAGATGTGATGATATGCTTGCAGGATTCAGGTATCGTTATTGTGTTTATTATCCGCTCGTACTTTCATACCTTATCATGAGATATCCTGTTTCTTGATTCAATTTTAGACTCTTGTTATTTCCTTTAGAGTCTTATCGGACATATATGCTAGTGGGCTGCAGACCATGACCCATAGTGTTCCTTCATGTTTCGTACACTTATTGTGGATTGAGATATAGATTTGTTTGCCATGATTTGGCAGTATACCATAGCCTTGACAGTGTTTACGTATTCGAGTCGGGCTGGAGTCCGTTCGATACGTAGCTGGCTTGTTCACGTGCTTGCGTCCGAAAATCGGGTGCGGGTCGTGACAAGTTTTTTTGGTGGTCCATGCAGGTCAGAGCATATCGTACCGGTTACGTAACTGTACTGGTACGAGCCTGCGCATCTGACTAAACCTTAGGAATCTCAATCCACTATGTCTTGAAAATTCTCCTAGAAATTCTCTACGTCCTTGAAAACTCCATATTTGCTCTCGATTATACTTCCTTGCTTTCCGTACCATTGATTCTCGTCGCTTCCTATTCTGGGGTGACGAATGATCGTGCTGTCTAGAATCTATTAGAAATTCTTAAATTATAGTAATATTGCTTGACTATTGAATATTTGGTTGTTTATAGATATGAGGATTATAGATGCCATATGCCTAGATATCTGTTGGTAGAATCGTTAGCAGTTAGTTAGAGGATTATAAGATTTTGGTGACTTGTGTTCTAAGCAATTAGTGTGACCTATGGTGGGTAGAAGTCCTCGAGATTTCGTAAATACCAAATGACTGGAGAAGGCCATAAAATATTTTTGAGGAATTAAATTTGAGGAGACTTTGAATTTTAAGGAATAGTCATGAATTAGAATTTCGAGGACAAAATTATTTTTAAGGTGGGTAGATTTGTAGCTCCCCTTCCCAAAAATTGTTGAATTATTTTTTTTTATTATTATTATTAAATGGCGATTTAAGATTTTATGAATAATCATTTAGTTAATTATTACGGTAGGTGACTTTAGCCATGGTTAAGATTTGGAGTACAAAGCGACCAGAAATCGTGGCACGGATAGTGCAGTGGCGTGCTTTGACTAGTGTTTAGCCATGGTAGGGGAATGTAAAGCTATAGTGAAGTCCTAACTTGGAAAACCAGGCCAAGTTATAGCATGACCATTATAAATAAGTTTAATTAATTATTATTATATTTATTGACTTGTAGGAGACCCGTTTGTGTCGATTTAGTCCGATCTGAGCCCGAACCGAATTCAAGCCCATGTAGACATATAGTACGTCGAAAGAGGCCCATATAAACAATTATGGGTGTGATATAATTAGTGTATTTATTTTAGTAGGTAAATAAGTGATTTTATATAAATGGGCTTTGTATATGAGATATGTGTATTGATGTTTGGTTTCTGAGTGTATGATGGCAGGTCCTAGGAAATGTCTTTCGGGATTTATGAGAATTGCTAGGCTATATTTATACTGGTGAAAATATAGGTTCATACATTTAGGGTATACAAATATCTGGCATTACATGTATATTAAGATATCTTATTTATATAAATACAGTCTAGTATATGTGTGTAAAATATAAGTATAAAATATAGGTATATACATGTATATAAATATGGATATATAAATGTGTGTATGTATATATAAATGTATATTACATATGTGTGTATTTGTAGATATATATAAATGTATATTATATATGTGTGTATGTTTATATATATATATATATATATATATATATATATATATATATATATATATATATATATATATATATATAGGCATGTATATATATATATATATATATATATATATATATATATATATATATACATGCCTATATATATATATATATATATATATATATATATATATATATATATATATATATATATATATATATATATATATATATATATATATATATATATATATATATATATATATAGGCATGTATGTAAGTATATATATATATACTTACATACATGCCTATATATATATATATATATATATATATATATATATATATATATATATATATATATATATATATATATATATATATATATATATATATATATATATATATATATACTTACATACATGCCTATATATATATATATATATATATATATATATATATATATATATATATATATATATATATATATATATATAGGCAAAAATATATATATATATATATATATATATATATATATATATATATATATATATATATAGGCATGTATGTATGCGTATATATACGTGAGCGTATATATATATGTATATATGTATATATATTCTAAACTCTAGATATATAATAAGATTTTGGAGTATATATGGTTATATGAGTAATATAGGAGTATATATATACATAGATGTATATATGTATATATAGATATAATATATAGTAAACAAAAAGAAAAAGAAAAAGGAAAAGAAATAGGCAAGCAGCCCCAGGCCCAAGCCCAGCCGGCCAGCCCAGGCCCAAGCCCGGCCAGCCAGGCCAGCCCGAGCGCTCAGCACCCCCAGGCCCATCGGCTCTGTTAAATAACATATATATATATATATATATATATATATATATATATATATATATATATATATATATATATATATATATATATATATATATGTGTGTGTGTGTGTGTGTGTGTGTATGACCGAACGTGAGAGAGAAGAACGGAAACGAAAACCTCAAAACCCTAATTCAACTCCCCGCCACGTCGACCCCTGTACCTGGCGACCCTTCTTGGCCCCGCGCGCCGCCTCCACAGCACCGGCGACCGGCCGGAGCGCCACCAGGACCGCCGGGCGCAACAGAGAAGAAACACAGCGGTAGCAGCAGTCGCACCAAGTGCGTCGAGTTCCAGGTCAACTTACTCCCTCCCTGTGTGATTATTTTGCAATATACGAATTCCTATGCATAGGAGATATGACCCCCTAGAGATCCTAACAAGTAGAATCTAATATGGTCGAACCATCGATTCACGAAAGCGACTCAAAAAACCCGAAAAAGGTATTTTCGACAGTTTCAAGACTGTGCCCAAACACCCAAGTTTAGCGATTGATTTCCGCCAACAGCGACAACTTCTTCCAAAAATAACTGATAAAACCTTTAGACAACCTATAGGGTCTCGTAACCCTTCTTGTTGATTCTGATTTCATCAAATAGATGAAAAGATATTCGACTCGAAAGTTCAACAAAAACCTGTTTTTCAAAACTAAAGAAAATAGAAAAATTCATCCACACGACGTACGTCCCGCCAATCCGGGCGACGTGATCGCAAACCGAAAGCATCGAAAGCTGCGTATCGGCTTCGTGGACGTGTGGGCTTTGACAGAATTCAAATTGGTCGCGTGTGCGCGACGAATTTGATGTGTATCCATCAAAATTCACCGTATCGACCTCTGTGCAAATTTCTCAATTACTTTGTGCACGCTCGTCAGATCGAGACGAAACTTACGCCAACAGGACCGTATCATTTTTTTGGTCCTGTATGCCAAGTTTGGCCCGATTCTGAGACAGTTGATTGGATCGTCGTTTCGCGGTCCCCACGATCCGACTCAACGGGCGATTTTGTGCACGGCCTGTCGAAATCCAAAACTGGACATGTGATTGGGTTTGTATCGGAAAATTGGATCCGTAGACATATAGTTTGACGACTTTAGAGACCATTAACTCTGGCACACTTTTCGGTGCAAATCGGGTCCAACGACGGACATCGTTTTTGCCCGAAATTACCGTTTTGCCCCTGTGTCCAGAATTGGACTTAAGGACAGGCAATCCTAGCTAATTTGACTATTCTGAGAATGTTAGCAATGTTTGTTTCAGCTTTCGGAGACAGTTGTGAGATGTGGATTTATTTGACTCACCAGTTGACTATATTTTGTGGGATCTGCGTGCAACCTCCAGGCAAGTATACCTTGCCTCCCTCTACAGTTTTATTTACATGCATTTTATTTCAGTTTTCAGTCTTTGATTGTTTATGGACATGTGCTTTTCGTATTATATTTTTTTGAGTTATTTTCATTGTATATAGCCGTGTTCATGTTTGGTCTTGTGGTTCACACTTGGAGTTTCTTGTCAGTACCTTGTTTGAGTCGTGTCATAGAATGAGTACGTGTAATTGAACTGCTAAATCTTTGATATTATTTCCTTAGCACCAGAGAGTCCACACTCGAAACGATGGTGTTTTCCTTGATCTGTTTACATCCGTGAGTCCACACTCGGGATAAGGATGTCGATTATTTGCACCAGAGAGTCCACACTCGGGACAAGGGTGTTGACTTGATTTGACTTGACTTGCAACCAGAGAGTCCACACTCGGGACGAGAGTGTTTACATCAGAGAGTCCACACTCGGGACGAGGATGTAGTACTTGCACCAGAGAGTCCACACTCGGGACGAGGGTGCCTTGCCGTGAACTAACCAGAGAGTCCACACTCGGGACGAGGGTTAGTGCTTAGTTCAAACCAGAGAGTCCACACTCGGGACGAGGGTTTGGTTTCTTCCATTGATCTCGTGTATTCGTTCATCCGGCAGTTCATTTATGCGTAGTTGTTCTAGTATTCGTGTGTTCGTATTCGTATTCGTGTTTGTGTTCGAGTTTGTGTTCGTGTTCGTGTTCGTAGTCATTGTCGTGTTCCTGTTTCTTCTTATTTATTTTCTTCCGTATGATAAAAATGTTAGATAGGCATGTATATTATGTATCTTGCTATGTCCTCTGAGGACCTGATGATCTCTTCAGGTTTATCGATTGCATGGAGTTAGCTAGTGGTTCTGGATGACAGATGTGATGATAGGCTTGCGGGATTCAGGTATCATTATTGTGTTTATTATCCGCTCGTGCTTTCATACCTTATCATGAGATATCCTATTTCTTGATTCCGTTTTAGACTCTTGTTATTTCCTTTAGAGTCTTATCGGACATATATGCTAGTGGGCTGCAGACCACGACCCATAGTGTTCCTTCATATTTCGTACACTTTTTGTGGATTGAGATATAGATTTGTTTGCCATGATTTGGCAGTATACCATAGCCTTGACAGCATTTACGTATTCGATTCGGGCTGGAGTCCGTTCGATACGTAGCTGGCTTGCTCACGTGCTTGCGTCCGAAAACCGGGTGCGGGTCGTGACATTAAGGAACCTGAGAATGTGTAGGAGACTCTTCACTAGAAACTTTTAGTTCACTCTAAATCATGTTGTAATAAACAGCTCATTAGGACTAAATATTCCTTAACCTATCCCAAAGTTGAATAGTAACATGGTTGTCAATTTAGGTTAGTCATCTTTATATTCTAGTGAATAGTTTAAATAATGGTTTTAAGAATAATTGTAAGGGAGTTTAATACTGAGTAGTTAATATTTGGGTTTAACCAAATATTATAATTGTAGAACTACAAAATACCAATTTAGAGCTTGTTTAGTTATTAACCAACTTGTACTCAATAAACCAGGAGGATATCCAGCTTCCTTGATTACCAGTACTTTTCCAGAGCCAGGCAAGTACTTTTCTACGGTTTTGTGCATTTATATTCTTGTACTCTTTCTTGTGATACGTCATAACACGATATCATGTACCCATGTACTCTTGTACTCCTGTACTATCTTGTTCTTGTACTTACTTGTGTCGGGCGGGGAAATACACTAGCCATGTGACCAAACCCTGGTTACTATATTCATGTAGATAGCTTAGGCCTCGCATCGTGCATGCGGGCCCTAAGCAGTACCATATTCATGTACTCCTGTGCATGCTCTTGTACTCATCCCAGTCGGTCACATGGACTAGATGTATTTCGATATTGTGCACTTATCATGTCTGGTACTTCAGGGTTATAGTTTCACTCCTGTACATTATGTTTCCTGTATTTTACATGTTCCTGTACTTTATATTCCTGTACTATAGTTCCTGTACTTATTTCCTGTACTACTTTTCTGTAGTTTCCTGTTTATTTCTGTATTTCATTTTCTTGTACTCCTGTACTCAGTTCATATCATGTTCATGTTTTATTACCTAGAACTGTACTTTGCTCCGCTCCTGAATATGATATATTGCAGGTGAGTTGGAGGCCCTTTGCAACACGTATTATGGCCGAGAGCCTGTAAATGCAGGAGAGCTAGCTGGAGTTGCTCTTGACTTAGAGGCTGCAGAAGCCTAGAGCTTTACTATTATCACTTTACATTTTCTTTGTATTTGAGACTAGTAGACTCTATCTTTTATTTTGCTGGAATGTAATAAATTCTGAGACTTGTACTTTACTCTGGATTTGGGATACATTTATAGATGTTGTGATTTCATACTTGTTCATGATTATCTGGTTAGATTTTCCTAGATTGGTACAGCTTACTTCGTCGTATCTAACGACGAAGGTTGGGCGTGTCCGACTCGTGTCCGATTATTCGAGAGCGGGTCGTGACAGAAACCATTATAAATAAGGCAAAATGTCGATATCTTATATTTCAGCATAAACGTATAGCCTGCAAAATGGACGATGCGAATTATAATCGGATCGTAAGATGTGCGACTTCGGTGAAGAGTTGGTTGACACGGATAAATAGTACCTAAGAGATAGTTGGTTACGTTATGGCGAAACTCATTTGAGTATGATTGAAACACGCAAAACTTAGAGGGTTGGATCGTATAACTCGAGGGTTCGATGTTGGATAATCGGTAATTCGGTTACGCGATCAAAGTATAGTAGGATGCGACGAATCAAAAAAATGAGTTGATGCATATGGAAAAGTTTGTAGTGAACTTGAAGGTATGCAATACGAACTAAATTCGACGTTGATGCAGATTCAAAGTTGACCCTCGTGTTATCGAAATTGATATGGCTTATCGAAATCGATACGCGAGAAAACGTAAGCACGATGTGAGAACACAAAATGGGGCAGGCCAACGATATCGAAATTTTCGAAAAATAGCAATACGGAAGTGTTGAACTAGTTGATCGTAAACTTTGTGATTGATCATACGAGACCATAATGTCGTTGACGATTGTTTCGATGTGTATCGCATCTCGGATGTCGACAGTGGGTAGATAGACTCAAAATCAATACGAATAGATATTTCATGAATTTTGAAATCATCGACGGTAGTGCATGACTTTACTCGAAGAATAGTTGTGCCTCAGTTGCACAAATAGAAATGGTTTTGTCCGAATTTGGGTAGTCGCATAGAAATCTTCAGAACGTGATTTGGCTCCGAAATAATATAGCATGGTTTGTAGTAATTGTCCTTCGTTAATGATCCACAATTATCGAGCGTAGCTTCGGGGCAGCTGACCTTAGAAAGACTTGACCGCCAAATCAAAGTGAATGTTGCAGATCCGTAAGATGACCCATGCAATATCGCATATAAAATTGTATCGGTAACAAATATAATGTGGTACATGTTGATGATAAATCTAGGCGATTTTGAGAATCGTGCTATGCACGAGAACGAGCAGTAAGAGAATGACTTACGAAGTTATGTCGTTAGATTTGGATTCACCTTGCAATTGAGCTTGCGTGAATCGAACTTATATTCGATGTTGTGAGACAAGCAAGTTGAAAATTTGGCTAGTAAAATTCCTACTCGATAGGAATCGAACGTAAGATGCATAGTAAAGACCTTCGTGTCAAAGCGATTGTTGCCTGTTAGCATCGTCGACTCGAATTGAACTTTTGTGTCGGATAGATTATGGCCTTTGTGCAGTATCAATTTAAAGTTGCACCGGGAGAATCTAAGCATGATGTGTAAGTAAGTCACCTAGTAGGCGTAGCCCTGAGTGTTGATACATTTGTAAGTTAACAAAGGAAATCGTATCGAGATAAGTTGCATAGCCAAACTTCGAAAATAGTTGGACAATGGCTTCGAATGCAAGGCGTTGCGAAGGATCGTTGCGATCGGATGTGCGACAGCTCGACGCGATGCATAGAATTGATAGTCCATACGAAACTTACGAAACGAGAAATGCAATTTTGAACCACGTCGCATGTAGTGACTATATTGAATGAATCACGTATGTATCGAATATACAGATGCGATAAAATTTTAAGAACAGTCGCTAAAGATAAGTCCGATTGGGAGTACGAGATGGCAAGCATAGGATTGAAATTTATCTGTCAGCTTTGTTCTAATTTTCTACCACTGGGATTGGCTGAAATACACATATTTTTGGGATGCCTTGAATAGGTGTACAATCTAAATCAAGTTGTATACTGAATTCAAATTGAGCGGCAGGAAAGAATGAAAGTTAATGAAAACTTGCACGAGTTTTTCAAACAGAACAACGATAGTTGGACGAGATCGTAAAACGATCTAGAGAAATATTTGGAATTGAGTGTTGGTTTCGGTTCGAGGACGAACCTTGTTTTGAGTGGTATATTATGTAATGCCCCGCTCTATACGGTGCATTATGTTGAGTCGTTGACTCGAAGGGTCGCGTTGATCCGATTAAGTATCGATGCGAATCGATACAAGAGTTACCTTGTCCCGATAATGCATCGAGTTGGATCGATGCAAAGAGTTACGTTGATCCGAGGAACGTATCGAGTAAGATCGATGCAAGTGTTAAGTTGGCCCGAGAGAAATCATTGAGTCGGCTCGAACATTCTAAGAAATCGAATCGACGAAAGGCATTAGTCTGATTCGAACAAGTATTAATTTTAGTTGGTTTCGTGTGCAGGCTATACGTTTATGCTGAAATATAAGAGGTCAACATTTTGCCTTATTTGAAATGGTGTCCGCAAAACCAAATCACCGCCTTGCTACGGACTGAAGTTTAGGCACGGTAGGCCAAATCGCTTGGATAATTCAACGTAGCGCAAAGTGTTCAAATGGCCAAGTCAGAAGAGTTGGCCGTGCAACAAGTTATGAAATCGAGCTGCATCGGCTCGGCAAATTGACAAGGCGTATCGGCTTAAGGTGGGGGGACTTTGACTTCTCTTTCCTACTCCTTCATGCCTAAGTAAAATATATCGTTGTATGCTAAGTTAACCTATCGAGACCACGGGCATGGCTCGATCGAGAGATGAACATAGTGCGTGTCGAACACTAGATAGAATAATTGAAATGAAACGTACATCAAATGTACGCGTTGCTATGGAATATTTAATATCGCAAAGGCGAGCGCCTCGGTGCACAAGCCATAAGAATATGGGATAACTGTATCGACAAGTGTCTCAACGCATGAGTCATTCTGTGCCCCCGTGCACGAGTTAGTATGCTAGAATATTGAAAGACTATATCGGCGCGAGCGCCTTAGT
>JANAVB010034616.1:497045-557045 GCA_029216955.1 Iris pallida | reverse complement strand
ATAGGAGTTTTGATTGATAGTTAGCCAAGTCTAGTATTACATTTCCACACGACTCGTCGTCCTTAGATGTTCTCCTTGCAGTGTTCTTATCCTTCTTACATGTTATCTACTGTCATATTAGTAGGCATGTTTTATGTATCTTGCTAGTCCTCTGAGGACCTGATGATCTCTTCAGGTAGCAGATTTACACGTAGTTAGCTGAGCATGTGGCAGTTGACTTCATCTGCATGATTCAGGTATTTTTGTTAGTATTATCGATTTACTATCCTTCTCGTGCTTTTATAATATATTCTGCTTATTTTATAGACTCATATCATTCTTGGAGTCTAATCGGACAATATGCTAATGGGCTGCAGACCATGATCCACACTTGTTTATTCTTGTTTTACATGATTCTTGTGGATTGAGATATAGTTTAGATTAGACATGATACCCTATGCTGGACAGCTTATACGTACTCGAGTCGGGCTGGAGTCCGCTCGATACGTAGCTGGCTTGCTCACGAGCTCGCGTTCAAAAATCGGGTGCGGGTCGTGACAAGTTTTATGGTGGCCCCTACGTACTGGCCTTGGCAATTAGACAAAACATGACTTGTTGGATCATTGCACCTCACCAGGCGACACACAAGGCAAGATACCTTGCCATCTTTACTGCTTACATTTAGTTGTATTTTATTTCGTTTATTGTATCTATATTCCTTGTTTATTATTTTTCTTTTGCTTGTGGACCTAGAGTTAAGAGACTTCCGTCACTAGAGTGCATGTCATTGACTTTGTCACGATTGTATCACGAGATGTGTGTGAGGTGTGAGTGACATGTAGAGGTCACTTGCGTGTTGGCTGATCTCCCGTGCGCATGCGTAGGAATAAATATCAATAGATGCATGTTAGAAGACTTGACAGTTATTAAATATAAAACAGTGTTGTGGAAGTGACATGTGTTGGTGTGTCGTGGTTACGATGCATGTATAGTATCATTGGGAGGGAGGGGACAGCTACTAGCGTAGGGGATACATTTACTTTTTACACATTTATGGGTGATAGTGACTCGAATGAGCGCTACTTGTTGCCCGGCCGATAGTGTCTCGGATGAGCGCTACTTGACGGCCACTCTTTATTACTTGCTTGCGTGAATCCGTTACAGCCCCTGCGTAGAACGTTGTCATCAAAGTGCATATCACATAGATGATTAGGTACCCCGTTGTGTCATAGATTATAGTATTTACTTTTGCAGTTATATATGGCATGTTCTTCATGTATCTTGTCACGTCCCTCTGAGGACCTGGTGATCTCTCCAGGTGTGTGTTTCGTGATTTCTGCAGGTGCTTTAGCTAAGGCCATGACTTGTGCTCTATTCCGTCGAGATGTTGCTTTTGGATCGTCATTTCGTTCGCTTGACCAAATCACTTTCTTTGTATATTTCTTCCCTATTCTAATTGGTTGGTAGTAGATTTGTTTCCGCCCAACGATTGTATACATGACAAACTCAAAGTTGCTTTTATATCATTATTTATCTTCGTGGATGAGATTTAGTATCTTGGCTTTCTACATTTTACAGCTTATGTATACATACAAGCCTTCATTACTCGTATGTATACAGCTGGCATGATACGTATTTAGTTTCAAGTATTTTGGGACTGGGGCATTACATGTTTTTGTGGTGGCCCATGCAGGTCGAGTTTGCCGTTTCGGTTACATGACTGTACCAAACGGGCCTGCAATATAGGATTAGAGTCTAGGATCTCATTCACCTGCTTGACCCCCTTTCTTGACTAAATTTTTGAATCACTTGTTCAACTTCATGATCTACACCTTGCTTGAGCTTTTTCTACCGTAATCCTTATTTCCACACTTGATAGGAGGATGACTACACTAATATATGCTCATAGGTTAACCACATGGCTAGAAGGATTACATTGACAACTAGTATGTATTGAGATCCTATTTAAGTTATAAAGAGATGAGGATAAGAGGAACCATATTTTTCTAGAAGTATGAACTTAAGGATTAGTTAATTCTAAGTTGGGTAGTAGCAACATTAATAATTTTGAAGGATTTTAGAACTTTATTAGATCTACAAAAGGATAGTGGGATCTATATACAATTGAGAAAGGAAGTTGCTTTGATTTTGAGTTTTGATTTTGAAGGTCTTTGAGAAATATTTATGAATCATTTGTTTATAGCTATACCTCCTTGAAGAGATGTAAAGTTAGTTGAAAAGAATTTTTGATGCTGCTGTAAGATTTATGAGGGCGGTTAATAAAGTTTGGTTTTAAATTGGGTTGTAGGGTTCCCAATTAATAAGCTCGTAAAATTTTGAATTTTAAGTTTGGAGTAAGGTTATTAACAATATTGGTTAAAAATATTTTGAAGGATATATAATCAAATTAAGGATCTACTTTAAACTCTTGTATGAATTACGATTGATAACTCCTATTTAAATTTTGAGTTTAAGATTTGGATTAACGATAGAAGAAGAAAAGTATATAGATTTGATTTGTGACGCAATAAAGGTTTATTCGAGATTGATTGGAAATTTTGGAAAAAAAAATTATGTGATCACTGATAAGATCATTTGAATATTGAGTTTAAAGTTAGATTGCTAATATTACAATCTTTGGAAAAAGTTACTAAAGATGTGGTGAAAAGTTATTTTAATTGATTAAAGGAATTTACCATTTAAAAGTCGTGATTATGTTTGAATGACTTAGATGAGTACGTTAAAATATTGAGCGGTAAATTTTAGATTGCTCGTGATATGCTAAGGATTTAGCTTGAGAATTATTTGAGAAAATTTTGGAGTTTAAAGTTTTGAAGTAATATTAAAATTTTATAGATTCATGATTTATGAACTCTTGAGTTTGAAAGTTGAAGTAAAAATGTTAAATTTTGAAAAGTTAGTAGTAACAGGATGAAAGATCACTTGGAGAATTATGGAAGGGATTAAACTTTTAATCATGATTAAATTAGACGGCTTGGAGTAATACAAATTTTGGTTGTTCATTTTGGAAAAAAAATAACTCTTTGAAGGAAACTTGGGTCTTTAAATGATAAGCCGCCAAGATAAGCCTAATGGGTTAGAAGGATTCCACTTTAATTGCCATATCCCTCATGGCCATGATAGTAGCATATAAACAAGTGTTGTTAGTCATCTACAAAATCATGTGGTTATATTTCAATCTTGACTCACTCGACATTCCCTCAAACCTAGATTTTATCGTGACTTTCTAACCATTTGAAACTTGAGAAATGATTAGATTGTTCCTTAATCATACTCCATCTAAGTGGCTATCATATCTTTAGAAACTGTATTTCTAGCTTATTTTACCTTGATTTACTAGAATCTGAATTATCATTATTTCATGCTTTAGCTTGGTCATTTATTTTGTGCGTTGATCATTATCTCATGAACTCCCACTTTCTATTTTAAATTCTTCTGTGTCCTTTACCGTGACTTGGATATTTGGAGCACAATACTAGATTTTTCCATCCAATAAATTTCATATGCAAGACCTAGACGAGCCCACCTTCATGTAGGTATACCACGTCTTGACACGACTTTCGGGTCATAGAGACTAAATCATAACCCTACCATGGTACCGATATACTTTTCGACCACATATAGGGACTCAATCTCGACTATATTCTTTCAACCCGATATGTGATGATGTTCTACTTGATTTCCTTTAATGCTTAATTTTGCGCCTTACCTTGATTGCTTAATTCATTATCCCATCACACTACTAGTTTAACTCTTGTACGCTGGGTAGAAAATCTCACGACCTAACCAACATTTTGTGGACCACATTGATAGGTTCACTTGGAACATAGAATTCAGTGGACCCTAACTTATCTAGTCAACCAAGCCGACTGTATAGGCCCAAACTTTGGGCAAGACTTGATTTTTAATAAACCTTGGACTATTTAGTTCCCTTTATCATGGTCCCTTACTTATACTTTGACTATTTTAATGCTAACTTAGCATAAATTTTGCAAGCTTATTTTCTTATCAAGCTTAATCATGACGTATTTTATTGGGTCGCTCCCAATAACATACTGTCTAATCAGAACCGGTACATGATGGTCTGATCAACCAATTTGTCACGACGAGCACCCATTATGAGGGTACGAGAGCGTAACAACGCCCAGCCTACGTCGCAATGTCGGCGGTAGAACGATGTTCTAGGTCATGAACTATAACTAACATAATATGAATACTCTCCATAAGGAGACCAACACAGAGGTACAACTCAATCACAATCTAGAGATAGAATATGGTACGATAAAATAGATAAGAGAATCCTCAACTGAGGTACAACAGAAAGAAATAACAAAGTCTCAACATCTCTAAAATATACAACTCTGAAAATAAAGACAACAGCTAAACATAAAAAAAGAACAATCTAAGCTATCTACACTATGCAAGGTATCATCCTGAGCAGCTGCCTGAACCTCCCCAGGGGTCCAGGTCGCGGGTGTCAACTAGGCAAGCTCCAAGTAAGGGGTGCAGGGTTCCTCATCATCCTCTGTAAAATTTTCAACAGGTCCAGTCAGGACGGGAGCGAGCACAGTACATCTCAACAGTTCATAGCAGGTTAGAAAATATAATCATGCAATAAAGTAAGATATAGATACTGAAGGAAATACAGTATGTAAACAGAGAGAGAACTGTAATAGAAATATCTACTATAAGTAGAGAGCTACCAGTGACTAGTGATTTAGAGTACAAAGTCGACATGTGAACGGCTTGATTGTACATGGCTATACTAAAGAGGCGTACATGGCTATTCTACTTTGGAATTGTTCACATGGCTATTTATACTCCCCCGTACCCCCAATTAATACACAAGGATCCAACCAAGTTATGTTATGATTCTATGTAACAGCCCCCGAAGGGTGGTAAGCCCCCAAAGGGTGGTAAGCCCCCAAAGGGTGGTACATAGTAGTCCCATAAATGGGGATTCTGATAGACCCAATAAATGGGATAAGGATTCAGAGAAGACTCTGTGATCATATGGGTATATATCACAAGTGATCAAAGAACCAAAGAAGCATATGATACGCCATGTAAGTGAAACGTACAGAACATAGTGTACCCGATGCTCCCTGAAGGGATAACATCTCAAGAAGGGATCCATATAGTACTAATCCGTGTGACCAACGTGACAGTATCAAGTAAAGTAATTTAATACAGGAAATAATTTTAAGCAGGATATAAAATGATCAGAGAATGTACTCGCCTCGTATCTGAATGTCTGAAGTAAATGTACTGTCCGAGATGAGATACCTAACTCCTAGTTAGAGCAACACAAGTCAAGATGTATACAGGGGATGATAAATGTAATCTACTATGCATCTGCATGCTGTCTAGGTCAAACTAGACCAAAGTCAACTCTCGGTCAACTCTAGTCAACTAGACTGGTCAAACTAGGTCAAGCCTAAGCCAAACAAGTCTAACAAGTCTCACTAGGCCTAACCAAGCCTAGTCTAGCAATCACACACCAATCACAAGTCATACTAGACTACCAACACACAATCATTGGTGTATTCATAACATACATATAAGCCTTATGCCCTATAGTCCACATCACATATTTTTCATATTATATATATCTATCTATATACACATACATGTATATATAACTATAGGAAAATCTCTATTTACCACATTAACACATTTAGCCATGTATAGTATATATTATATAGAGAGAGAGAGAGCAAGGCATGTAATATGTTCATGTGTGTATGGCAAAGTGTCAATAGAGTGTCAATGTGATGTATACATGTGTATGTGGCATGTGCAAGAGTGTTAGAGATATACATGATTGTGTGGTACCAATGGGAATAGGAAAAATCAGTGAACTATAGGCTATGCAGTGAGGGGTAAGATGTAGACTAAAGTGTGGGTGTGCAATGTCATAGGAACTTAAGTGACAGTGTCTAGTGTCAATGTTGCTTGGTGTGTGTGTGTGATATACATGTTATATATATGCTATGAGGGACTGCTCATATAGTCCTAGGTAATGCAAACAGTGGCATGTTAAGGACTGGGTTTGGGGCTAGTATAGGACTGGAAAAATGCAGGCTGAATGGGCTGGGTATATAGGCTGGTGTCACATGTGTGCCAAAATAGTTTATATGAAGTCCCTACTCAAATTAACCTTCAACTCAGGAATCAATATAATGCCTTCAGTTAACTGACATTATAATTATAGATACCCAACCACAACATTCTTTCAGTTTAATATAGGAAGAAACCAAATCGAAACAACCACAGTCCAGTCCATATTAAAATACACTGATTTCCAGTCCAAAATAATATCCAGGTTCATACATTGAAGAACCACTTATCTCAGTAAATAGAATTTCGAAAGTGAAGGGAAATCAGTTGACAGTAAAAACAAAAGGAAGGAAAAACAGTTCAAGTTTAAAAAACTGGAAAAACAGTACAATGTTAAAAGGAAGACATGGCAGCTAACAATGTATGAGAACAGTAGCATATTACAGGAATGGTTTTCAGGATTTAGGGGAACAATGGCAAGTTCAAAAGTAAGTTCGAAACCCAAGTGTCAGTGTTCATGTAAACTAGATTTTCAGGTGTAATTCAGTTTACATATCAAACTATAGCTAACAAACAGTTCTCAGATTTTGTGTGTAAATGTCCTAGTGTAGAAGGAATTTCATATATGTGTGTGTGTGATATCATTACAGGAAACAGTATATGGAGGGTGCATCTATTTCAGCATGTGTGTATAGGCTTAACATGTGTGTGGGCTGGGTATTGACCCATGTGTTAGAGTGCTCTCAGGAATTTGTGTGAACCTGCACATGTATGAGTGTGTATGGAAATATGTGAACCTGTGTTCAGATAATTTCAGTTTGTGTTGACAGGAAAAGTACACTAGAGTGTGTGTATAATATATGGCACAGGTAAAAGAGTTCTCAGGAATTCTCATCTCAGGTTAACAGTGTATGGCTGTGACAGTGTTGTGTGGGTGAGTGAAATGTTATAGGCTAACCATGTGTGTTCACAAGACAGTAGGGTGTTCTAATTATATCATTAACACAAAATCAGAATGAAATTAACCCAGGAAATCACATCTCAGTCTAAGACAGTTCATACACCATAAATCAGTGAATGGTGTGATAGCTTAGGAATCAATAATGACAGTAAAGCAATATAGGTCCCTGGTTTTCCTAGCAGTGTATATATTCAGATTTCATATAAAAAGGATCCCCAAAGCCAAATTCGAAAGTCTAATCTTAAGTTGGCAAAACGACAGTTGAACATATAGTGAGATATTGTACTGTTTGCAGGAAACTGGGTGTTCGAACATTCAAAAACCCATCAAAACACCATAATTCAACCCAGGCATAGCAGTTACGATTAGATTAACAAATCAGTATGTTAACATAGCAAGCAACATGAATTTAACATTTAAAAACCTTAAAAAAAATGGAAATATAATCATAGACTGATACTTAACAGTTCATATCAGAAAATACCATTCAAGCCTCATTCCCATGTTCGTCGAATTTCACTACCAAGTGCAAAACCCAATCTAACATGTAAAATCAATCCAACAGGTACTAATACGTATGTCCAGGATCCAATATGACAAATTAAATCATTAATCAACAGTTTGAAATGGAATTTAAACTCAGGAATTTAGAAATTGAATGCATGTATCAGTTAAAATAGGAATTTCGAAATTGAACAAACAAAACACATTAATGTTATAGACTAAGAGTTGGTAATTAATAAAGCATGTGTACACGTGTCTTGGTGTATCTTTGTGTCCAGGAAACTGGACACAAATTGTGTCCAATCAACAAAACATCCTAATATACAGAACCAGGCACAGCCGTGTCGTGCAGTGAGGACGAAACCTCGTGCTCACGACACAGAGCTACTCGTGTCCCGTGCTTGTGCATAAGGGTTCGCCAGGGATAGTTCTAGGGTGTCATCATCCTGAATCGGGTCAGGGACGTGTCGTGTCCATGTAACAAGGGCGTATCAGATGCAATTTCCTGACTGTATACTGCGCAGTGAAATCCCAATACGCGTGTCCGTGCTCCCTCGATACGACCCGATCTCGTGTCAAACTCGGAGGGTGCACTGGCATTCACTGCCCCATCCTTACGCCAAATTGCAGCTGTCCACGTGGCGTGTGCAGCGAATACGAGGGGTGCGTGAGCAGGGGACTGTGCACGTGCGTCGTGCAGTAATTCGTGTCCGATTCGGACACGGACACGACTCAAATCCATGCTCAGTCTTCATAAAATATTGCATACACACATAGATCTTTAATCCCATGTAATTAGTTTTTCAAAAATCAAAAATAAAATCCTTTGTGACATTTCATCAAACACATGCACACATAACATGATACGTGTCCGATACGGACACCAACGGACATTAATCGACACAAAACCAATACCTACGGCTAGGAACACCTAGGGCTTCCTATCCATGCAAAGAAAATGAAAATCTATAGAAGGAATAGGAAGTTACCTATATGTGCAATTTGCATAAAAAAGCTTCAAAAAGGAGGTTTCTCCTTGATGGCCAAGTGCTCCAAATTGGTCCAAACCTGAGATTCCTCTCCATGAACAGCAAGTAAAGGTGGATTAGGAACTAATGCAAAAGACTAGAGGGAAAAAGGAATTAAAAAAAGAAACTAGGGCTTGAGGAAGATTCCTATACCTTTGCTTCTTCAAAATGTTGAAACTCAATAAAGAGGCAAGAACCCTAAATGAAGAGATTATTTATAGGGGAAATAGCCCTAGGTGGCTGCCATGGGCTGATTAGGGTTAGGTTGGTTCATGGTGTGGGCCTATGGGCTATTAAGCCTTAAGTCACAAGTCATGACTTGTGAAATCACAAGCCATTCCTTAAACAATTTAAATCCTATTTCCACCAAATTAATTCTATGGTTTAATTATCACTAACTTAAGTCAACCTAGGGTTCCATATCCTAATCACATAGTCATGACCTAGGTTAGCCACTAGGTTAGTCTCAAAAGTCAACATAAGTCAAAGTCAACTAAAACACCAAAATCAATTATACTAAAAATCTCTAAAAATCATATAAATTCTAATGATTCTAAATAATACATATAATTCCAAATAATTCTCAAATTACAAAAATGACTAAATACCCCTCAATCTAGAAATGATAAACAAAACACTAGCAAGACACCAATTCATAAGTCATGTTTTAAAATAGTTTTTAAAATGATTAAAATCATATAAAATTTTAGATACCATAATTAAATAAATTAAAATACAAAATTTCAAAATTACCCTCATCTGGAAAAACTGGGTGTTACACTATTGTACTTGGTTCGCTTTTCATATATATTCTACGCGTATGGAGACATAGTCAAACTTGCCCCTAGAGTCTCATCCGCGACTGCCTTGAAAATTCTACTTAAAATTTTTCCAACATCCTTGAACCACTTATTCATATTCAAAATATCTTCTTCAAACTCATTATTATTCGTCTTTCGCCTATATTAGAAAGACAAACACTCATACTTGACATCCCTTTAATTTCCCTATCACTTATGGCCACGTGTAGTTAGCCATTACCAACCCATGGTTATATCCTCGTCTTTAAACTTTTTGTCCTATCCCCCGACCCTATCGTAACTTTCAATTCGTTTGGAAACCTAAGAATGACTAGAAGTGTTTCTAAATTCGTACCCCAACTTGGATTACTACTATACAATCTTCTCTAAGGAACCATGTCCCCAAGGTCTCCAAATTATTTATGTTGAATCCTTGTTCTTTAATTTGTGTCTTGTCTTGATTTGTTTAAAGACATAATCTATTAGCTTTCAATAAATTAGTAACCTTCATATAGTATCCAAGGCATAGTCGTAATTTACTTTCCAAAGTTATCTAAACCGCGATTTGTTAAGCTTATCTATTTTGTTGTCCGTCCCTTGCATGTACAAATACTTGTTCGTGTTTTTCTTATGCAAAATCCTTCTATTCCCTCAACCTTACCTACCTAGTTATTCCTAAAATTTCGAGGACGAAATTCTTGTAAGTTGGGTAGGATGTAAACCCCCTAAATTTCTACTTTAATTTTTTTATATAAATTGAGTATTAAAATTTTTACTTGGTATTTGCACGTCGCATAGTCGTATTATACGTCGCGTACGAATTTGTCGTATGGGACGTCGCGTACGAGTTCGCATTTTCGTATGTCTCGTCGAGTGCGAATATGTACGAGGTACATATTCTTGTAAAATATTTTATTTTAAAAATCTTGGTTTTTAAATAATAAATAATAAATATTCTCGATTACTTAAAGTTGTAAAATGCCTCGCATTTGGAATTTCCAAAACCTATTTTAAATCATAAAAAGGCTAAATAAATAGTAATTTGAAAACCATGTTTTATGCAAATATTTATTACATATGAGGAGCATAAATTTTTTTTATAATTCATATATAATGCTATTTTCGAAATTATTTAATATTAATATTTTATTTTTTGAAAAAGTATTTTATTATGGTGTTTTGATTTAAATTTAATTGATTAGGATAAAGTATGTTTGAAAAGATTTTTATTGACTTATATTTGAATAGCTTTAAATCTAAGATGGTTTTAATCGAGTTTAAATGAATTTGAATTTAATTATGAAATTATCCATCAGGGGTCTAAACTACTACCAATTCTTATCCTAATGGGCATTCCTACCTCATAAAAAAGGAGAGGTACTCCTCCATAATTCAAATTTCACAACCAAACCTATGCATCGTGTCCGTGCCCGTGTTTCCCTTCCCATCCGCTATAAATTTTTACATATACATAATTCTCTGCCCCTCCGACAATCCCGGACGTCCACCGTTCGTGTCAGACAAATCCCGGCACGAACTCACCCAACCCCAATCTGACCCCATCGACAGCCACATGTCGTTCCAGTCCCGATCCGTCATCCTCACGACCGCCACTGTCGGAATAACCACCGACCACCATCAGCAAAACCACAGCATCACCACCGCCGGCTCCATTCAAACCCCAAAGATCGTTATCACCACCACCCGCCAAAACCTCATCATCACCGCCACACCCGCGGGCTTCTGGCCAACCGCAACCCCTCCTAAACACCACAGTCGTAAACAACCATCCCCCATCATCATAGCCACCATTGACACCCAAAAAGAAGAAGGAAACCAGATCAGGAACCCTTATCTGAGTTGCCCACTGCCGGCTGACCCCGGAGCCATCACAGTGACATCCGCTCCTCACGGAACTGTCGACCTCGAGGCCCTGAGCCGATACCGGCCCAGCGCGAGCCTTACCGCAGCATCCGTGCGTCCGACTGCACGTTTCCTCCGTTGCACTATGTCGGAGCTTCCCGGCTACTCCCCGAACCGACCAAGCATCTGACCTCCGCCCGTGTCGCCTACTCTTCAGCCGAGAGCCCTGTGCGTGCCCCGACTGCGCGATGTGCCGTGACCACCGGCGTCCTTCGGTCGAGCACGACCGTCGGGCGTCCCGCGTTTGCCGCGACCACCAACGGTCGCTGTGCCGCGCTTTCTTTCATCTCTCCCCTTCTATTTCTCTCTCTCTCCTCATTCTTCCCTGTTCTTTTAAGGAAAGAATGTTCAGTGGTTATATTATTAATAATTATTATTATCATTTAGTTTTACTGTTAAAATTATTATTATTACTATTATTATTTTATTATTATTATTATTATTAACATCATTTTGTTTCTGTATTTTTATATACTTTTTGAATGAAATAACAGTAATATTTTGTTGGATTTTAAAATTATAATATATATATATATATATATATATATATATATATATATATATATATATATATCATATTCAATAAAGGCAATTTTCAAATTAGCATACGTATTTTCAAGTATTTATATAAAATATTAAGTTGCAACCTAAAATACTTTTTATTTATAACTACTTATAAATATTTTGCCAAATCAAAATTTAGTTTTCGATATAATAAGTAAAGAGATGATTATTCTATTTTTACTTTTGCTTTTGTTATATATTATATTATTGTATTTTATTAAGAGGTTGTGTATTATCAATATTTTTATTATTAACTATTGTTATTACCAAACAAAAATATAGGATAAGTAGTTTTCAAATTTATATCGGTTTAGAGAATTTGGCACGCCTATATGCGTATTTATGGTTTAAAAGCCCTGAAATAATTTTTAGAAATTTCTAAGTATTATTCCCAAAATATTTTGACTAATGAGATATTCTTATCAAAAATCATATTTCACAAACTTAGGATATTTTAGCCTAATCGAATTTTCATATTTTCGAGTATCCTCCTAAAAATTTATTATACTAATCAAATCTAGTTTTCAATATTATAAATGCTTTCTAAAATAGTATAAAGTACTTCTCCGCAAAATTTTCTTTTATTGTCAATGACTGATCATATTCCTAATTTTTTCGTGACTTCGAACCCCCTACGTATTGGCCTTGGCAATTGGACAGAACAGGACTTGTTGGATCATTGCACCTCACCAGGCGACACACAAGACAAGATACCTTGCCATCTTTACTGCTTACATTTAGTTGTATTTTATTTCGTTTATTGTATCTTTATTCCTTGTTTTTATTTTTTTTTGCTTGTGGACCTAGAGTTAAGAGACTTTCGTCACTAGAGTGCATGTTATTGACTTTGTCACGATTGTATCATGAGATGTGTGTGAGCTGTGAGTGACATGTAGAGGTCACTTGCGTGTTGGCTGATCTTTCGTGCGCATGCGTAGGAATAACTGTCAATAGATGCATGTTAGAAGACTTGATAGTTATTAAGTATAAAACAGTGTTGTGGAAGTGACACGTGTTGGTATGTTATGGTTACGATGCATGTATAGTATCATTGGAGGGAGGGGACAGCTACTAGCGTAGGGGATACATTTAATTTTTACACATTTATGGGTGATAGTGACTCGGATGAGCGCTACTTGCTGCCCGGCCGATAGTGTCTCGGATGCGTGCTACTTGACGGCCACTTTTATTACTTGCTTGCGTGAATCGTTACAACCCCTGCGTAGAACGTTGTCCTCAAAGTGCATATCACATAGATGGTTAGGTACCCCGTTGTGTCATAGATTATAGTGTTTACTTTTGCAGCTTAATGGCATGTTCTTCCTGTATCTTGTTACGTCCCTCTGAGGACCTGGTGATCTCTCCAGGTGTGTGTTTCATGATTTCTGCAGGTGCTTTAGCTACGGCCATGACTTGTGCTCTATTCCGTCGAGATGTTGCTTTTGGATCGTTATTTCCTTCGCTCGACCAAATCACTTTCTTTGTATATTTCTTCCCTACTTTAATTAGTTGGTAGTGGATTTGTCTCCGCCCAACGATTGTATACATGACAAACACAAAGTTGCTTTTATATTATTATTTATCTTCATGGATGAGATTTAGTATCTTGGCTTTCTACATTTTACAGCTTATGTATACATACAAGCCTTCATTACTCGTATGTATACAGCTGGCATGATACGTATCTAGTCCCAAGTATTTTGGGACTGGGGCGTTACACAGTTTAATCATGCATGATAATATATAAACAGGATATAACAAGAACGACACTTAACATGGCAAGAGACCACGACCAAACTGCTAACAAGTGACTAACGACAAGTGGCTACTGACAGGTGACCTCGAACATGAATACTAGAACAATTACGCATAAATGAACTGCCAGATGAATAAGAGAACACGAGATCAATGGAATACCAAACCCTCGCCCCGAGTGGACTCGCAGGTTTGAACTAATTACTAACCCTCGTCCCGAGTGTGGACTCTCTGGTTAGTACTAACCCTCGTCCCGAGTGTGGACTCTCTGGTTAGTTCATGGCAAGGCACCCTCGTCCCGAGTGTGGACTCTCTGGTGCAAGTATAACATCCTCGTCCCGAGTGTGGACTCTCTGATGTAAACACCCTCGTCCCGAGTGGACTCTCTGGTGTAAGTCAAGTCAACACCCTTGTCCTGAGTGTGAAATCTCTGGTATAAATAATCGACATCCTCGTCCCGAGTGTGGACTCACGGATGTAAACAGATCAAGGCAAACACCCTCGTCCCGAGTGGACTCTCCGGTGCAAAGGAAACAATAACAAGGATTTAGCAATTCAATTACACGTACTCCTTCTATGACACGACTCAAGCAAGGTACTGGTGAGACAAGGTATGACTCAGTCAAGTCCAGTATAACTATACTGTCAAGTCAAGCATGACCATAAACTAGTGAACACGGTATGAAAAACTAGATAAAGCAAGTAGACAAGAAAAGCTAATGAATCATGTAAAATCTATAACAAATATAGTATCTATGATAATATACTAATAACATAAAACTAAGAACATAAATTAAACTGTAGAGGGAGGCATGTTATCTTGCCTGGTGTTTGCACGTAGATCCACAAAATGTCATCAACTGATAAGCCATAAAATCCACATCATCACAACTATCTCCGAAAGCTGAAACAGACATCGCCAACATTCTCAGAATAGTCAAATTAACTAGGATTGCCTGTCCTTAAGTACAATTCTGGATACAGGGACAAAACGGCAATTTTGGGCCAAAACGGTATCCGCCGTTGGACCCGCTTTGCACCGAAAAGCGTGCCAGAGTCAATAGTCTCTAAAGTCATTATACTACATGTCAACGGATTCATTTTGATGATACAAACCCCCAAGGTATGTCCAATTGTGGATTCCGGAGGACCGTGCACAAAATCGCCCGTTGAATCGGATCGTAGGGCCCGTAAAACAACGATCCGATCAACTGTCTCAGAATCGGACCAAACTTGGCATACAGGACCAGAAAAATGATACGGTCATGTTGGCGCAAGTTTTGTCTCGATCTGACGAGCATGCACAAAGTTATGGCAAAGTTTACAAAGCGTCAATACGGGGGTATCTTGACGGATACGCACTGATTTCGTCGCGCACACGCAACAAATTGAGCCCCGTCAGTTCCCACACATCGGCAACATCCATATGCTTTTAAAGCATACAGTACGTGCCACATCGTCCGATTTGTCGGGGCACGTGCCTTATCGGGGTACTACTTCTGAAATTTACTGTTTTTGAAATCAGTTTTTCGTCCACTTCATCAACGATTTAATTCATGCACACACATCAAAAATAGAACTACAAGTTGCGTTTTGATCTTGGTTATGTTAACTTTAATTGTATTCAATTAGTTTCTGAAAACTATTAAAGCATAGACCGAAATTCGACTTCCAAGTTGGGTCCTGGGCTGTCACTAGTGCTCTGTTTTTTGTAAGTTTTTTTGGGAATTTTGGCTCGATCTCTCGAGCGAACCCTGGGGTTATACCCGAACTATTTGGGGGGTTTGAAGGGGGATAGGTTAGCTTCGTACCTGTGTAACTGGCTTGCAACAACGTCGAGCATGAAGGAAGAAAATGATGCACGAAGTAGGGTCGATCGCTGCACCCTGTTCTGCTTTATGCGGCTTGGCCGCGCGTCTGCCGGCCGGCAGTGGCCCAGGGCGGCGCTGCGGTGCACGCGGGGGTGCCCAGGTGTAGGGTCACGGGGTATAGGTTAGGGTTTAGAATTGATTAGGGTTTTCTCCTCCTTCTATCGATTTCTACCTATATACTGCTTACGGGAAAATCCGAACAGAATTTTGATTGGAAAAGCTCAGCCGAGCTGGGCTTGGGCCTGGCTGGAAAGGATGGGGTTTCAGCTCGGGCTGGAGAATTGGGCCGGGCCAAGTGGTTGGGTTATGGGTTTGAGGTTTCCTGTGCGGGCTTAGCTGCTGGCTACTTTGGTTGGGTTGGGATTTACTTCAGCATCTACTTTATTACGATAAAATGCCATTTCAGACATAAATCATATACAGGAGTTTGCTCAATGCCTTCCATGGACATCCCAACACCATCCTTTAGAATGCGAGAGAATATTATGTCAGTAAAATGTCCATGAAATTAGTTAGAAAACTAGATTCTGCTATTTTCTGCAAACCAAGTGACATATATTAAATATCAATACCTGACACTTAAAACTAATTAACAATTATTAACTAATTAATAATTAATAAAACTCATAAATTTGTCTGATAACAAGGAGTGCAATGATTTAAGGAAGAAATCTCCTTTCTAATAGTATAGTATGTAAGGAGGAACATGTTAGCTCTCTCAAATAGGAGGCTTCTGTATAGTAGTTATCTGCAAGTACTTATCATATTTCCAAAATAGAAAATATCCCATCAATATAAATAAATTGATATTATATATATATAACAATTAATTAGAAAAATAATTTATTGACCAATTAATTTTAGGTACGAAGTATACACTCAAAATAAATATCAACATGGACGTCTTAGGACTCACTATATGCCTACACGGGCTTGGGCTCGATTCGGGCCCAGTCCGGACTATTTTGGTATAACTGAAATTCCTAAAAGTCAAAATATTAATAAATAACTAATTAAACCATCTATAGGGATTAACTCACAACTTGGCCTGGTTTTCCTAGTTAGGACACACTTATAGCTTGGCATTCCTCTATCAAGGCTAAACACTAGTCAAAGCATGCTACTGCACTACCCGTGCCATGATTCCTAGTCGTCTGGTACTTCAAAACTCAATCATAGCTAAAGTCATCTACCATAATAATTAACTAAATAATTATTTATAAAAATCTAAAAATTACTTTTTAAATCAAATAAATAATAAAAATATTTCAAATTTTTTTGGGAAGAGGAGTTACAAATCTACCCACCTTAAAAATAATTTCGTCCTCAAAATTCTAATTCATAACTATGCCTTAAAAATCAAAGTCTTCTATTACCTTAATCTCCTCAAATTTAATTTTCCAAAATATTCTATAACCTTCTCTAGCCATTTCATAACTCCGAATACTTGACGACTTCTACCCACCTTTGGTCACACTATTCCTTAAAATTACGGTCACTAACACCTTATAATCTTCTAACCAGTTGCTAACACTTCTGCCAACAGATATCTAGGGTGTATGGCATCTATAATCCCTCCTATCTATAAACAATCAAATATTCAATAATCAAGCAATAATATATTATAACTTAAGAATTTCTGATAAATCATAGACAGCACGATCGTTCGTCACCTCGAAATAAAAATGGACGATAATCAATAGTACGGAATGCAAGGAAGTATAATCGAGAGCAAATATGGAGTTTTCAAGGACGTAGAGAATTTCTAGGAGAATTTTCAAGGCAGTGTGGATTGAGATTTCTAAGGTTCAGTCATAGTCGCAGGATCGTACCAGTACAGTTACGTAACCGGTACGATATGCTCTGACCTGCATGGGCCACCAAAAAAACTTGTTACGACCCGTACCTGCTTTTCGGACGCAAGCTCGTGAGCAAGCCAGCTACGTATTGAGCGGACTCCAGCCTAACTCGAATACGTAAACGCTGTCAAGGCTATGGTATACTGCCAAATCATGGCAATACAATCTAAATATCAATCCACAACAAGAATATGAAACACGAACAATTATGGGTCATGGTCTGCAGCCCATTATCATATTGTCCGATTAGACTCCAAGATATAACAAGAGTCTCTAAAGTGAAGCAATAAACAGGATATCTCATGATAAGGAATGTAAAGCACGAAAGGATAATATATAAAATCACTGACTAATACCTGTATCATACATCGCAATCCTCTACCATCTCGCTCTGCTAACTAACTCCATGCAGTCGCTAAACCTGAAGAGATCATCAGGTCCTCAGAGGACATAGCAAGATACATATAAACATGCCTATCTAGCAGTTTAATCATGCATGATATATATAAACAGGATATGACAAGGAACGACAATTAACATGGCAAGAGAATACGACCAAACTGCTAACAAGTGACTAACGACAAGTGGCTACTGACAGGTGATCTTGAACACGAATACTAGAATAATTACGCATAAATGAACTGTTAGATGAACAAGCAAACACGAGATCAATGGAATACCAAACCCTCGCCCCGAGTGGACTCGCAGGTTTGAACTAATCACTAACCCTCGCCCCGAGTGTAGACTCTCTGGTTAGTACTGTAACTCCACTTCCCGGTTTTAAGAAAATAAATTTGATTTCTAATAATTAAAATTGTTATTATTAAGTTTTGAAATAATAAGTTAGTTTTAAATAATAAATTTTGGTGATTTATTTTGGAGGGAATTAAATTTAAACAGAATTTTCAAAATTTAAAAGTTTGTTGTAACAACTTAGTAGTCCCCACTCCTTTTCAAACTTTCTAACTGATTTTTATTTAAGTTCTGGAATAAATGAAAAGGGAGAGGGGGATTTTGTAAAATTAATTGGATGGAGGGGTCGATTTAGAAATAAGGAAAAGGGGGAGGGGGTAAGTGCAAAACTACCTAGAGTGGAGGGATTAAAACGAAAAAGAGGGTGAGTGTTATTAATGCCAGTGGATGGAAAGTTATTTTCATTCAGTTAATTTTTTTTCTTTGAGTTCCTCTTCTCCCCGAGAACTCGGTGCAGTGATGATCCCGACGGCTACGACCACGAACCCGACGGCGACGACGATCCTAACGGCGACGACGACGACCCCGACCGCAACCGCAGGAGAGCTATGGCAAAGATGATGAAGGCGGTGGCGCGTTCCTTCTTCCGCGGCTGTAGCTCCCCTTCCCGGAATTTTGAAATATTTCTATTTTATTTATTTGATTTAAATGGTGAATTATGATTTTATAAATAATTATTTTAGTTAATTATTACGGTAAATGATTCTAGCCTTAGTTGAGTTTTGGAGCACAGGGTGACTAGGAATCATGGCACAGATAGTGCAGTGGCGTACCTTGACTAGAGTTTAGCCATGGTAGAGGAAGGCTGAGCCATAGTGATGTCCTAACTAGAAAAATCAGGCCAAATTGTGACATGACTATTATAAATAGTTAATTATTTATTATTATTATATTATTGACATTGAGCAACCCGGTTGAACCAAACTGGCCAGGCTGGACCCAAACCAAGCCCAAGCCCAGGTAGTCATGTAGTGCATCCCAAGACGACCATTAGTCATATTTTATATGTGTATAAATAGTTCCTAATTATTTGGATATTGATGTAAATTTTTAATTAATTGAATATTATTACAAGAATTGGTATTTTATTATTAGATATGGTTTTACCATAATTGTACAATTATTGGACCCAGGTAAGGGTGAATAGTACGAATTCACCAAACCGCCAGTTAAGTATTATTTCATTATTTTGTGATGATTAAATAAATATATTTATTGATATTAGATATTATTAATGATTAATAGGTATTTATTGATATATATATAAATATGAGAGGTATATATGTATATGAGTGCATATATTTATGTAAATACATAGATATTGTATATGTGTGAGTATATATATATATATATATATATATATATATATATATATATATATATATATATATATATATATATATATATATTATTGGTATAAATATGTATATATGTATGTATATATAAGTGATTATATACATATAGACATAAATATTTGCTAATATAGAAATAGAAAGAGAATAAATATATGTATATATAAATATATGGGTATACGTGATATGTATATGTGTATATATATGTATATGTGATTATGTATAAAAATGTGTATAGATATTAATAGGAGCAAGAAGAGAAATAATAATAGATTTTCGAGCCCAATTCTTCAGCCAGCCCCGAGCTGAGCCCGGCCCACCCCTGCCTAACCATCCTCCAACTGAGAGCGACTCAACAGAGTCTTCACAAGCCCAGGCCCGAGCAATGAGCTCCCAAACCGAGCCATACTTAGATTTTCCTCACGGCAACAGACCCGCGCGTATATAGGTATACGTAGAGAGATTTCGGAGAAAACCCTAACGCCACCTACACCTTCCCCAGCGACGAAGCCAGATTGGACGCCGCCCTGCGCGCGCGGCGGAAGCAGGCCGGCCGGAGCTGCCGCGGCAAGGCTGGAACCGCGCGATGCGCGCGGACTGAACAAGCGCGGAACAGCAGCAACGGCGGTGCAGCCCCGACTTCGTGATCGAAGTGCACTCTCATTGCTCGATCGTTTTCCGAACTTTTTCTTCAGGTGAGATCCCAATATAACCACCTTTAATTCCCATTAATTAGTTTAAATTCTAGGGACGCGAGACTCGAAAGAAATCGAGTTGAAAACCCCGAAAAACCTGTCGCAAATAGCGAAACAGGGCAGTCCAATCACCCACCTTTGAGGATCGTTTCTGATCAATCCAACAACCATCTAGAAATTCCACCTGAACACAATTTTAGACAACATGTAGGACTTCGAATCCCTTCTTGCGGAATTTGAAATCATCGACTGAGCGTCGAGAAATCGAATCCCAAAGTTTCCCAAAAATCTGTTTTCAAAACATTGAATTTGTTCCACACGACGTCCGTCCCGCCATTCCGGGCGACGTGGTCGCGCACCGAAGGTATCGAAAGCTGCGTAACAGCTTCGTGGTCGTGTGTGCTTTGACGGAATTCAAATTGGTCGCGTGTGCGCGACGAATTTGATGCGTATCCGTCGAAATTCACCGTATCGTGCACTTTGCAAATTTCTCAATTACTTTGTGCACACTCATCGGATCGAGACGAAACTTACGCCAACAGAACCGTATCGTTTTTCTGGTCCTGCATGTCAAGTTTGGTCCAATTTTGAGACAGTTGATAAAATCACCGTTTTGCAGGCCCCACGGTCCCACTCAACGGGCGATTTTGTGCACGGGCCGCCGGAATCCAACTCTGGACATACGGTTGGGTTCGTATCGAAAATCGGATCCGTAGACATATAGTTTGACGACTTTAGAGACCGTTGACTTTGGCACGCTTTTCGGTGCAAAGCGGGTCCAACGACGGACATCGTTTTTGCCCGAAATTACCGTTTTGCCCCTGTGTCCAGAATTGGATGTAAGAACAGGCAATCCTAGCTAATTGGACTATTCTGAGATCATTGGTGTTATTTATTCAGCTTCCGGGGACTGTTGTACGGGTTTTGACTGTAGTGGCACATTGAGTAGTTCAGATTGTCGGTTTCACCAGCAAAGGACCACAGGCGAGTACAGTTTATTGTCTGCATTTCGATATTGATTTTCACTATATTTCATTGGTTGTGTCATTGATTATGTGATTATTTTCTATTATAAATTGTCGAGTCGGAAATGAGAAGTACCAAAGATGTGTGATCTGACCTTAGACAGTACAGTGTAGACAGTGTAGACAGTGATTTATTATTGCAAGTAGACAGTGTAGCCAGTGATTTATTTATTGCAAAGTAGACAGTGTAGACCGTGATTATTATTGCATTTAAACTGTGTAGATCATGATTATTTTTGTAGACAATGTTTCTTTATTTCAATATTTGCTGTAGACAGTGTAACTTTAGACAGTGTAGACAGTGTAACTTTAGACAGTGTAGACAGTGTAACTTTAGACAGTGTAGACAGTGTAACTTTAGACAGTGTAGACAGTGTCGCATAATTGTCCCGAGACCGATCACATATCAAAGGTACTTCTAGCAGTCGGGGAGAGTATTTTGTGTCTATTTACTTACTATTGGTTTTTATATTTTATGTTTATTTTCAAACCCATGATTGATGTCTAACCTTTGTTTATAGTCATCTTCTTTATTTGAAATTGCATTCAGTGGACTGTTCTCGTTCCATTCCTGACTGGAAACCAACATTTTCAGGTTAGCCGTGGATTCATTTAGCGGGAGTGACGGGAATACTTGTAGACGAGAAGCCTAGAGATTAGCTAGCTAGTGGAGTTGTAGCCATTCAAATATTTGTACAAGTTTATATTTTTCAGCAAATGTAAAACTTGTGATCTTTGTAAATTAAATTAATTATGTGAATGAGTATTGTTTGTGATTTTGATCTTCATGGCCGTGACAGCGTTCTACCGCCGACACTGCGGCGTAGGCTGGCTTGGACACGTCTCGTATTCGTTTAAAAAAAAAACGGGTGCGGGTCGTGACAAGTTTTTGTGGTGGCCCATGCAGGTCTGTCTTCGCAAATTACGCGAACTCGTGATAGTACTTAAGTTAGTTGTACTATTGCGAGCCTGCGACTAGAACATGCTCATTCACGAACAAGGATTAATTTAATTTACGAGAATGACTAGGACTAGGAGTCCCTTATACAAATTTACCGATGGGTAGTCTAGGCCATGGAATTTAGATAAGGAATTATTTTTTGATAGTTTGTCAGATTCCATAGGTACACTATTACCTCTTGATTGGAAGATATGGTCCAATATGGATAGATTATTCCCTTGGTAAGGCGGGGCTTCATAAAATTAATGATCTAACCTTGATAGATTATTCAATTCATTCTTTTGCCTCTTTAGATATCGTCACCATATCTTAGTTTGAATTGCCATTTTAAAATCCTATTTTGCCGTAAGGGAATAGTTTATACTTCCTGATTCGGTTATTCAAATGCAAATCTCGAGGTAGACTGATCCAAAGTTTTTCATATGAATTAGATATTAGAATGTTTGTAATTTTGTCTTCAGTTATTTTTCTCCCGGTTCACCTTTTATTTTAAGGGTTATGACTTATAGTACTTACGCTTTATCTCATAGTCAACATGTTTAAATCTCTAGAATCTCATGAATTTTGAGGATATAGTTAAATGAATGTTAGTTAACCCATAATGGCAGGACAGCAGCGCACTGTCGTCATTTATTTGAATTAGGGAGACTATGTGTTCACTGCCGCCAGCAGCGCACTGGCAAGGCACGATCCTTAGAGTTGGAATAGTTTAAGAGAATATAGGTTATAGAATATTGCTAAACTATAGCTGGTGGTCCTCTTTGACCATAATCACACTGTTGTCAATATAAAGTAGAGTATTGGGTAGCATGTCACATCTGAATCAAGAAACCAAGGGTTTACCACAGCCTGATTTTACGGGCGAGGCGTAGTCCTCGGTGAACTGACTTCAGACCTAATTACAATTAGGGATACTATAGAGGATAGGACGGTGCTCTGTATGTTCTATAAGATCCGAAGCCAATAGTAGTGGAAGTTATGTGAGATTGGGTAGCGTGTCTTCCGATCTAGCATTCCGTGGTCCTTGTGACCTATTGACAAGGATATTGATTGACGCCAATAGGTTACCTAGAAAATAGAGTTTAGAGGTTCACAACCCATTAGTCGCCACGGCATTATGGATAAGAATATAGTAGGATGATTGTATAAGCAAGAACACCGGGTAAGGTTGATTCTCACAAAAACTCGAACTACTTGTGCCTTCTTTCGAAAATCTCGCATACTGGTGTTTTGACTTTTTGACCAATGTTGCTATCATAGCCTAGTTTTTGCAAGCTTACTCTTTATCGAGCTTGATTCAAGACATATGTTTATTGGGGACGCCCACTAACATATTGTCTAATCAGAATCGATGTATTACGGTCTGATCAACCGTAGTGCACTTGGTTCGCTCTCTCTTGATTAACCTACGTGGATCGAGATATCAAGGTATCTATGATCTCATCCGCGACTGCTTGACAATTCTGCTTGAATTATATGTTCGCCTTTGAATCACGAAATTGTATTCAGTAACATCTCCTTTGAATTCCTTATTGTTTTTGTCTTTCACCGATTTGGAAAGACGAAAACTCGTGATCGGTAGAGAGATACGGAGTATTCCCATGGCTATGTTGGTTGTATACAAATGTAGCTACCATCGGCTAGTCATATGACTGAGTTACTCGTTCTCCTCTCGACCCTCAAACTCCTATCGGGACCTTCTAGCCATCTAAATTTAGGAATGATTAGGGTTTTACCCTTAGTCGTAATGTCAACCTAGGAGACTCTCTAAACCAAATGTTGTGGGCCTCTAATTATTTGTTGAAGTGGTTTAACTAGAACCCTCGTGCCAATAGTCTGGCAGGTTCGACACCAATAGAAGTTCACGACCCAATCGTTAGAAACCTTTTGCCTTAGAGTTGGTTACCCCGTCGATAACTCTGTATGCTATAGATGTGTAGGTTCCTCTAGTTTATCGACCATGTGTCATTGTACACGCTGGTTTTCCATTTATGGAGGAACGATCCTTGAGTTGACTTATATCTACCGTACCCCGTTACGCCGTGCCTCATTCTTCATTAACAAGAATCGAGGTACAATATCCGGACTTTGAAATTCTTCTGGCCTTATTTTTTTCTAAAACCATATCCTAGCTTCTAAGGTGGGTAGACTGTAAGCCTTCTTAGGGTATATGAGGATTACCGATTGACTAGAATAAAATTTCATTAGGATGATAATGAGTGCCCCATGGACTCCCACTTTCCATTTAGATCATTTTGTGTTCCCGGCCGTGTCATTAATATTCGGAACACAAGACCAGCTGTTATCTTCCAACAAATTTCACATGCAAGATCTAGACGAGTCTACCTTCATCTAGGTATGTCATGTCCCACTCAGACCCGTCCCCTTGTACTCTAGTTTTGGGGTACGACTTTCAGGTTAAAAGGACTAGTTATAACTTTTACCATAGTACCGATACACTTTCCAACCTCCATTAGAACCTTGACCACGACCCCATTCCTTTGACCCAATATGTGGTTGTGACCTACTCGAAGGCCATTACGCACATGCCACTAGTGTGCCATCCAATTGCGGCCTCATGTGCTACTTAAATACAAAAGTCACTAAAGACACAGTTTGGGCTTGAGGGACCTAGCTAACCAACTGGACGGGCAACTAGCTCAACCCTTGGATAGAAACCTATTCTAGGATACTCTAATCTAGTAGGAAGAGTTTTATTATTGGGATCTTGTCCAATCCATATAGATTGAAACCCAATATTCATCCAACCAACGACATATGCCCAGATAAAGAACCCAGTAAGACCGCAGCCTTGATTTTCCAAATTTTGTTCTATTATGAAACCTTGTTTAGAATTTCGGGAGCAGAATTTCTATATTGCACAGATTGCAAACCTCTCTAAGAACGAAGGGTCTTCGACGTAGCAAGTGACTGGACTAGAGAAGCCAAATCTAGCAATAAGTCAATGTTCCATAAACTTTCATTCCATCTGCATCATCGGATACTCTCCACCGTACTTGAAATTTCATATTGCTTCCGATTATTCTTCCTTATCATTCTGTACTTTCTATTGCAGAGCGACGAATGGTCAGGCTTATTGGGATTTACCAACATTCTTAGCTACTTGTATGAGATTATTGTTTACTATATATCGGGTTGTTTGATAGATAGGAGCGGAGTATAGGTACCACGTGCAGTAGATATCTGTTGCTAGGAATGTTAACAACCAGTTAGAAGATTTTTTAAGATTTTTAGTTTTGAGAGTAGTGTGACCAAAGGTGGGTAGAAGCCCTCGATGATCGTAGTTATAAAATGGCTAGAGAGTTATAAGATATTTTGATTATTTAATTGAGGAGATTAGAGTTAGGATAGACCTTCTTTTGAATATTTAAGAATAATTATGAGTAGAATTTCGAGGACGAAATTATTTTAAGGTGGGTAGATTTGTAGCTCCCCTTCCCGGAATTTTGAAATATTTCTATTTTATTTATTTGATTTAAATGGTGAATTATGATTTTATAAATAATTATTTTAGTTAATTATTACGGTAAATGATTCTAGCCTTAGTTGAGTTTTGGAGCACAGGGTGACTAGGAATCATGGCACAGATAGTGCAGTGGCGTACCTTGACTAGAGTTTAGCCATGGTAGAGGAAGGCTGAGCCATAGTGATGTCCTAACTAGAAAAATCAGGCCAAATTGTGACATGACTATTATAAATAGTTAATTATTTATTATTATTATATTGACATTGAGCAACCCGGTTGAACCAAACTGGCCAGGCTGGACCCAAACCAAGCCCAAGCCCAGGTAGTCATGTAGTGCATCCCAAGACGACCATGTAGTCATATTTATATGTGTATAAATAGTTCCTAATTATTTGGATATTGATGTACATTTTTAATTAATTGAATATTATTACAAGAATTGGTATTTTATTATTAGATATGGTTTTACCATAATTGTACAATTATTGGACCCAGGTAAGGGTGAATAGTACGAATTCACCAAACCGCCAGTTAAGTATTATTTCATTATTTTGTGATGATTAAATAAATATTTATTGATATTATATATTAATGATTAATAGGGTATTTATTGATATATATAAATATGAGAGGTATATGTATATGAGTGCATATATTTATGTAAATACATAGATATTGTATATGTGTGAGTATATATATATATATATATATATATATATATATATATATATATATATATATATATATATATATATATATATTATTGGTATAAATATGTGTATATATGTATGTATATATATAAGTGATTATATACATATAGACATAAATATTTGCTAATATAGAAATAGAAAGAGAATAAATATATGTGTATATATAATATATAGGGTATACGTGTATATGTATAGTGTATATATATGTAATGTGATTATATGTATAAAATGTGTATAGATATTAATAGGAGCAAGAGAAATAATATAGATTTTCGAGCCCAATTCTTCAGCCCCCCGAGCTGAGCCCGGCCCACCCCTGCCTAACCATCCTCCAACTGAGAGTGACTCAACAGAGTCTTCACAAGCCCAGGCCCGAGCAATGAGCTCCCAAACCGACCTACTTAGATTTTCCTCACGGCAACAGACCCGCGCGTATATAGGTATACGTAGAGAGATTTCGGAGAAAACCCTAACGCCACCTACACCTTCCCAGCGACGAAGCCAGATTGGACGCCGCCCTGCGCGCCGCCGCGGCGGAAGCAGGCCGGCCGGCCGCGGCAAGGCTGGAACCGCGCGATGCGCACGGACTGAACAAGCGCGGAACAGCAGCAACGGCGGTGCAGCCCCGACTTCGTGATCGAAGTGCACTCTCATTGCTCGATCGTTTTCCGAACTTTTTCTTCAGGTGAGATCCCAATATAACCACCTTTAATTCCCATTAATTAGTTTAAATTCTAGGGACGCGAGACTCGAAGAAATCGAGTTGAAAACCCCAAAAAACCTGTCGCAAATAGCGAAACAGGGCAGTCCAATCACCCACCTTTGAGGATCGTTTCTGATCAATCCAACAACCATCTAGAAATTCCACCTGACACAATTTTAGACAACATGTAGGACTTCGAATCCCTTCTTGCGGAATTTGAAATCATCGACTGAGCGTCGAGAAATCGAATCCCAAAGTTTCCAAAATCGTTTTCAAAACATTGAATTGTTCCACACGACGTCCGTCCCGCCATTCCGGGCGACGTGGTCGCGCACCGAAGGTATCGAAAGCTGCGTAACAGCTTCGTGGTCGTGTGTGCTTGACGGAATTCAATTGGTCGCGTGCGCGACGAATTTGATGCGTATCCGTCGAAATTCACCGTATCGTGCACTTTACAAATTTCTCAATTACTTTGTGCACACTCATTGATCGAGACGAAACTTACGCCAACAGAACCATATCGTTTTTCTGGTCCTGCATGTCAAGTTTGGTCCAATTTTGAGACAGTTGATAAAATCACCGTTTTGCAGGCCCCACGGTCCCACTCAACGGCGATTTTGGTGCACGGGCCGTCGGAATCCAACTCTGGACATACGGTTGGGTTCGTATCGGAAAATCGGATCCGTAGACATATAGTTTGACGACTTTAGAGACCGTTGACTTTGGTACGCTTTTCGGTGCAAAGCGGGTCCAACGACGGACATCGTTTTTGCCCGAAATTACCGTTTTGCCCCTGTGTCCAGAATTGGATGTAAGAACAGGCAATCCTAGCTAATTGGACTATTCTGAGATCATTGGTATTGTTTATTTCAGCTTCCGGGACTGTTGTACGGGTTTTGACTGTAGTGGCACATTGAGTAGTTCAGATTGTCGGTTCACCAGCAAAGGACTACAGGCGAGTACAGTTTATTGTCTGCATTTCGATATTGATTTTCACTATATTTCATTGGTTGTGTCATTGATTATGTGATTATTTTCTATTATAAATTGTCGAGTCAAAATGAGAAGTACCAAGATGTGTGATCTGACCTTAGACAGTGTAGACAGTGTAGACAGTGTAGACAGTGATTTATTATACAAGTAGACAGTGTAGCCAGTAATTTATTTATTGTAAAGTAGACAGTGTAGACCGTGATTATTATTGCATTTAAACGTGTAGATCATGATTATTATTTTGTAGACAATGTTTCTTTATTTCAATATTTGCTGTAGACAGTGTACTTTAGACAGTGTAGACAGTGTAACTTTAGACAGTGTAGACAGTGTAACTTTAGACAGTGTAGACAGTGTAACTTTAGACAGTGTAGACAGTGTCGCATAATTGTCCCGAGACCGATCACATATCAAAGGTACTTCTAGCAGTCGGGGAGAGTATTTTTGTCTATTTACTTACTATTGGTTTTTATATTTATGTTTATTTTCAAACCCATGATTGATGTCTAATCTTTGTTTATAGTCATCTTCTTTATTTGAAATTGCATTCAGTGGACTGTTCTCGTTCCATTCCTGACTGGAAACCAACATTTTCAGGTTAGCCGTGGATTCATTTAGCTTGGGGAGTGACGGGAATACTTGTAGACGAGAAGCCTAGAGATTAGCTAGCTAGTGGAGTTGTAGCCATTCAAATATTTATACAAGTTTATATTTTTTCAGCAAATGTAAAACTTGTGATCTTTGTAAATTAAATTAATTATGTGAATGAGTATTGTTTGTGATTTTGATCTTCATGGCCGTGACAGCGTTCTACCCGCCGACACTGCGGCGTAGGCTGGCTTGGACACGTCTCGTATTCGTTTAAAAAAAAAAAACGGTGCGGGTCGGACAGCGGCGACTGAACCGGTCGGACCCTACCGTCGTCGGCGCAGTACGGCTTCAGCGTTGTAGGTCCTAAAAAATCAAGTTGCACCCATCAACAAAGTCATGAGAATCAAGAAATATATCTTCCAAATGAATTACGCAGAAGTCAGATTGCGTATCATCCAAATTGCGCAGAAGTCAGATTGCGCATCATCCAGATTGCGCAGACTGGACTGCGCACACTCTCAAATACGCAAGCTGACGTGGCCATGTCATTATTACCTGACACAATCAAATCTTCTGACAACTGACAGCACAAAGAACGAGGAGACTGTTCGTTTACTGTGCCGTACAGCGCTCGAGGACAGTTGTACATGCAGCACAATCTGCCTGCAGCGCAGTCCATACCAGCGCAGCCCATCCGCGCGGTCCATCTCAGCGTAATCCAAAGTCGGCGCACTTTATCATGACAACTGACAAAGTACACGTGGCATTCATGCCATCAATTGCTCACTACGTGGCAACCGTCTGTACACGATCATGCGCATTTCAATCAAATGATACCATGTGTCCAAGACAGTTGGCCACGATCAGACAACTGCCTGCGCAGTCTAATGCTGCTCAATCCAGTGCATGCGCAATCCAACTTGCGCCATTCAGAATAACTAAAAGTTAGTTATTTTCAGAACTCTATAAATAGAGTTTCAAGTCTTCATTCCAGGAGATCAGACATAAAGTTCAGAAATATCAGAGAGTTCAGGAGTTCTTGTCCAAGTGCTGCTGCATTCTTTCGAAGCTATCGCCTTCAATTCAGAGGCTACCGTCTTCAAAGTTCACATCGTCCAAGGGATAAAGCAATCGTCATCTAGATTGGATTCCTACAGTTGTACTTTCCCAGAATTCTTGTAATCTTCTTTACAAAGTTTGTTGAAATAAAGACGCTTTTGTTTTTGCAAACAAAATGGCGACTCTGCTGGGGACGACTTTCTCCTCCGACGAGGAAGTGACAACTCAATGTGACGTTGCGTCTATCGGAAAGACGCAGAAGACGCTGGTTGTGAAGGTCCAGACGGCCTACGAAGCCATGATCAACTCTAGGACCACTCCTCGCACTGCGACAACTTCTGCCACAAGCAAAGTACGCCCAGTGTGGATCCCAAAGACTGCTGCGCAGTCTACTGATCCTGCCACCAAGACTGTTGTGCAGTCTAATGTCTCTGCTGCTAAGACTGTTGCACAGTCTGTTGTCTCTACTGTTGCACAATCTGCTACTGCTATTCTGCACAATATGCTGTGCCAGTGCACAAACTACATCATATGCTGCTCTGTCAAAGTGCAAGACTCATGTTCCTCTGGCGCAATTGGATGCCACTCTGCCTGCGCAGTCCACTAATCCAGCAACCAGAGTGCAACTCAAGCACTCTGGCAACAAGGCTCCTACTGCGTAAACCATTAAGACTCTGGCCAGAAGACATTCTGCCAGAACTCCTCCTGCGCAATCTGCCAGTGCGCCATCAACTCATACGCAAACTATGCCTGCGTAATCCAAGAAAGAGAGCCCTTTGGCTAATCTCTTCTTTTCTCACAACAAAGGGAAAAGTTCTGCTCTTCTCCAGCACCCTGTTGCTCTTGCGCAATCTACTGGGGGTAGTCTTTTGGCTATTCCTTCTCCTCTCCAGAACAAAGGAAAAGGCCCGTTGGTCTTTTCTCAAACTTCCTCGTCCCATGACTTGGAAGACAACAGAGGGAAACGCTCTTTAGCTAACCCTTCTTTACAAAACAAAGGAAGAGGCCCTTTGGTCTTTTCTCAGTCTCTTCGGTTTTTACCGTAGAAGATTAAGCTGAACGTGCTCCGGCACCAGTCAGTACAAGAACTTTCTCTAACAAGGGTTCTTCTTCTCTTCTTGCTAAAGGGAATTGTACTTATCAGAGAGGTATTCTGCCTACTCCGGTAGCAGAGTTCCAGGATCTCCCAACTCTTCAGATCTCCCGCTCTAGACAGGGAAAATTGCTGGTGTCTCAAACAGAAACCCCTGGAGGTGAGTTTGCTGATTTAAGAACATATCTCAATCGACCAACGTCGGTGAAACGCAAACAGCCAATGCCGAAGACCAACCAATGTCAGAAGCAAACTTCCAGGATCAATAATTCGGACACCTATGCTAATAAAATGAGTACTTCCCTGTACACTCAGGGGACAAAACATTTGAAGAACCGGAACCATGTTCCGAATATTATCAAAGAACATGTCCTTCGAACTTCTTTTCGTCCCGTTGCTATTCCTGATCTCCGAGAACACCTCAAGCAAAAATAGGACAACATCTCAACATCCCCGGTACAACCACTTGGATACCATTACAATCATAAAGTGGTCATCAAGTGTTGTTGTCAGACAACAAGATGATTTGTCTTCGATCGTTTGAACTTTTCAAACTCTGAACCTATGTCTGAAGATGAAGACGAGGTTTTGTACGCCTCTGTCAACATGACCTCCAGAGACACTGGGGGTAGGAAGTGCTCCAAGCACGGGAAGCCTCGCAGGCCAAGCCAGCGGTATTTGGATCTACTCCAAGAATCTTCTGAAGGAGTATTCCAACATACCCGTTCCCGAAGCCGAGATACAATCGGTCAAAGGAATCTTCAAGATCCTTTTGGTCATCTTCCTCTTTCTCACTCCGGAGAGGATTCTTTCTCCGACTACGATGCATACAGCAAAAGTTCGGAGCGACAGTATCCTCCACGGTACCCAGAGAAGTGACAGTTTACGTTGTCAATGAAGATCCGATACTTCCAGTTCAGCTAGTCAAGAACAACGGATCACTGCGTTAGAAGACAAGCTGAAGACCATGGCTGAGATGGTCGCAAGTATGCATTCCATCATAGTGGCCCAGCATACGGTACCACCGGCCGTACCTCCTACAAATCCTAAAATCATAGCGTAGTCGGTACCTGTCAATGCAGGACTGGGGGTAGCATCTCTCAAGTACCTCATGTACAGATCCAACCTACACCCAGTCAGTCAGGTGCTGGGGGGTAATGCTTATCACGCTGTTTCTCCTCCCAATACTGTGATTCAGCATGCTCCTTCTACATCAGTGGAAGATGCCAATGAAGCTGTCAAGCTCCTGCGAACTCAGTTCGAAGCTTTCAAGGAGAAGGACAACTTGCAGAGGTTGGGGATCAAGCAACCCTATCCAGTTGAATGGAAGGAAATTCCATTTCCTCCGAAGTACAAGATCCCAACCATCTCGCTGTTTGATGGCAGCACTTCTTCCAGTCAGTTTGAGACTTTGTTTGTGGGGTGTTTGACCTAGAAGGCCTGCTACCATCTTAATTTCGAGGACAAAATTTTTATAAGGTGGGTAGGATTGTAACACCCAGTTTTCCAGAAGAGGGTAATTTTGAAATTTTGTAATTATAATTATTATTTAATGATATTTATTTTATATTATAATTTTTAGTGATTTTAATTATTTTTAAACTATTTAAATTCATGACTTGTGATTTTTGGTGTTTTGCTAGTAAACAGTAGAGACTGACTACCCTAGAGCTTAGCCATATTAGGGTATTTTGACATTTTTAGGGTTATTTGGATTTATTATAATTTATTTGAATTTATGGGAATTATTAGAATTTATTTTGAAATTGTTTGAATGATGGTTGACTAGGTGACTTTGACTAGCAATGACCTTGGTAGGCTAACCTAGAAGCTAACCCTAGTTGTGTTTGGACTTGGTTAGGTCATGTAACCCTAGTTAGACTAGAGTTGACCCATGGTATGGTTATTTGACTTAAGTTAGATTTAAGTCATAAGCCATGACTTGTGACTAAACCTTAAATTAATAACTAGCCTTAAGGCCCATAGGCCCACACCATGTACCCAAACCTCACCCTAATCAGCCCATGGCAGCCAACCTAGGGTTTCCCACCCTATTTAATTCCTCTTCCATTTGTTCTTGCCTCTTCTAATTATTTTTCTCTCAAGCTTTGAAGAAAGAGGTATAGCCATCTTCCCCAATCCATAACTTTTCCATTTTAACTCCTTTTTGGCTCAAACCACTTGCATTAGATTCTAATTGTCTTCCTCTTGCTGTTCATGGAGAGTATTCTCAGGCTTGGGGCAATTTGGAGGTTTGGCTAACAAGAAGAACCCCCCTTTGGAGCTTTTTATTGAAGTTTCAACCTATAGGTAAACCTTCATAAACCCATTCAAATTTCGATTTCTTTGCATGAGTGCATAGCCCTAGGAGTCCCCTAGCTGCTAGCATAGGTTTGGTGTCGATTGGTGTCCATTTCGTGTCCGTATCAGACATGTATCAGGGTATTGTTAAGTGTTTGTTGATATGCCACAAAGGATTTTTATTTATTATTTTTGAAAAGTGTTTGAACAAATTGATGATTTATATGTGTACATTAGTTTGCAACTGGACTGAGTTGGTTTTCAAGCCGTGTCCGTGTCCAAACAGGACACGAACACGCTCGCAACACTCACGGGCAGTGCCTGCTGTCCGTGTCCTGGTTTGCCTTGGACACGCCACTTCACGCCACGAAATTTGACATGGGGACTCCCTACATGACTAACACGAGGGCTACAAAGTTTCGTAGGACCTCGTGGAATCGTTTGGGAGTAATCGAGCCCGCACGGAATTGTACTGTCACGCACACGCACACAATTGCCTCACTGATACGCACTCACACACACGACACGACATAACGTGGACACGTTGCAGGCGGTTGGACACTTACTCCTACCCCTGGCGAACACATGTACACGGCCACGTGTCCCCACGTGGCCTGTGTCGTGCGTTTGACACATGTACACACGTGCACGATACTGTTGTGTGCACAGTTTGTGTCTGAATTCATGTAGCTATTTGGACACTTCGTGTCCAGTTTCCTGGACACGAATGGACCCACATGACACGTACTAATGTGGGGGACACGTATGTACACATGTTTAAACTTGATTTGGTTTCTGTGATTATTGGGTTCAGAATTTAAATTCCTGATACAAACTGAGATTGATTAGGATTTTTCCTGATTTCAAATCTGATTTTCTTGAGTCACATTGTAATATTTTCACTATGGTGTAGGTTTGATGTTAGTGATGAGTTTTGAAATTTCAAATTGGGTTTGGGACTGCTATGTTCCTGTGAACATTCTGAAACCTTAGTTGGTTATTAAAACCTGAGAATTCCTTCTCTTAACTGAGGATGGGATTTCCTGAGATTAGAAACTCATTACACCACAATGTTGTATGTTCACACAATCACATGAATACTGAAATATCTGTTATTGGCATTTGAAAATCGGAGAATTTGTTCTCTTGGTTCTGAACTGTTCCCTCTTCCTTTCCTAATAACTGTGAATGGAAATGATAGGTGGAACCTGAGTTTTTGTTAAATGATTCAACTGTGATTGCCTATTATTTAGTTTCCTAAGATTTTAGGATTCATGTTAACTGAGTTTTAAACAGCATGATTGAGTTCTCATGTTGGCTTGGGACTTGGGTTCGAATGGGTAAAATGATGTATAAACTTTTGTTTAGACTGTTAGATTAACTGTCAGTTACATTATTTCCTGAGAACACTTGTGACACTCCCCATTTCCTGTCATATTGACACATCACTCACACACAATTTGTTAACTGAACTTTGTTTTAACCTGAGATTGATGGCATGTGTGGGTATTATATTGATTATGTTAAGTTGTATTGGGTTTTCAATTTGCCTGGGACTGATATCCTGGACTGAACTGTTTTGGTGAAGGTAATGAATTGGTTTTCTTTCTTTCCTTTGTTTCCTTAACTGCTACAGAATTGGTCCTCTTTCTTTTTTTCTAAAAACTAAAATGTATACCTATGTTTCATCCACTGATTATTATTAACTGACCTTTGTCCCCCATCACACTGTTTTGATTCACCTATAGGCTGTCATTGATTTCCTTCCTTTGTAAAAATGAATTGAATGTTGATTCCTTCCTAATGCACTCATTCCTGTCACAGAGATTTGGTAATTAGCTAACTATTCTTGTTAACTGTCAATACATTATTTCCAGTCTTCCTTAAGCTTTCAACTGAGTTTAACTCCTATTAAAAACTGTCCTGTGAACCATGTTTAGCCACTGTTTCCTTAATATTTTCCCTGTTTCTTGACACTGCACACATGTTATTGTCATTCCCTGTTTTACCAGGTTCATACCTTGTTAGCTGCTATTTCCTATGACACATTGCACACCCACACATTAGTCTACATCTTACCCTTTACTGTTTCCTCTAGACACTCTCACTAACACTCACACATTGCCTAACACTCATTCCATGAAACACCACACACACATGCCATTGTTAGCACACACAACACAAGCATGATCTTTCCCTATCCTTATATGTGTACACATGTATATATATATATATATATATATATATATATATATATATATATATAATATATAAAATATAGATATATATATATATATATATATATATATATATATATATATATATATATATATATATATATATATATAACCAATGTGAAATATATGATATAATATAAATATTGCTTTTGCATTTATAGATAGTATGTATATAGACATATAGGAATTGGTATGTAAATATGGTACTTGGTATATGTTGCCTAATGTATGAATTTGGCTCATGGCCTGTGTAGTGTAGCCTATGGTATCCTTGTGTAGCCTTGTGTATGTGGAATATGCACATGAGTTGGGTTATGTGAACCTGTGTTACTTGAATGGTGTGTGTTTGCTCTGTGACTTGAGAATCATGTTTGATTGGCCAGTATAGGCTTGGTTAGGCCTAGTGAGACTTATTAGACTTGTTTGGGTCAGTCTTGACCTAGTTGACCTAGTTTGACTAGTGTGGTTGACTAGAGTTGACCAAGTGTTGACTTTAGTCTTGTTTGACCTAGACAGCATGCAGATGCATTATAGATTAATATTATCATCTCCTGATACATCTTGACTTGTGTTGCTCTAACTAGGAGTCAGGTATCTCATCTCGGACAATACATTTACTTCAGACATTCAGATACGAGGCGAGTACATTCTCTGATCATTTTATATCCTGCTTAGAATTATTTCCTGCATTAAATTACTTTACTTGTGCTGTCACGACATATCACGGATTAGTACTATACAGATCTTGTACTCATGTTCTTTCACCATACATGTACAACTTTTTTAGTGTAGATTATGTACAACTCTTTAGTGTAGATCATGTACAACTCTGTAGTGTAGATCATGTACAACTCTGTAGTGTAGATCATGTACAACTCTGTAGTGTAGATCATGTACAACTCTGTAGTGTAGATCATGTACAATTCTTTAGTGTATATCATGTACAACTCTGTAGTGTAGATCATGTACAACTCTGTAGTGTAGATCATGTACAACTCTTTAGTGTAGATCATGTACAAATCTATTCCATTCATATGTGCTATCATGTACTCTGACTCACTAGCCACTGTTAGTTCCTTACTTATAGTAGATATTTCTATTACAGTTCTCTCTCTCTGTTTACATACTGTATTCTTCAGCACCTGTATCTTACTTTACTGTATGATTATATTTTCTAACCTGCTATGAACTGTTGAGATGTACTGTGCTCGCTTCCGTCCTGACTGGACCTGTTAAAAATTTTACAGAGGATGATGAGGAACCCTGCACCCCTTACTTTGGAGCTTGCCTAGATGACACTTGTAACTCCCATTCCCGAAAATATAGAAATATTTATTATTATTTATTATATTTAAATGGGGATTTTTAGATTTTTATAAATAATTGTTTAGTTAATTATTACGGTAAGTGATTTTAGCCATAGTTGAGTTTTGGAGCACAAGGCGACTAGGAATCATGGCACGGATAGAGAAGTGGCGCGCTTTGACTAGTGTTTAAGCCATGGTAGAGGAATGCCGAGCCATAGGAGTGTCCTAACTAGAAAAACCAGGCCAAGTTGCGAGTTAACCCCTATTATTAGTTTAATTAGTTATTTATTAATATTTTGACTTTAGACATTTCGGTTATATCAAAATAGTCCGAACAGCCCGAACCGAGCCCAAGTCGTGTAGGCTTTTAGTGAGCCCAAAGACGTCCGTGTGATATTTATTTGCGTGTATACTTCGTATCTTAATTTAGTTGGTTACTATTATTATTATTATTATATTCTTATTATTATTATCATTATTGTTATTATTATTCTTCTTATTATTATTATCATTATTGTTATTATTATTTATTCTTATTATATTATTATTATATATTTTTGTGTGTATATAATAATATATTGCATATATGTAAGTGTGTAATATATATATAAATATATATATATATATATATATTAATATATATATATATATCTATATATATATATATATTATATATATAGAGAAATAAAAAAACAAATCAATCTAAAACCACACAGGACGAAGCCCTGGCCCAGTGCCCATCAGCGGAGCAAGGCTGCTCCTAAGCAGTAAACATTTCCTTCCCGACCCCTGTAACAAAACGCGTATAAACCGAACTCCCCTCTTATAAACGAGCAAACCGAACACCTCAAACCCTAATCTCGATTCTCCGCCACCTGACAGCGCCGCCCCAGGGTCGCGCACGCCTGCACGACGCCGTGCGTGCGGCCTTCGCGCGCCGCCGTGGGTCGTCGCCGCCGGCCGGCCAGACGGGAACGCGTGACAGTTCAAACGGCAGGACAGCGACATAGCAGGCGCGCCCCCAACTTCGTAGCGTGCTCGTCGCTTCAGTTCTCGATCGTTTTTGGAACCGTCTCCTCTGGTACGTAGCCAACCTATACATGATTATTTCCTTTCAGTTAGATCGATTTTAGATGGTTTAGGTTGACCGACGAGTCGACTCAAAGTTGACGAAAAACCACGGTAGAAAACAGAGTAAAACCAGTCCAACCACTCGTATTCGAGGATCGATTCCGATCGATCCAGTGACTGTTTATAAATTCTACTTGAACACATATTTAGACAACCTATAGGGCTTCGATTCCCTTTTTGTAGAATCAGATTTCGTCGACTCAGCGTCGAGAAATCAAATCCCGAAGTTTAATAAAAATCTGTTTTAAAAACTTGAAAAATCATCCACACGACGTCCGTCCCGCCATTCCGGGCGACGTGGTCGCACACTAAAGGCATCGAAAGCTGCGTAACGGCTTCGTGGTCGTGTATACTTTGACGGAATTCAAATTGGTCGCGTGTGCGCGACGAATTCGACGCGTATCCGTCGAAATCGCCCGTATCCGTACAATGCAAATTTAGTCATAACTTTGTGCACATTCGTCAGATCGAGACAAAACTTTGCCAACAGGACCGTATCATTTTTCTGGTCCTGCATGCCAAGTTTGGTCCAATTATGACACAGTTGAATTTGACGTCGTTTTGCGGGCCCCACGGTCCGCTCAACGGGCGATTTTGTGCACGGCCCGCCGGAATCCAACTCTGGACATAGGGTTGGGTTCATATCGAAAAACTGGATTCGTAGACATATAGTTTGACGACTTTAGAGACCGTTGACTCTGGCACGCTTTTCGGTGCAAAGCGGGTCCAACAGCGGACATCGTTTTTGTCCGAAATTACCGTTTTGCCCCTGTGTCCAGAATTGGACTTAAGGACAAGCAATCCTAGCTAATTGGACTATTCTGAGATCATTGGTATTGTTTATTTCAGCTTTCGGGGACTGTTGTATGGGTTTTGACTATTGTAGCATACTGAGTGGCTCAGATTATCGATTTCACCAGCACAGGACCACAGGCGAGTACAGTTTATTGTCTGCATTTCGATATTGATCTTTACTATACTTCATTGATTAGTCATTGATTATGTCATTTTTATACTCTATTATAAATAGTTGAGTCGGGAATGAGAAGTACCAAGGATGTGTGATCCGACCATAGACAGTGTTTATTTTCATGCAGTAGACATCGTAGACAGTGTTTATTTTTATGCAGTAGACATCGTAGACAGTGCTTACTTTTCTGCAAGTAGACATCGTAGACAGTGCTTACTTTTTGCAAGTAGACATCGTAGACAGTGCTTATTTTCTGCAAGTAGACATCGTAGACAGTGCTTATTTTTCTGCAAGTAGACATTGTAGACAGTGCTTATTTTTCTGCAAGTAGACATTGTAGACAGTGCTTATTTTCTGCAAGTAGACATTGTAGACCGTGCGATGTAGTGGCCCAAACTGATCACATATCAAAGGTACTTCTATCGGTGGAAAGTATATTGGTCTATTTATTACTATTGATTTTCCTTACGGCTTTACTGTTATTTTCAAAACTCATGATTGATGCCTAACCTTTGTCTTATAGTCATTTTCTTTATTTAAAATTGCATTCAGTGAATTGTGCTCGTTCCATTCCTGACTGGAAACCAACATTTTCAGGTTAGCCGTGGATTCATTTAGCTTGGGGAGTGACGGGAAATACTTGCAGACAAAGCTTAGAGACTAGCTAGATAGTTGAGTTATAGTCATTCAGTTATTTGTACAAGTTTATATTTTTTTACAAATATAAAACTTGTGATTATTGTAAAGTAAATTAATTTGTGAATGAGCATTATTTGTGATTTTGATCTTCATGGCCGTGACAGCGTTCTACCGCCGACACTGCGGCGTAGGCTGGCTTGGACACGTCTCGTATCCGTTTAAAAAAAAATGGGTGCGGGTCGTGACAAGTTTTTATGGTGGCCCATGCAGGTCAGTCTTTGCAAATCATAGGAACTCGTGATAGTACTTAAGTTAGTCGTACTATTGCGAGCCTGCGACTAGAAATGCTCATTCACGAATTAGAAATTAATTTAATTTACGAGAATGACTAAGACTAGGAGTCCCTTATACAAATTTGCGATGGGTAGTCTAGGCCATGCCATTTAGATGAGGAGTTATTAATTTTGATAGTTTGTCAATCCCCATAGGTATACGACTATCTTTTGATATGACGACAAGATCCAATGTGGATAGATTGTTCACTTGGTGATACAGGACTTTCTAGAATTAAAAGTTTAACCTTGATAAATGGTGCAATTCCTTCTCCTTGCCCTTTAGATTATCCTCACATCTTAGTCCGAATTGCCTCCTCAGTCCCTATTTTGTCCTAAGGATTATTATTTTATATAATTTCTGATTAGATTATCCATATACGGACCTCGAGTTAGTTTCGGTTCAAGTTTTTCCCCAATATTTGAATAAATAATAGTTAGAATGTTGTATTTCTTTGTCCTCAGATATTTCTTTCCTGTGCAACCTCTTATTTTAAAGATTGTGACTGATAGGACAAATAATTATGCCTTATTACATAGTCGACTTGTTCGAGTCCCTAGAAGCCCAGGAATTTTACAGATAAAGGAATGATGGTGACTCGTAATGACTAGACAGCACGCACTGTCGTCATATTTGAGAGTGGAGAATGTGGGTTCACTGCAGCCAGCAGCACTGCGAGACACAACCCATAGAATTGAAATCTTTTGAAGAATTGTAAGTTATAGAATATTGCTAAATTATAGTTAGTGGTCCTCTTTGACCGTAGTCACCCTGATGTCAATATAAGGTAGAGTATCAGAGAGCATACCACCCTGAAATCATGAACCCAAGGGTTTACCACAGCCCGAGTATATGGGCGAGGCATAACTCTCGCTGAAATGACTTCAGACGTGATTACAAGTTCAGGATACTGTGGAGGATAGAAATACCATGTATGTCTCATAAGACCCGAAGCCAACACTAGTGGAAGTTCTGTAAGTTGGGTAACGTGTCTCCCGACCTAGCATTCCGTGGTCCTTGTGATCTATGGACGAGGTAATTGACTGACACCAATAAGTTACCAAGAATATAGAAATCCAGAGTTCCATAACCCATTAGTTGACCAAGTCCTTGTGGATAAGAAGATAGTAGAAGACCGTATAAGCAAGAACACCGGGTAAGGTTTGATTCTCGCAAAACTCGAACTATTTGTACATTCTTTCAAAAATCTCGCATACTTGTATTTCGACTATCTTGACCAATGCTGCTACTACAGCCTAGTTTTGCAAGCTTACTCTGTTCTCGAGCTTGATTCAAGATATATGTTTAGTGGGGACGCCTGCTAACATATTGTCTAATCAGAATCAGTGTATTATGGTCTGATCAACCATGATGCATTTGGTTCGCACTTCATTTAATTATCCTACGTGGATTGAGATGTAGAGGTATCTAGGATCTCATCCGCGACTGTATTGACAATTCCTCTTGAATTATATGTTCGCCCTTAAAACACGACATTGTATTCAGTAACATCTCCCTTGAATTCTTTATTTTTTATCTTTCACCGATTTGGAAAGACGAAAGCTCGTGATGGTAGAGAGATACAGAGTATTCCATGGCTATGATAATGGTAGGCACAAGTATAGCTACCATCGGTCGGTCATGTGATTGAGTTACTCGTTCTCCATCGACCCTCAAACTACTATTGAGACTTTCGAGCTATCTGAATTTGAGAATGATAAGGGTTTTACCTTTAGTCGGAACGCCAACCTAGGAGACTATCTATTCTCAAGAAACACAAATGTTGTGAGTCTCTAATTATTTGTTGGAAGCTTGCCTTAACTAGCAACCCTTAAGCCTTGAACCAACCCTTCCTCGACCGAAGCCCAGTTAGATATGAGATGAGTGGACAATAGGGTAATCATTTACCGTGACACTCATTCCGAGATTGGTCTCCAACAAAAATTGCTCTAGTTATGTAAATTTTATTATTAAGACCTAACTAGTGCTGGAATACCACAGTCACTAGCTTAGCCAATACCATAGCTTAAATACCCTGTCATATTATGACCTACCAGTTGTCAACAGCAATACATCATCACTACAACCCTTGTGACGATAGTCTGGCAGGTTGACACAAATAGAAATTCACGACTCAGTTGTTAGAAATCTTTTCATATGCTTTACCTTAGCGTTGGTTACCCGTCGATAACTCTTGTAAACCATGGATGAATAGATCATTCTATTTTATCGACCATGCGTCTTGTACACGCTCGTTCTCTATTTATTGAGGAACGATCCTTGACATGACCTATATCCACGGTATCCTGAAACGCCGTGCCTTGTTCTTTTTAACAAGAGTCGAGGTAAGTACCTGGACCTTGGAATCCTCCTAAACCTCACCATTCCTAAAACCATGTCCTAGCTTCTAAGGTGGGTAGACCGTAACTCTTCTAAAACTTTTAGGATATACCAGGATTTACCGAGTGATTAGAATAATTACCATTAGAATGATAACTAGTGCCTTTGTTGTCCCACTTTCCATTTAGATCATTTGCGTCCCCGACCGTGCCATTAATATTCGGAGCACGGGACCAGCTGTTATCTTCCAACAAATTTCACATGTAAGATCTAGACGAGTCCATCTTCATCTAGGTATATCATGTCCCATTCAAACCCGTTCCCTTGTACTCTATTTTTATGGTACGACTTTCAGGACAAAAGGACTAACTATAACCTTTACCGTAATACCGGTATACTTCCCGACTTCCACTAGAGCCTCAACCTCGACTTAATTCATTCGATCCAATATATGGTTGTGACTACTCGAAGCCCACTATGCCAATGCCACTAGTGTCCACCCAATTGAGGCCTCATGTGCTACTTAAACACAAAAGTCACTGAAGGCGCATTTCAGGCTTACGGACCTAGCTAACCAACCCGACTAGTAACTAGCTCAACCACTTGGAAGGAACCCTATTCTAGGTTACCCTAATCTAGTAGGAAGAGTTTTATCATTGGGACATGTCCAGCCAATGTAGATTGAAACCCAAGATTCATTAAACCAACGAGTGTGTCCAGATAGAGAACCCACTAGGACCACAATTTTGATTTCTCAACTTCCGTTCCGTTATGGAATCTTGCTGGAATTAGAATTTCGAGAACGGAATTTTCGTATTGCATGGATTGTAAGACCCTCTAAGAAGTGAAGGGTTTTTCGATTTAGCAATTGACTATACTAGAGTAACCCAGTCTAACAAATAAGTCAATAGTTCGTAAATTTTTAGCTGCGTCGTTGGATACCCTCTACCGCTTTGGGAACTTTATATTCGCTCTCAATTATTTTTTCTTACCTTCCTGCCTTTCCTATTGTAGAGTGACGAATGGTCATGCTTATTAGACCTACCAATATTTCTTGGCTACTTGTATAAATTTGTTGCTTGTAAAATTTTTGGGTTGTTTGATAGATGGGAGAGGATGTAGATGTAATATACAGTAGGTAATCTATTCGTAGAAACTTTAGCAAGTAGTGGAAAGATTATAAAGTTTTAGTGACATAGCATTGAGGGAGTAGTATGACCAAAGGTGGGTAGAAGTTCTCAAGAAATTACAGTTTCAAATGACCATGAGGATGGATTGATAGCAAATGGAAACCGTCGTCTAACATAGCGGATGGACTCTTACCTTAAATTTGAGGACGAAATTATTTTTAAGTGGGTAGATTTGTAACTCCCATTCCCGAAAATATGAAATATTTATTATTATTTATTGTATTTAAATGGGATTTTTAGATTTTTATAAATAATTGTTTAGTTAATTATTACGGTAAGTGATTTTAGCCATAAGTTGAGTTTTGGAGCACAAGGCGACTAGGAATCATGGCACGGATAGAGCAGGCGCGCTTTGACTAGTGTTTAAGCCAGTAGAGGAATGCCGAGCCATAGGAGTGTCCTAACTAAAAAAACCAGGCCAAGTTGCGAGTTAACCCCTATGATTAGTTTAATTAGTTATTTATTAATATTTTGACTTTAGACATTTCGGTTATATCAAAATAGTCGGACAGCCCGAACCGAGCCCAAGCCGTGTAGGCTTTTAGTGAGCCCAAAGACGTCCGTGTGATATTTATTTTGCGTGTATACTTCGTATCTTAATTTAGTTGTTACTATTATTATTATTATTATTATTCTTATTATATATCATTATTGTTATTATTATTCTTCTTATTATATATCATATTATTATATTTTCTTATTATATTATTATTATTATTGTGTATATATATATATATATTGCATATATAGTGTGTATATATATAGTATATATATATATATATATATATAAATATATATATATATATATATATATATATATATATATATATATATATATATATATATATATATATATATATATATATATATATATATATATATATATATATATGTATATTATATATAAAGAGAAATGAAAAAAAACAAATCAATCTAAAACCACACAGGCCGAAGCCCTGGCCCAGTACCCATCAGCGGAGCAAGGCTGCTCCTAAGCAGTAAACATTTCCTTCCCGACCCCCTGTAACAAAACGCGTATAAACCCGAACTCCCCTCTTATAAACGAGCAAACCCGAACACCTCAAACCCTAATCCCGATTCTCCGCCACCTGACAGCGCCGCCCCAGGCTCGCGTACGCCTGCACGACGCTGTGCTTGCGGCCTCCGTGCGCCGCCGCGGGTCGTCGTCCGGCCGGCCAGGCAGGAACGCGTGACAGTTCAAACGGCAGGACAGCGACATAGCAGGCGCGCCCCCAACTTCGTAGCGTGCTCGTCGCTTCAGTTCTCGATCGTTTTTGGAACCGTCTCCTCTGGTACGTAGCCAACCTATACATGATTATTTCCTTTCAGTTAGATCGATTTTAGATGGTTTAGGTTGACCGACGAGTCGACTCAAAGTTGACGAAAAACCACGGTAGAAAACAGAGTAAAACCATTCCAACCACTCGTATTCGAGGATCGATTCCGATCGATCCAGTGACTGTTTATAAATTCTACTTGAACACATATTTAGACAACCTATAGGGCTTCGATTCCCTTTTTGTAGAATCAGATTTCGTCGACTCAGCGTCGAGAAATCAAATCCCGAAGTTTAACAAAAATCTGTTTTAAAAACTTGAAAAATCATCCACACGACGTCCGTCCCGCCATTCCGGGCGACGTGGTCGCGCACCAAAGGCATCGAAAGCTGCGTAACGGCTTCGTGGTCGTGTATACTTTGACGGAATTCAAATTGGTCGCGTGTGCACGACGAATTCGACACATATCCGTCGAAATCGCCCCGTATCCGTACAATACAAATTCAGTCATAACTTTGTGCACATTCGTCAGATCGAGACAAAACTTGCGCCAACAGGACCGTATCATTTTTCTGGTCCTGCATGCCAAGTTTGGTCCAATTCTGACACAGTTGAATTCGACGTCGTTTTGCGGGCCCCACGGTCCCGCTCAACGGGCGATTTTGTGCACGGCCCGCCGGAATCCAACTCTGGACATACGGTTGGCTTCATATCGGAAAACTGGATCCGTAGACATGTAGTTTGACGACTTTAGAGACCGTTGACTCTGGCACGCTTTTCGGTGCAAAGTGGGTCCAACGGCGGACATCATTTTTGTCCGAAATTACCGTTTTGCCCCTGTGTCCAAAATTGGACTTAAGGACAGGCAATCCTAGCTAATTGGACTATTCTGAGATCATTGGTATTGTTTATTTCAGCTTTCGGAGACTGTTGTATGGGTTTTGACTATTGTAGCATACTGAGTGGCTCAGATTATCGGTTTCACCAGCACAGGACCACAGGCGAGTACAGTTTATTGTCTGCATTTCGATATTGATCTTTACTATACTTCATTGATTATTCATTGATTATGTGATTTTTATACTCTATTATAAATAGTTGAGTCGGGAATGAGAAGTACCAAGGATGTGTGATCCGACCATAGACAGTGTTTATTTTCATGCAGTAGACATCGTAGACAGTATTTATTTTCATGCAGTAGACATCGTAGACAGTGCTTACTTTTCTGCAAGTAGACATCGTAGACAGTGCTTACTTTTCTGCAAGTAGACATCGTAGACAGTGCTTATTTTTCTGCAAGTAGACATCGTAGACAGTGCTTATTTTTCTGCAAGTAGACATTGTAGACAGTGCTTATTTTTCTGCAAGTAGACATTGTAGACAGTGCTTATTTTCTGCAAGTAGACATTGTAGACCATGCGGTGTAGTGGCCCAGACTGATCACATATCAAAGGTACTTCTATCGGTGGAAAGTATATTGGTCTATTTATTACTATTGATTTTCCTTACGGCTTTACTGTTATTTTCAAAACTCATGATTGATGCCTAACCTTTGTCTTATAGTCATTTTCTTTATTTGAAATTGCATTCAGTGAATTATGCTCGTTCCATTCCTGACTGGAAACCAACATTTTCAGGTTAGCCGTGGATTCATTTAGCTTGGAAAGTGACGGGAATACTTGCAGACAAAGCTTAGAGACTAGCTAGATAGTTGAGTTGTAGTCATTCAGTTATTTGTACAAGTTTATATTTTTCTACAAATATAAAACTTGTGATCATTGTAAATTAAATTAATTTTGTGAATGAGCATTATTTGTGATTTGATCTTCATGGTCGTGACAGCGTTCTACCGCCGACACTGCGGCGTAGGCTGGCTTGGACACGTCTCGTATCCGTTTTAAAAAAAAACGGGTGTGGGTCGTGACAACACTCGCGACCTGGACCCCTGGGGAGGTTCAGGCAGCTGCTGAGGATGATACCCTTGCTTAGTGTAGATAGTTTAGACTATTTCTTTCCATGTTTTAGCTGTTGTCTTTATTTTTTGAGTTGTATATTTTAGATGTTGAGACTTGTAGTTTATTTCTGTTGTACCTCAGTTGAGGATTCTCTTATCTATTTTATCGTGCCATATTCTATCTCTAGATTGTGATTGAGTTGTACCTCTGTATTGGCCTCCTTCTGGAGAGTATATTCATGTTAGTTAGTTATAGTTCATGACCTAGAACAGCGTTCTACCGTCGACACTGCGGCGTAGGCTGGGCGCTGTTACGTACTCGTACCCTCACGGTGGGTGCGGATCGTGACACATTTTTAGTGGTGGCCCATGCAGGTCGAGTTTGTGTAGTGGCATTCGAACTAGAGTACCACTACAGCCTGCAGTAGGATTAGGATATTTTTGAGGTACTCAATCACATTAGGAAAAACTCTTAACTGGATTCCTGCCATCTAAATTCCTGTTAAAAATTTGCTTCCTTGGATAACTTTCCTCCCTTGAATTATCGATTCTATCTCAGTATTGATTTCTTGTTTGATCTGTCTCCAGGATGGTGATTGAGACACGATCGCATCGCTCTGGCCCAGCAGACGCTGGTGAGAGGCCTACCACCCCTCGCCTAATCGTGGACGTTGGGACCACAGCACCCCCTATTCCTGCTCATATAGGAGCTTCTGCAGCCTTTAGGAGTGCACCTCCACCTCAGTAGTTACCTTCAGGGACAGTAGATGTGGCTCAGATATTTACTTTCTTCCAGCGATTCATGGAGTTTCAGCAACAGATTCAGCGGAGCCAATCTGCTGATATCCGACAGAGCATACAAGATACTCACCAGTTGGTTAGGACAACAGTGGAGCTGGTGGCTGCTCAGCCACAGGGAGGCCAGATGCAGCCGTATCAGCCGAGGACTCCAGACATCCATTCCTTCAAGAAGATGGGACCCCGAGACTTCAAGGGTACAGAGGGCATCATATACGCTGACGATTGGATAGAGCACATTGAGGAGATATTCCGATTGGCACAGATACCAGCAAGATTACAGATCGAGGCAGCCGCCAGTCAGATACAGGATTTGGCCCGTACCTGGTACCAGACGGACCCGAGGGTTGGTACAGCCGGTCAGACTTGGGCAGCGTTCAAGAAACTGTTCAAGAAGAAATTCTTTCCCGATACCGCACTCCGTACTTTGGAGACGCAGTTCGAGAGTTTGGTTCAGGGGAACCAGACCGTTGAGAAGTACGCTGGAGAGTTCAGCCATTTGAGCAGATTCATCGAGGATCTTACCGAGGTCGGGAAGGCGAGGAGGTTCCGCAGGAGTTTGATCGGAGAGATCAAGTCATATACCAAGAGCGACTGCGATGCCACTTTCGAGCAGATTCTGATAGGAGCCATGACAGCGGAGGACGATCTTGGGCTGAAGGAGAAGAGGATGCGAGATACTCAGGGAGCTAGTGGCAGTGCGGGACCGGCTAAGAGGCCCCACCTACAGATTCAGCAGCAGATGCTACCCCTACAGTTTCAGCAGCAGTATCCGCAGCAGATACTACCTCTACAGTTTCAGCAGCAGATGCTACTTCTACAGTTTTAGCAGCAGTACCAGCATCCGAGGGTCTACCTTCAGCAGCGGCAGTTTCAGGACCGCGTACCCTTTCAGCAGGCGCAGCAGCCGCAGAGGCAAGCAGCAGACCCCGGGACAGTAGCTTGTTATCATTTACCCTTTTTGCAAAGACCAAGGCATGGTTGGGGCGAATGTCGGAAGAGGCTGGGCAGATGTTTGCTTTGCGGAGGATCCGATCATCGTCTGAGAGAGTGTCCCGAGTCATCGGGACAGACGGTTCAGGGGGCAGGGAGCTAGGGCTCCGGTAGGCCAGCAGAGGGGATTACCCTTGCCGACTCAGCAGTAGAGGTACATGCAGTATCAGCAGTAGGCCAGAGGAGGCCAGCAAGAGCAAGCTTTCGGCAGGACAGTCGAGGATGCTCAGGCCAGTAGAGATCTTGCTGCAGGTTTCGTTCTATTCGATTTCCTTCCCGCAATTGCCTCTTATAACTGCCTTGAAATTTTGATTCCCTCTGTTCCTTGTTGATTTATTAATTCTGTCATGTTGTTCTTGTGTTATGTTTAATTTTCTTCTGAGATAAATCATATGGGCTAGGTCACCTTGGTTATGGAATCGAGAATCTTCGATGGTCGTGTTTAGCTGGCATAGTGAGGACATATAGTCAGATTAAGGACGTATTTCTCGGGTGTGGGAATTTAAGGTTTTCGCTGCCAAGCATGCGACAATACGAAAATTTTAAATACCATGATTCTAGAGGTATGTGCCTTAGTCGAGGACTCTGTGATTATCGTAGCCTTGCTCACTAGCACGACAAAGATTCTGAGTATCATGATTTTGGACAGACGCATATGATTATCTGACGGTATGTTTGAGACTTTGTTTGTGGGGTGTTTGACCTAGAAGGCCTGCTACCATCTTAATTTCGAGGATGAAATTTTTATAAGGTGGGTAGGATTGTAACACCCAGTTTTCCAGAGAGAGAGTAATTTTAAAATTTTGTAATTATAATTATTATTTAATGATATTTATTTCATATTATAATTTTTAGTGATTTTAATTATTTTTAAACTATTTAAATTCATGACTTGTGATTTTTGGTATTTTGCTAGTAAACAGTAGAGACTGCCTACCCTAGAGCCTAGCCATGTGATTAGGATATTTTGATATTTTTAGGGTTATTTGGATTTATTATAATTTATTTGAATTTATGGGAATTTTAGAATTTATTTTGAAATTGTTTGAATGATGGTTGACTAGGTTGACTTTGACTAGCAATGACCTTGGTAGGCTAACCTAGAAGCTAACCCTAGTTGTGTTTGGACTTGGTTAGGTCATGTAACCCTAGTTAGACTAGAGTTGACCCATGGTATGGTTATTTGACTTAAGTTAGATTTAAGTCAAGCCATGACTTGTGACTAAACCTTAAATCAATAACTAGCCTTAAGGCCCATAGGCCCACACCATGTACCCAAACCTCACCCTAATCAGCCCATGGCAGCCAACCTAGGGTTTTCCACCCTATTTAATTTCTCTTCCATTTGTTCTTGCTCTTTTAATTATTTTTCTCTCAATCTTCGAAGAAAGAGGTATAGCCATCTTCCCCAATCCGTAACTTTTCTATTTTAATCCTTTTTGGCTCAAACCACTTGCATTAGATTCTAATTGTCTTCTTCTTGCTTCATGGAGAGTATTCTCAGGCTTGGGGCAATTTGGAGAGTTTGGCTAACAAGGAGAAACCCCTCCCCCTTTGGAGCTTTTTATTGAAGTTTCAACCCATAGGTAAACCTCATAAACCCATTCAAATTTCGATTTCTTTGCATGAGTGCATAGACCTAGGAGTCCCCTAGCTGCTAGCATAGGTTTGGTGTCGAGTGGTGTCCATTTTGTGTCCGTATCGGTCATGTATCAGGTTGTATTGTTAAGTGTTTGTTGATATGCCACAAAGGATTTTTATTTGTTATTTTAAAAGTGTTTGAACAAATTTGATGATTTATGTGTACATTAGTTTACAACTGGATTGAGTTGGTTTTCGAGCCGTGTCCGTGTCCAAACAGGACACGAACACACTCGCAACACTCACGGGCAGTGCCCTGCTGTCTGTATTCTGGTTTGCCTTGGACACGCCACTTCATGCTACAAAATTTGATATGGGGACTCCCTACATGACTGACATGAGGGCTACAAAGTTTCGTAGGACCTCGTGGAATGGTTTGGGAGCAATCGAGCCCGCACGGAATTGCACTGTCACGCACACGCACACATTGCCTCACTGATACGCACTCACACACACGACACAACACAACATGGACACGTTGCAGGCGGTTGGACACTTACTCCTACCCCTGGCGAACACATGTACACGGGCACGTGTCCCCACGTGGCCTGTGTCGTACGTTTGACACGTGTGCACGCGTGCACGATACTGTTGTGTGCACAATTTGTGTCTGAATTCATGTAGCTATTTGGACACTTTGTGTCCAATTTCCTGGACACGAATGGACCCACATGACACGTACTAATGTGGGGGACACGTATGTACACCTGTTTGAACTTGATTTGGTTTTTGTGATTATTGGGTTCAGAATTTAAATTCCTGATACAAACTGAGATTGATTGGGATTTTTTCTGATTTCAAATCTGATTTTCTTGAGTCACATTGTAATATTTTCACTATGGTGTAGGTTTGATGTTAGTGATGAGTTTTGAAATTTCAAATTGGGTTTAGGACTGCTATGTTCCTGTGAACATTCTGAAACCTTAGTTGGTTATTAAAACCTGAGAATTCCTTCTCTTAACTGAGGATAGGATTTCCTGAGATTAGAAACTCATTACACCACAATGTTGTATGTTCACACAATCACCTGAATACTGAAATATCTGTTATTGGCATTTGAAAATCTGAGAATTTGTTCTCTTGGTTCTGAACTGTTCCCTCTTCCTTTCCTAATAACTGTGAATGGAAATGATAGGTGGAACCTGAGTTTTGTTAAATAATTCAATTGTGATTGCCTATTATTAGTTTCCTAAGATTTTAGGATTCATGTTAATTGAGTTTTAAATAGCATGATTGAGTTCTCATGTTGGCATAGGACTTGGGTTCGAATGGGTAAAATGATGTGTAAACTTTTGTTTAGACTGTTAGATTAACTGTCAGTTACATTTATTTCCTGAGAACACTTGTGACACTCCCCATTTCCTGTCATATTGACACATCACTCACTCACAATTTGTTAACTGAACTTTGTTTTAACCTGAGATTGATGGCATGTGTGGGTATTATATGATTATGTTAAGTTGTATTGGGTTTTCAATTTGCCTGGGACTGATATCCTGGACTGAACTGTTTTGGTGAAGGTAATGAATTGGTTTTCTTCCTTTGTTTCCTTAACTGCTACAGAATTGGTCCTCTTCTTTTTTTCTAAAAACTGAAATGTATACCTATGTTTCATTCACTGATTATTATTAACTGACCTTTGTCCCCCATCACACTGTTTTGATTCACCTATAGGCTGTCATTGATTTCCTTCCTTTGTAAAAACTGAATTGAATGTTGATTCCTTCCTAATGCACTCATTCCTGTCACAGAGATTTGGTAATTAGCTAACCATTCTTGTTAACTGTCAATACATTATTTCCAGTCTTCCCTAAGCTTTCAACTGAGTTTAACTCCTATTAAAAACTGTCCTGTGAACCATGTTTAGCCACTGGTTCCTTAATATTTTTCCCTGTTTCTTGATAATGCACACATGTTATTGTCATTCCCTGTTTTACCAGGTTCATACCTTGTTAGCTGCTATTTCCTATGACCCATTGCACACCCACACATTAGTCTACATCTTACCCTTCACTGTTTTCCTCTAGACACTCTCGCTAACACTCACACATTGCCTAACACTCATTCCATGATAACACACACACACACATGCCATTGTTAGCACACACACACACAAGCATGATCTTTCCCTATCCTTATGTTATATATATATATATATATATATATATATATATACCAATGTGAAATATGTAATATAATATAAATATTGCTTTTGCATTTATACATAGTATGTATATAGACATATAGGAATTGGTATGTAAATATGGTACTTGGTATATGTGTTGCCTAATGTATGAATTTGGCTCATGGCCTGTGTAGTGTAGCCTATGGTTTCCTTGTATAGCCTTGTGTATGTGGAATATGCACATGAGTTGGGTTATGTGAACCTGTGTTACTTGAATGGTGTGTGTTTGCTCTGTGACTTGAGAATCATGTTTGATTGGCCAGTATAGGCTTGGTTAGGCCTAGTGAGACTTATTAGACTTGTTTGGGTCAGTCTTGACCTAGTTGACCTAGTTTGACTAGTGTGGTTGACTAGAGTTGACCAAGTGTTGACTTTAGTCTAGTTTGACCTAGACAGCATGCAGATGCATTGTAGATTACTATTATCATCCCCTGTATACATTTTGACTTGTGTTGCTCTAACTAGGAGTCAGGTATCTCATCTCGGACAGTACATTTACTTCAGACATTCAGATACGAGGCGAGTACATTCTCTGATTATTTCATATCCTGCTTAGAATTATTTCCTGCATTAAATTACTTTACTTGTGCTGTCACGACATTATCACGAATTTGTACTATACGGTCTTGTACTCCTGTGCTTTCACCATACATGTACAACTTTTTTAGTGTAGATCATGTACAACTCTTTAGTGTAGATCATGTACAACTCTGTAGTGTAGATCGTGTACAACTCTGTAGTGTAGATCATGTACAACTCAGTAGTGTAGATCATGTACAACTCTGTAGTGTAGATCATGTTCAACTCTTTAGTGTAGATCATGTACAACTCTGTAGTATAGATCATGTACAACTCTGTAGTGTAGATCTTGTACAACTCGTAGTGTAGATCATGTACAACTCTGTAGTATAGATCATGTACAACTCTTTAGTGTAGATCATGTACAAATCTGTTCCATTCACATGTGCTATCCTGTACTCTGACTCACTAGCCACTGTTAGTTCCTTACTTATAGTAGATATTTCTATTACAGTTCTCTCTCTCTGTTTACATACTGTATTCTTCAGCACCTGTATCTTACTTTACTGCATGATTATATTTTCTAACCTGCTATGAACTGTTGAGATGTACTGTGCTCGCTCCCGTCCTGACTGGACCTGTTGAAAATTTTACAGAGGATGATGAGGAACCCTGCACCCCTTACTTTGGAGCTTGCCTAGATGACACTCGCGACCTGGACCCCTGGGGAGGTTCAGGCAGCTGCTGAGGATGATACCTTTGCTTAGTGTAGATAGTTTAGACTATTTCTTTCCATATTTTAGCTGTTGTCTTTATTTTCTGAGTTATATATTTTAGATGTTGAGACTTGTAGTTTATTTCTGTTGTACCTCAGTTGAGGATTCTCTTATCTATTTTATCGTGCCATATTCTATCTCTAGATTGTGATTGAGTTGTACCTCTGTGTTGGCCTCCTTCTGGAGAGTATATTCATGTTAGTTAGTTATAGTTCATGACCTAGAACAGCGTTCTACCTCCGACACTGCGGCGTAGGTTGGGCGCTGTTACGTACTCGTACCATCACGGTGGGTACGGGTCGTGACAGTCACCATAGACACCTGCAAGGCAAATATTTTGCCTATCATCAGCATGTGGACAGGTTCTACTCAGTTCCAAGACTGGCCATTTTTTATTGTCAACGCTAAAGCAGCTGAAGTTAGCGCCGACAAATTCAAACAACTAGGGGTACAAATGTCTAACCCCGACCGGGACGAGCACCAGACATCGGATGGTGGCAATCGCCAGAACAACCGCAAAGGAAAAGAAACTTTGAATATCAACTTGAACAAGAACAAAGAATCTCTGGCGGTCAACGTAGCTCCTCCTACGTCCACTTCTACTCCTTCAGCACCTCCACCGAGGGAACCTCGTCCGAAAGTAGAATACTCTTTTGACGAGAATGACACAGTGAGCATCTTTGATTGCTTGATCAAAAGCAATAAGCTTCAACTCCCAGATCCCAAGAAGCCCGATGAAGTCGGTAAGACTAATCATCCCAAGTACTGTGTCTATCACAGGTTCACCGGACATCCTACTCGAGCATGTTATGTGCTCAAAGGCAAAATTCAGGAGCTGGTCAATGCCGGTGTTGTCACTTTGTAGCAAGACGAAAAGACTGTTACCGCAAACATGGTCTCAGTTCAGTTCGGTGATTCCCGCCCCAGATGGTACAGCACGGTGTCATTCCTATCCCCAGAGCTACTCTTGAGATTGAGAATCTTCCTCCTCCACGAAGTGAAGGCCTCGTCCCTTGTGTCTTGACAACGGCGAAATTATGTGGATTCATCCGGATCTCGCTTCAGAGTTCGAACTTCCCACTTCCTCCAAGAAGAAAGATCGCTCCAAGGGCAAGACAAAGACTTGAAATATGGTATCTTTTGACCCCATAGTTGATGAAAAAATCTTGCTGGGCACTAGATCAGGGAAAGCCTATCTAAAGGATTATCCCAAAGTTCAAGAGAATCCTGCTTCTTCTTCTGCGCCTGCTCCAGTACAGCCTGCTTCCACTGAGGATATTCCTACTACATCCTCACCGGTTGTAGTGTCAATTCCTCCCAAGCCGACGGTAACCGACAAAGGCAAACAGCAAGTCTGCTTCGATAAACCTTTGAAGAAATCATCTCCCTCCGGACTTGAAAAGCCTTACAACTTTGACATCTTAGCTCAGTTGGCCAATACACCGGCCCGGCTGTCAATCTTCGAGCTCTTGCGCCTTTCCAAAGAGACTCGAGAAACTCTGAGCGAGGCTCTCATGCAAGCAGAAACCTGTCTAGCCCTGCTTAAGAAGCCGGAAGCAGAACCAGTCTCTTGCCTCCATTGTCATAGTGTGTTGGAGTTAATTCCAAACATAACTTTCACACAGGATGACATGTTGATGGAAGACAACGGGCACGACCGTCCTCTCTACTATACAGGATATGTCAACTCGATGAAAGTCGATCGTATTTTGATAGATCCAGGGTCTGCTCTCAGTATCATGCCGAAGACAATGTTAGATGCGCTGAAGATCCCAGTGCATAGCCTTTCCAGTACAATCACCACTATTCTTGGGTTCAACCAAGGAAGGAGTGAACCTCTGGGCAAGATTCGCCTAAAACTCCAAATAGGCAATCTTCGCACAAAGTGACCTTCTATATCATTGACAACTATGGTTGTTCGTACAATGCTTTGCTGGGAAGACCGTTTCTGCATGAGCATAACATTGTTCCTTCGACTCTCCATCAATGTTTTAAATATGTTGATGACAATGGAGAGGTACAAAAGTTGGTTGCCGACCTTTATCGTTTCAAAGGCGTCGAAGCATACTACAACGATGCTCGTATGTACAAGGATGAATTCATGAAGGTTGTCCTGTCTCTGGACACTGAAGAAGAGCAAGAAATAGTGCCTAATGATACCCTTATTATACCTATCAAAGGGCGTGTTTCTCGTCCACAGTCTTCCAAGCCACTGGCTATTCACTTGCCAGTCCGGAAGCAACCAACTGATGATGATCAGGATCAAAGGGAGCTCACCTCTTCTGAGCCACTTGTTATAGACTTATGTCGTAATAAGGAAAAAAGGCAGCTCACCTCTTCTGAGCCACTTGTTATAGATCTATCTCATAATAAGGAAAAAAGGGAGCTTACCTCCTCTGAGCCGCTTGTTATCGACCTCCGTCGTAACAAGACCAATCCCTCCACGTTCTTCTTCTCCCCCTCTTGTAATCAATCTGACCAAGCCTGCTAAGGCTAATGGTCTTGCTGTAAATACCAATGTACAAATCAATAAAAAAAAGTATCTACTTTCCAGTATACTGATGTCGTTTTTCATGCTAAGTGCTATTTGGATATGTTAGATAGCTTTCAATCATTTACAATGGGAGTTGTACAATCTCTTCAAACAGAAGTCTCACTCGAACTTCCAAAGGATTCATATCGTATTGTTCCCGCTCGTAAAAAGGCGAGAGTCCAATACTTTTTAGTAAAGGACCTGAACAACAATTCAGCTATACGGATGATAGCAAAACTAACGATACGGATCATCTTCAATTCCGTCGTTACAGTCAACAATCAAAAGACATCATCCGAAAGATGGGTTATGACTTCAAAAGTGGCCTCAACTACGGTAAAGGTAGAAGAACTCCTCTCCGTACGGCTGTGCCGAAAGAAAAGTCAGAGATGTATTATAGTAGGACCAAAAGAGGTCTCGGATATGCTTCACCTCCGGTACTATCCCCAGCAGCCTCTGAATCCGATAGTGAGGAGCGCTCTAACTCTTTTGATTCCAGATTATGGGATTCTGATACCAGCATCGGTCAAGTTCATCGATTGACTGTATCTTCTAACATGGTCTTCGTCGAACTTCCAGAAGGCTATGATAAGGATGTTGAAGAAAGCCCTGAAACAGATCCTTGGACTCAACGAATGGATACCCAATGGGAACTCCGATTCGAACAAAGAGAACCTCCTACGAAAGATCAATTAGTTCAAATTGATGTAGGAGAGAGCGGGTCACCTCGTCCAATATTCATCAGTAAGAACCTCCCAGAGGCAGACAAGCAAGAATTAATTCTTCTGATTAAAGAATACATTGATATCTTTGCCTGGAGCTATAAAGACATGCCAGGTCTAGATCCCAAAGTTGCTACTCATAAACTGAATATCCTGCCGAATGCAAAACCAGTCAAACAGCAACAACGGCATTTCAAGCCAGAAATAATGGATGCAATCGACGATGAAGTCAAGAAGCTTATCGCTTGTAGCTTTATTCGAGAAGAACAACATCCTGATTGGGTAGCCAATGTTGTCCCAGTTCTGAAGAAAATCGGTAAAGTTCGAGTCTGTATCGACTTTCGAGATCTTAATAAAGCATGTCCAAAAGATAAATTTCCTCTCCCTATCATGGACGTCATGATCGACAACACTTGTGGGTTCGAAAGAATATCTTTCATGGACGGATTCTCCGAATATAATCAGATTCGGATGAATCCTGAAGATGAAAAGCATACTTCTTTCCGCACTCCTCGCGGAGTCTGCTGCTATACTGTCATGCCATTTGGTCTCAAAAATGTTGGTGCAACATACCAACGAGCCATGAGTACTATCTTTCGAGATCATCTGCGTAAGACTGTCGAATGCTACCTCGACGATATTGCTGTCAAAAGTCGTCTAAAGGAAGATCACATCCAAGACTTGAGAACTATATTCAATCTCATACGCCAACATCAACTCAAAATGAATCCCACCAAGTCATTCTTGGTGTCTCTAGTGGCAAATTTCTCGGCTTCGTCATTACCTCTAAAGGTATACACGTGGATCCCGAGAAGATCAAAGCCATTCAAGAGATGCGTCCTCCACGCAACCTAAAAGAGCTACGAGAATTCCAAGGTCGACTTGCGTACATCAGGAGATTCATTTTGAATCTGTCTGGGCGCTGCAGACCATTCACTCAACTAATGAAGAAGGGTGTATCTTTCGTTTGGACCGAAGAATGTCAACGAGCATTTGATGACATAAAGCGGTATCTCATAAATCCACCAGTCCTGGTGCCACCAATCTCTGGCATACCATTCTTAATGTATGTCCGTGCTATGGACCATTCATTGGGTGCCTTACTTGCCCAAAAGAACAAAGAAGGCCACGAACAAGCCATCTACTATCTCAGTCGTACTATGATTGGTGCTGAACACCATTATAGTCCGGTCGAAAAAGAATGCCTAGCTCTTATGTTCGCTGTTCAAAAGACTCGGCATTACATTATTGGCCAAACTATTCATGTCATATCCCGAGTTAACCCTCTTCAGGTACTGATAAAAAAGCCTAGTACACTCAATTCTCGGTTGGCTACATAGGCCATTTTGCTAGCCCAATATGACATGGTATATGTTCCTTGAAAGTCTGTCAAAGGTCAAGCACTGGCAGATTTCTTAGCAGCTCATCCTGTTCCAGAGACGTCCAAGCTATATAACGAAATTCTAGACGAGACATTGGAATCTAATACAATCTCCAAAGAATTTCCTACTTGGCGTCTATTCTTTGACGGTGCATCTAGGATTGGACCCAATGGTGCCATTGTCATAGGAGTTGGAGTTGTCCTTGTTCCTCCAGACGGGTCAGCTATCCAAAGAGCTTAATCCCTAGATGAGCCTTGCTCCAATAACGTAGCAGAATACAATGCTCTACTCATCGGCCTTCAGTTAGCTAAACAACTAGACGTTGAGTATCTTGAAGTCTATGGTGATTTTAAGTTGGTTGTTAACCAAGTTAGAGGGACCTATGAAGTTTGCCATCAAGATCTAATGCCTTACTTTGAAGCAGCAATCAACATGGCTACATCATTCAAAGCCTTCTTTATCGAATATGTACGCCGAGCTTGCAATACTGAAGCTGATGCTTTGGCCAATCTTGCAGCAGTTTTAGCCATCCCTATCAAAAGACAGCAGGTGGTGGTCATCTCTAATCGGGAACTGTTCTGCGTCAAAAATAATCGTAATATTGAGTTCAGTAATCTTACTGAAGTTAATGTTATCAATGAAGATTGGAGAACTCATTTCATCGACTTCGTAGTTCATGACATACTCCCTGAAGATCCCAAGGAGGCTACGAGTATTCGTCGGCGATCTCTACGATTCTACTACAATCAAACCACCAAAACTCTCTACCGGCGGTCTTATGATGGCCTACTCTTGTGCTGTCTTGCTGGTGATGAAGCGAAGCAAGTATTGCATGAAGCTCAAGATAGTGTCTGCGGAGTACATCAACCTGGTCCTAAACTACAGGATCGCATCCGACGTATGGGTTATTACTGGCCCTCTATGGTATCTGATGCCATCGAATATGCGAGAAAATGTCGAACTTGTCAAATTCACGCAGATTTTATTCATCAACCGTCAGAATTCCTTCATCCGACTGCTCCTGGCCTTTTGAAGCTTGGGGCATAGACATCATCGGTCCCATCAATCTTCTTCTAGAGGACATCGGTTCATACTGGCAATAACCGATTACTTCTCTAAATGGGCTGAAGCTATACCATTGGCTAAAGTTAAGACCAGCAGCATCATCAACTTCGTCAAACATCATGTCATCTATCGATTTGGTGTACCTCGAAGAATCATCTACGACAATGGACCTCAGTTCATCAGTCAAAAGTTCACAAGGTTCTGTGACGATCATCGAATTGACAATATCGCTTCGACAGCCTATAATCCGCGCTAATGGATTAGCTGAAGCTTTCAACAAGACTATCATCAAGCTCCTCAAGAAGTTTGTGTCTACTAACAAACGAAACTAGAGTGAAAAGCTTGGGGGTCTTTGGGCCTACCGCACTACGGTCCGCAATCCTACAGGCTGTACACCCTTCTTTTGGTGTATGGCTGTGAAGCAGTTCTACCTTTAGAACTTCAAATTCCGTCTTTGAGGATTGCCATCGCCAATGAACTCACAACAGAAAATAATGATCTTCTCCGAATCCAGGAATTAGAATCGCTCGATGAGAAGCGGCTATCGGCTCAACAGCATATTGAGTTATACCAAGCCCGTATCTCAAAGACTTTCAACCGCAAAGTTAAAGTCAGAGCCTTTCAGAAAGGAGAGCTCATTCTAACAGTCAGACGTCCTATGACAATGACTCACTCGAGCAAAGGCAAGTTTGATGCAAAGTGGGAAGGTCCATACATCGTGAGCAAAGTCTTTTCAAATGGAGCCTATCAACTCACAGAGCTAGACGGTCGAGTTGCAATGATGCCCATTAATGGCAAATTTCTCAAGAAATATGTATAAATGTAACAGAGTGATTGTAATTATCAGACAAGTTCATAAATAAAATTCAGTTTTATTTTATCTTGAATGATAGTACTAATATCAAGGAAGGTCACTATCATCCTTCTCAAAATTGGGAC
>JANAVB010034616.1:436285-497032 GCA_029216955.1 Iris pallida | reverse complement strand
ATGTGTATATATAATATATAGGGTATACGTGTATATGTATAGTGTATATATATGTAATGTGATTATATGTATAAAATGTGTATAGATATTAATAGGAGCAAGAGAAATAATATAGATTTTCGAGCCCAATTCTTCAGCCCCCCGAGCTGAGCCCGGCCCACCCCTGCCTAACCATCCTCCAACTGAGAGTGACTCAACAGAGTCTTCACAAGCCCAGGCCCGAGCAATGAGCTCCCAAACCGACCTACTTAGATTTTCCTCACGGCAACAGACCCGCGCGTATATAGGTATACGTAGAGAGATTTCGGAGAAAACCCTAACGCCACCTACACCTTCCCAGCGACGAAGCCAGATTGGACGCCGCCCTGCGCGCCGCCGCGGCGGAAGCAGGCCGGCCGGCCGCGGCAAGGCTGGAACCGCGCGATGCGCACGGACTGAACAAGCGCGGAACAGCAGCAACGGCGGTGCAGCCCCGACTTCGTGATCGAAGTGCACTCTCATTGCTCGATCGTTTTCCGAACTTTTTCTTCAGGTGAGATCCCAATATAACCACCTTTAATTCCCATTAATTAGTTTAAATTCTAGGGACGCGAGACTCGAAGAAATCGAGTTGAAAACCCCAAAAAACCTGTCGCAAATAGCGAAACAGGGCAGTCCAATCACCCACCTTTGAGGATCGTTTCTGATCAATCCAACAACCATCTAGAAATTCCACCTGACACAATTTTAGACAACATGTAGGACTTCGAATCCCTTCTTGCGGAATTTGAAATCATCGACTGAGCGTCGAGAAATCGAATCCCAAAGTTTCCAAAATCGTTTTCAAAACATTGAATTGTTCCACACGACGTCCGTCCCGCCATTCCGGGCGACGTGGTCGCGCACCGAAGGTATCGAAAGCTGCGTAACAGCTTCGTGGTCGTGTGTGCTTGACGGAATTCAATTGGTCGCGTGCGCGACGAATTTGATGCGTATCCGTCGAAATTCACCGTATCGTGCACTTTACAAATTTCTCAATTACTTTGTGCACACTCATTGATCGAGACGAAACTTACGCCAACAGAACCATATCGTTTTTCTGGTCCTGCATGTCAAGTTTGGTCCAATTTTGAGACAGTTGATAAAATCACCGTTTTGCAGGCCCCACGGTCCCACTCAACGGCGATTTTGGTGCACGGGCCGTCGGAATCCAACTCTGGACATACGGTTGGGTTCGTATCGGAAAATCGGATCCGTAGACATATAGTTTGACGACTTTAGAGACCGTTGACTTTGGTACGCTTTTCGGTGCAAAGCGGGTCCAACGACGGACATCGTTTTTGCCCGAAATTACCGTTTTGCCCCTGTGTCCAGAATTGGATGTAAGAACAGGCAATCCTAGCTAATTGGACTATTCTGAGATCATTGGTATTGTTTATTTCAGCTTCCGGGACTGTTGTACGGGTTTTGACTGTAGTGGCACATTGAGTAGTTCAGATTGTCGGTTCACCAGCAAAGGACTACAGGCGAGTACAGTTTATTGTCTGCATTTCGATATTGATTTTCACTATATTTCATTGGTTGTGTCATTGATTATGTGATTATTTTCTATTATAAATTGTCGAGTCAAAATGAGAAGTACCAAGATGTGTGATCTGACCTTAGACAGTGTAGACAGTGTAGACAGTGTAGACAGTGATTTATTATACAAGTAGACAGTGTAGCCAGTAATTTATTTATTGTAAAGTAGACAGTGTAGACCGTGATTATTATTGCATTTAAACGTGTAGATCATGATTATTATTTTGTAGACAATGTTTCTTTATTTCAATATTTGCTGTAGACAGTGTACTTTAGACAGTGTAGACAGTGTAACTTTAGACAGTGTAGACAGTGTAACTTTAGACAGTGTAGACAGTGTAACTTTAGACAGTGTAGACAGTGTCGCATAATTGTCCCGAGACCGATCACATATCAAAGGTACTTCTAGCAGTCGGGGAGAGTATTTTTGTCTATTTACTTACTATTGGTTTTTATATTTATGTTTATTTTCAAACCCATGATTGATGTCTAATCTTTGTTTATAGTCATCTTCTTTATTTGAAATTGCATTCAGTGGACTGTTCTCGTTCCATTCCTGACTGGAAACCAACATTTTCAGGTTAGCCGTGGATTCATTTAGCTTGGGGAGTGACGGGAATACTTGTAGACGAGAAGCCTAGAGATTAGCTAGCTAGTGGAGTTGTAGCCATTCAAATATTTATACAAGTTTATATTTTTTCAGCAAATGTAAAACTTGTGATCTTTGTAAATTAAATTAATTATGTGAATGAGTATTGTTTGTGATTTTGATCTTCATGGCCGTGACAGCGTTCTACCCGCCGACACTGCGGCGTAGGCTGGCTTGGACACGTCTCGTATTCGTTTAAAAAAAAAAAACGGTGCGGGTCGGACAGCGGCGACTGAACCGGTCGGACCCTACCGTCGTCGGCGCAGTACGGCTTCAGCGTTGTAGGTCCTAAAAAATCAAGTTGCACCCATCAACAAAGTCATGAGAATCAAGAAATATATCTTCCAAATGAATTACGCAGAAGTCAGATTGCGTATCATCCAAATTGCGCAGAAGTCAGATTGCGCATCATCCAGATTGCGCAGACTGGACTGCGCACACTCTCAAATACGCAAGCTGACGTGGCCATGTCATTATTACCTGACACAATCAAATCTTCTGACAACTGACAGCACAAAGAACGAGGAGACTGTTCGTTTACTGTGCCGTACAGCGCTCGAGGACAGTTGTACATGCAGCACAATCTGCCTGCAGCGCAGTCCATACCAGCGCAGCCCATCCGCGCGGTCCATCTCAGCGTAATCCAAAGTCGGCGCACTTTATCATGACAACTGACAAAGTACACGTGGCATTCATGCCATCAATTGCTCACTACGTGGCAACCGTCTGTACACGATCATGCGCATTTCAATCAAATGATACCATGTGTCCAAGACAGTTGGCCACGATCAGACAACTGCCTGCGCAGTCTAATGCTGCTCAATCCAGTGCATGCGCAATCCAACTTGCGCCATTCAGAATAACTAAAAGTTAGTTATTTTCAGAACTCTATAAATAGAGTTTCAAGTCTTCATTCCAGGAGATCAGACATAAAGTTCAGAAATATCAGAGAGTTCAGGAGTTCTTGTCCAAGTGCTGCTGCATTCTTTCGAAGCTATCGCCTTCAATTCAGAGGCTACCGTCTTCAAAGTTCACATCGTCCAAGGGATAAAGCAATCGTCATCTAGATTGGATTCCTACAGTTGTACTTTCCCAGAATTCTTGTAATCTTCTTTACAAAGTTTGTTGAAATAAAGACGCTTTTGTTTTTGCAAACAAAATGGCGACTCTGCTGGGGACGACTTTCTCCTCCGACGAGGAAGTGACAACTCAATGTGACGTTGCGTCTATCGGAAAGACGCAGAAGACGCTGGTTGTGAAGGTCCAGACGGCCTACGAAGCCATGATCAACTCTAGGACCACTCCTCGCACTGCGACAACTTCTGCCACAAGCAAAGTACGCCCAGTGTGGATCCCAAAGACTGCTGCGCAGTCTACTGATCCTGCCACCAAGACTGTTGTGCAGTCTAATGTCTCTGCTGCTAAGACTGTTGCACAGTCTGTTGTCTCTACTGTTGCACAATCTGCTACTGCTATTCTGCACAATATGCTGTGCCAGTGCACAAACTACATCATATGCTGCTCTGTCAAAGTGCAAGACTCATGTTCCTCTGGCGCAATTGGATGCCACTCTGCCTGCGCAGTCCACTAATCCAGCAACCAGAGTGCAACTCAAGCACTCTGGCAACAAGGCTCCTACTGCGTAAACCATTAAGACTCTGGCCAGAAGACATTCTGCCAGAACTCCTCCTGCGCAATCTGCCAGTGCGCCATCAACTCATACGCAAACTATGCCTGCGTAATCCAAGAAAGAGAGCCCTTTGGCTAATCTCTTCTTTTCTCACAACAAAGGGAAAAGTTCTGCTCTTCTCCAGCACCCTGTTGCTCTTGCGCAATCTACTGGGGGTAGTCTTTTGGCTATTCCTTCTCCTCTCCAGAACAAAGGAAAAGGCCCGTTGGTCTTTTCTCAAACTTCCTCGTCCCATGACTTGGAAGACAACAGAGGGAAACGCTCTTTAGCTAACCCTTCTTTACAAAACAAAGGAAGAGGCCCTTTGGTCTTTTCTCAGTCTCTTCGGTTTTTACCGTAGAAGATTAAGCTGAACGTGCTCCGGCACCAGTCAGTACAAGAACTTTCTCTAACAAGGGTTCTTCTTCTCTTCTTGCTAAAGGGAATTGTACTTATCAGAGAGGTATTCTGCCTACTCCGGTAGCAGAGTTCCAGGATCTCCCAACTCTTCAGATCTCCCGCTCTAGACAGGGAAAATTGCTGGTGTCTCAAACAGAAACCCCTGGAGGTGAGTTTGCTGATTTAAGAACATATCTCAATCGACCAACGTCGGTGAAACGCAAACAGCCAATGCCGAAGACCAACCAATGTCAGAAGCAAACTTCCAGGATCAATAATTCGGACACCTATGCTAATAAAATGAGTACTTCCCTGTACACTCAGGGGACAAAACATTTGAAGAACCGGAACCATGTTCCGAATATTATCAAAGAACATGTCCTTCGAACTTCTTTTCGTCCCGTTGCTATTCCTGATCTCCGAGAACACCTCAAGCAAAAATAGGACAACATCTCAACATCCCCGGTACAACCACTTGGATACCATTACAATCATAAAGTGGTCATCAAGTGTTGTTGTCAGACAACAAGATGATTTGTCTTCGATCGTTTGAACTTTTCAAACTCTGAACCTATGTCTGAAGATGAAGACGAGGTTTTGTACGCCTCTGTCAACATGACCTCCAGAGACACTGGGGGTAGGAAGTGCTCCAAGCACGGGAAGCCTCGCAGGCCAAGCCAGCGGTATTTGGATCTACTCCAAGAATCTTCTGAAGGAGTATTCCAACATACCCGTTCCCGAAGCCGAGATACAATCGGTCAAAGGAATCTTCAAGATCCTTTTGGTCATCTTCCTCTTTCTCACTCCGGAGAGGATTCTTTCTCCGACTACGATGCATACAGCAAAAGTTCGGAGCAGACAGTATCCTCCACGGTACCCAGAGAAGTGACAGTTTACGTTGTCAATGAAGATCCCGATACTTCCAGTTCAGCTAGTCAAGAACAACGGATCACTGCGTTAGAAGACAAGCTGAAGACCATGGCTGAGATGGTCGCAAGTATGCATTCCATCATAGTGGCCCCATACTACCACCGGCCGTACCTCCTACAAATCCTAAAATCATAGCGTAGTCGGTACCTGTCAATGCAGGACTGGGGGTAGCATCTCCTCAAGTACCTCATGTACAGATCCAACCTACACCCAGTCAGTCAGGTGCTGGGGGTAATGCTTATCACGCTGTTTCTCCTCCCAATACTGTGATTCAGCATGCTCCTTCTACATCAGTGGAAGATGCCAATGAAGCTGTCAAGCTCCTGCGAACTCAGTTCGAAGCTTTCAAGGAGAAGGACAACTTGCAGAGGTTGGGGATCAAGCAACCCTATCCAGTTGAATGGAAGGAAATTCCATTTCCTCCGAAGTACAAGATCCCAACCATCTCGCTGTTTGATGGCAGCACTTCTTCCAGTCAGTTTGAGACTTTGTTTGTGGGGTGTTTGACCTAGAAGGCCTGCTACCATCTTAATTTCGAGGACAAAATTTTTATAAGGTGGGTAGGATTGTAACACCCAGTTTTCCAAAGAGGGTAATTTTGAAATTTTGTAATTATAATTATTATTTAATGATATTTATTTTATATTATAATTTTTAGTGATTTTAATTATTTTTAAACTATTTAAATTCATGACTTGTGATTTTTGGTGTTTTGCTAAACAGTAGAGACTGACTACCCTAGAGCTTAGCCATATGATTAGGGTATTTTGACATTTTTAGGGTTATTTGGATTTATTATAATTTATTTGAATTTATGGGAATTATTAGAATTTATTTTGAAATTGTTTGAATGATGGTTGACTAGGTTGACTTTGACTAGCAATGACCTTGGTAGGCTAACCTAGAAGCTAACCCTAGTTGTGTTTGGACTTGGTTAGGTCATGTAACCCTAGTTAGACTAGAGTTGACCCATGGTATGGTTATTTGACTTAAGTTAGATTTAAGTCATAAGCCATGACTTGTGACTAAACCAAATTAATAATAACTAGCCTTAAGGCCCATAGGCCCACACCATGTACCCAAACCTCACCCTAATCAGCCCATGGCAGCCAACCTAGGGTTTCCCACCCTATTTAATTCCTCTTCCATTTGTTCTTGCCTCTTCTAATTATTTTCTCTCAAGCTTTGAAGAAAGAGGTATAGCCATCTTCCCCAATCCATAACTTTTCCATTTTAACTCCTTTTTGGCTCAAACCACTTGCATTAGATTCTAATTGTCTTCCTCTTGCTGTTCATGGAGAGTATTCTCAGGCTTGGGGCAATTTGGAGAGTTTGGCTAACAAGAAGAACCCCCCCTTTGGAGCTTTTTATTGAAGTTTCAACCTATAGGTAAACCTTCATAAACCCATTCAAATTTCGATTTCTTTGCATGAGTGCATAGCCCTAGGAGTCCCCTAGCTGCTAGCATAGGTTTGGTGTCGATTGGTGTCCATTTCGTGTCCGTATCAGACATGTATCAGGTTGTATTGTTAAGTGTTTGTTGATATGCCACAAAGGATTTTTATTTATTATTTTTGAAAAGTGTTTGAACAAATTTGATGATTTATATGTGTACATTAGTTTGCAACTGGACTGAGTTGGTTTTCAAGCCGTGTCCGTGTCCAAACAGGACACGAACACGCTCGCAACACACGGGCAGTGCCCTGTCCGTGTCCTGGTTTGCCTTGGACACGCCACTTCACGCCACGAAATTTGACATGGGGACTCCCTACATGACTAACGAGGGCTACAAAGTTTCGTAGGACCTCGTGGAATCGTTTGGGAGTAATCGAGCCCGCACGGAATTGTACTGTCACGCACACGCACACAATTGCCTCACTGATACGCACTCACACACACGACACGACATAACGTGGACACGTTGCAGGCGGTTGGACACTTACTCCTACCCTGGCGAACACATGTACACGGCCACGTGTCCCCACGTGGCCTGTGTCGTGCGTTTGACACATGTACACACGTGCACGATACTGTTGTGTGCACAGTTTGTGTCTGAATTCATGTAGCTATTTGGACACTTCGTGTCCAGTTTCCTGGACACGAATGGACCCACATGACACGTACTAATGTGGGGGACACGTATGTACACATGTTTAAACTTGATTTGGTTTCTGTGATTATTGGGTTCAGAATTTAAATTCCTGATACAAACTGAGATTGATTAGGATTTTTCCTGATTTCAAATCTGATTTTCTTGAGTCACATTGTAATATTTTCACTATGGTGTAGGTTTGATGTTAGTGATGAGTTTTGAAATTTCAAATTGGGTTTGGGACTGCTATGTTCCTGTGAACATTCTGAAACCTTAGTTGGTTATTAAAACCTGAGAATTCCTTCTCTTAACTGAGGATGGGATTTCCTGAGATTAGAAACTCATTACACCACAATGTTGTATGTTCACACAATCACATGAATACTGAAATATCTGTTATTGGCATTTGAAAATCGGAGAATTTGTTCTCTTGGTTCTGAACTGTTCCCTCTTCCTTTCCTAATAACTGTGAATGGAAATGATAGGTGGAACCTGAGTTTTTGTTAAATGATTCAACTGTGATTGCCTATTATTTAGTTTCCTAAGATTTTAGGATTCATGTTAACTGAGTTTTAAACAGCATGATTGAGTTCTCATGTTGGCTTGGGACTTGGGTTCGAATGGGTAAATGATGTATAAACTTTTGTTTAGACTGTTAGATTAACTGTCAGTTACATTTATTTCCTGAGAACACTTGTGACACTCCCCATTTCCTGTCATATTGACACATCACTCACACACAATTTGTTAACTGAACTTTGTTTTAACCTGAGATTGATGGCATGTGTGGGTATTATATTGATTATGTTAAGTTGTATTGGGTTTTCAATTTGCCTGGGACTGATATCCTGGACTGAACTGTTTTGGTGAAGGTAATGAATTGGTTTTCTTCTTTCTTCCTTTGTTTCCTTAACTGCTACAGAATTGGTCCTCTTTCTTTTTTTCTAAAAACTAAAATGTATACCTATGTTTCATCCACTGATTATTATGAACTGACCTTTGTCCCCCATCACACTGTTTTGATTCACCTATAGGCTGTCATTGATTTCCTTCCTTTGTAAAAACTGAATTGAATGTTGATTCCTTCCTAATGCACTCATTCCTGTCACAGAGATTTGGTAATTAGCTAACTATTCTTGTTAACTGTCAATACATTATTTCCAGTCTTCCTTAAGCTTTCAACTGAGTTTAACTCCTATTAAAAACTGTCCTGTGAACCATGTTTAGCCACTGTTTCCTTAATATTTTTCCCTGTTTCTTGACACTGCACACATGTTATTGTCATTCCCTGTTTTACCAGGTTCATACCTTGTTAGCTGCTATTTCCTATGACACATTGCACACCCACACATTAGTCTACATCTTACCCTTTACTGTTTTCCTCTAGACACTCTCACTAACACTCACACATTGCCTAACACTCATTCCATGATAACACACACACACTGCCATTGTTAGCACACACACACACAAGCATGATCTTTCCCTATCCTTTATGTGTACACATGTATATATATATATTATATATATATATATATATATATATATATATAATATATATAAAATATATATATATATAATATATATATATATATATATATATATATAATAATATATATAATATATTAATATATTATATATACCAATGTGAAATATATGATATAATTAAATATTGCTTTTGCATTTATAGATAGTATGTATATAGACATATAGGAATTGGTATGTAAATATGGTACTTGGTATATGTGTGCCTAATGTATGAATTTGGCTCATGGCCTGTGTAGTGTAGCCTATGGTATCCTTGTGTAGCCTTGTGTATGTGGAATATGCACATGAGTTGGGTTATGTGAACCTGTGTTACTTGAATGGTGTGTGTTTGCTCTGTGACTTGAGAATCATGTTTGATTGGCCAGTATAGGCTTGGTTAGGCCTAGTGAGACTTATTAGACTTGTTTGGGTCAGTCTTGACCTAGTTGACCTAGTTGACTAGTGTGGTTGACTAGAGTTGACCAAGTGTTGACTTTAGTCTTGTTGACCTAGACAGCATGCAGATGCATTATAGATTAATATTATCATCTCCTGTATACATCTGACTTGTGTTGCTCTAACTAGGAGTCAGGTATCTCATCTCGGACAATACATTTACTTCAGACATTCAGATACGAGGCGAGTACATTCTCTGATCATTTTATATCCTGCTTAGAATTATTTCCTGCATTAAATTACTTTACTTGTGCTGTCACGACATTATCACGGATTAGTACTATACAGATCTTGTACTCATGTTCTTTCACCATACATGTACAACTTTTTTAGTGTAGATTATGTACAACTCTTTAGTGTAGATCATGTACAACTCTGTAGTGTAGATCATGTACAACTCTGTAGTGTAGATCATGTACAACTCTGTAGTGTAGATCATGTACAACTCTGTAGTGTAGATCATGTACAATTCTTTAGTGTATATCATGTACAACTCTGTAGTGTAGATCATGTACAACTCTGTAGTGTAGATCATGTACAACTCTTTAGTGTAGATCATGTACAAATCTATTCCATTCATATGTGCTATCATGTACTCTGACTCACTAGCCACTGTTAGTTCCTTACTTATAGTAGATATTTCTATTACAGTTCTCTCTCTCTGTTTACATACTGTATTCTTCAGCACCTGTATCTTACTTTACTGTATGATTATATTTTCTAACCTGCTATGAACTGTTGAGATGTACTGTGCTCGCTTCCGTCCTGACTGGACCTGTTAAAAATTTTACAGAGGATGATGAGGAACCCTGCACCCCTTACTTTGGAGCTTGCCTAGATGACACTTGTAACTCCCATTCCCGAAAATATAGAAATATTTATTATTATTTATTATATTTAAATGGGGATTTTTAGATTTTTATAAATAATTGTTTAGTTAATTATTACGGTAAGTGATTTTAGCCATAGTTGAGTTTTGGAGCACAAGGCGACTAGGAATCATGGCACGGATAGAGAAGTGGCGCGCTTTGACTAGTGTTTAAGCCATGGTAGAGGAATGCCGAGCCATAGGAGTGTCCTAACTAGAAAAACCAGGCCAAGTTGCGAGTTAACCCCTATTATTAGTTTAATTAGTTATTTATTAATATTTTGACTTTAGACATTTCGGTTATATCAAAATAGTCCGAACAGCCCGAACCGAGCCCAAGTCGTGTAGGCTTTTAGTGAGCCCAAAGACGTCCGTGTGATATTTATTTTGCGTGTATACTTCGTATCTTAATTTAGTTGGTTACTATTATTATTATTATTATTATTCTTATTATTATTATCATTATTGTTATTATTATTATTCTTCTTATTATTATTATCATTATTGTTATTATTATATTATTCTTATTATATTATTATTATTATATATTTTTGTGTGTATATATATAATATATATTGCATATATGTAAGTGTGTATATATATATATAAATATATATATATATATATATATATATATATATATATATATATATATATATATATATATATATATTATATATATAAGAGAAATAAAAAAACAAATCAATCTAAAACCACACAGGACGAAGCCCTGGCCCAGTGCCCATCAGCGGAGCAAGGCTGCTCCTAAGCAGTAAACATTTCCTTCCCGACCCCCTGTAACAAAACGCGTATAAACCCGAACTCCCCTCTTATAAACGAGCAAACCCGAACACCTCAAACCCTAATCTCGATTCTCCGCCACCTGACAGCGCCGCCCCAGGGTCGCGCACGCCTGCACGACGCCGTGCGTGCGGCCTTCGCGCGCCGCCGTGGGTCGTCGCCGCCGGCCGGCCAGACGGGAACGCGTGACAGTTCAAACGGCAGGACAGCGACATAGCAGGCGCGCCCCCAACTTCGTAGCGTGCTCGTCGCTTCAGTTCTCGATCGTTTTTGGAACCGTCTCCTCTGGTACGTAGCCAACCTATACATGATTATTTCCTTTCAGTTAGATCGATTTTAGATGGTTTAGGTTGACCGACGAGTCGACTCAAAGTTGACGAAAAACCACGGTAGAAAACAGAGTAAAACCAGTCCAACCACTCGTATTCGAGGATCGATTCCGATCGATCCAGTGACTGTTTATAAATTCTACTTGAACACATATTTAGACAACCTATAGGGCTTCGATTCCCTTTTTGTAGAATCAGATTTCGTCGACTCAGCGTCGAGAAATCAAATCCCGAAGTTTAATAAAAATCTGTTTTAAAAACTTGAAAAATCATCCACACGACGTCCGTCCCGCCATTCCGGGCGACGTGGTCGCACACTAAAGGCATCGAAAGCTGCGTAACGGCTTCGTGGTCGTGTATACTTTGACGGAATTCAAATTGGTCGCGTGTGCGCGACGAATTCGACGCGTATCCGTCGAAATCGCCCCGTATCCGTACAATGCAAATTTAGTCATAACTTTGTGCACATTCGTCAGATCGAGACAAAACTTATGCCAACAGGACCGTATCATTTTCTGGTCCTGCATGCCAAGTTTGGTCCAATTATGACACAGTTGAATTTGACGTCGTTTTGCGGGCCCCACGGTCCCGCTCAACGGGCGATTTTGTGCACGGCCCGCCGGAATCCAACTCTGGACATAGGGTTGGGTTCATATCGAAAAACTGGATTCGTAGACATATAGTTTGACGACTTTAGAGACCGTTGACTCTGGCACGCTTTTCGGTGCAAAGCGGGTCCAACAGCGGACATCGTTTTTGTCCGAAATTACCGTTTTGCCCCTGTGTCCAGAATTGGACTTAAGGACAAGCAATCCTAGCTAATTGGACTATTCTGAGATCATTGGTATTGTTTATTTCAGCTTTCGGGGACTGTTGTATGGGTTTTGACTATTGTAGCATACTGAGTGGCTCAGATTATCGATTTCACCAGCACAGGACCACAGGCGAGTACAGTTTATTGTCTGCATTTCGATATTGATCTTTACTATACTTCATTGATTAGTCATTGATTATGTCATTTTTATACTCTATTATAAATAGTTGAGTCGGGAATGAGAAGTACCAAGGATGTGTGATCCGACCATAGACAGTGTTTATTTTCATGCAGTAGACATCGTAGACAGTGTTTATTTTTATGCAGTAGACATCGTAGACAGTGCTTACTTTTCTGCAAGTAGACATCGTAGACAGTGCTTACTTTTTTGCAAGTAGACATCGTAGACAGTGCTTATTTTTCTGCAAGTAGACATCGTAGACAGTGCTTATTTTTCTGCAAGTAGACATTGTAGACAGTGCTTATTTTTCTGCAAGTAGACATTGTAGACAGTGCTTATTTTCTGCAAGTAGACATTGTAGACCGTGCGATGTAGTGGCCCAAACTGATCACATATCAAAGGTACTTCTATCGGTGGAAAGTATATTGGTCTATTTATTACTATTGATTTTCCTTACGGCTTTACTGTTATTTTCAAAACTCATGATTGATGCCTAACCTTTGTCTTATAGTCATTTTCTTTATTTAAAATTGCATTCAGTGAATTGTGCTCGTTCCATTCCTGACTGGAAACCAACATTTTCAGGTTAGCCGTGGATTCATTTAGCTTGGGGAGTGACGGGAATACTTGCAGACAAAGCTTAGAGACTAGCTAGATAGTTGAGTTATAGTCATTCAGTTATTTGTACAAGTTTATATTTTTTTACAAATATAAAACTTGTGATTATTGTAAAGTAAATTAATTTTGTGAATGAGCATTATTTGTGATTTTGATCTTCATGGCCGTGACAGCGTTCTACCGCCGACACTGCGGCGTAGGCTGGCTTGGACACGTCTCGTATCCGTTTAAAAAAAAATGGGTGCGGGTCGTGACAAGTTTTTATGGTGGCCCATGCAGGTCAGTCTTTGCAAATCATAGGAACTCGTGATAGTACTTAAGTTAGTCGTACTATTGCGAGCTTGCGACTAGAAATGCTCATTCACGAATTAGAAATTAATTTAATTTACGAGAATGACTAAGACTAGGAGTCCCTTATACAAATTTGCCGATGGGTAGTCTAGGCCATGCCATTTAGATGAGGAGTTATTAATTTTGATAGTTTGTCAATCCCCATAGGTATACGACTATCTTTTGATATGACGACAAGATCCAATGTGGATAGATTGTTCACTTGGTGATACAGGACTTTCTAGAATTAAAAGTTTAACCTTGATAAATGGTGCAATTCCTTCTCCTTGCCCTTTAGATATTATCCTCACATCTTAGTCCGAATTGCCTCCTCAGTCCCTATTTTGCCCTAAGGATTATTATTTTATATAATTTCTGATTAGATTATCCATATACGGACCTCGAGTTAGTTTCGGTTCAAGTTTTTCCCCAATATTTGAATATAATATAATAGTTAGAATGTTGTATTTCTTTGTCCTCAGATATTTCTTTCCTGTGCAACCTCTTATTTTAAAGATTGTGACTGATAGGACAAATAATTATGCCTTATTACATAGTCGACTTGTTCGAGTCCCTAGAAGCCCAGGAATTTTACAGATAAAGGAATGATGGTTGACTCGTAATGACTAGACAGCAGCGCACTGTCGTCAATTATTTGAGAGTAGAGAATGTGGGTTCACTGCAGCCAGCAGCGCACTGGCGAGACACAACCCATAGAATTGAAATCCTTTTGAAGAATTGTAAGTTATAGAATATTGCTAAATTATAGTTAGTGGTCCTCTTTGACCGTAGTCACCCTGATGTCAATATAAGGTAGAGTATCAGAGAGCATACCACCCTGAAATCATGAACCCAAGGGTTTACCACAGCCCGAGTATATGGGCGAGGCATAACTCTCGGTGAAATGACTTCAGACGTGATTACAAGTTCAGGATACTACGGAGGATAGGATAATACCATGTATGTCTCATAAGACCCGAAGCCAACACTAGTAAAAGTTCTGTAAGTTGGGTAACGTGTCTCCCGACCTAGCATTCCGTGGTCCTTGTGATCTATGGACGAGGTAATTGACTGACACCAATAAGTTACCAAGAATATAGAAATCCAGAGTTCCATAACCCATTAGTTGACCAAGTCCTTGTGGATAAGAAGATAGTAGGAAGACCGTATAAGCAAGAACACCGGGTAAGGTTTGATTCTCGCAAAACTCGAACTATTTGTACATTCTTTCAAAAATCTCGCATACTTGTATTTCGACTATCTTGACCAATGCTGCTACTACAGCCTAGTTTTGCAAGCTTACTCTGTTCTCGAGCTTGATTCAAGATATATGTTTAGTGGGGACGCCTGCTAACATATTGTCTAATCAGAATCAGTGTATTATGGTCTGATCAACCATGATGCATTTGGTTCGTACTTCATTTAATTATCCTACGTGGATTGAGATGTAGAGGTATCTAGGATCTCATCCGCGACTGTATTGACAATTCCTCTTGAATTATATGTTTGCCCTTGAAACACGACATTGTATTCAGTAACATCTCCCTTGAATTCTTTATTGTTTTTTATCTTTCACCGATTTGGAAAGACGAAAGCTCGTGATGGTAGAGAGATACAGAGTATTCCTATAGCTATGATAATGGTAGGCACAAGTGTAGCTACCATCGGTCGGTCATGTGATTGAGTTACTCGTTCTTCCATCGACCCTCAAACTACTATTGAGACTTTCGAGCTATCTGAATTTGAGAATGATAAGGGTTTTACCTTTAGTCGGAACGCCAACCTAGGAGACTATCTATTCTCAAGAAACCCAAATGTTGTGAGTCTCTAATTATTTGTTGGAAGCTTGCCTTAACTAGCAACCCTTAAGCCTTGAACCAACCCTTCCTCGACCGAAGCCCACAGTTAGACATGAGATGAGTGGACAATAGGGTAATCATTTACCGTGACACTCATTCCGAGATTGGTCTCCAACAAAAATTGCTCTAGTTATGTAAATTTTATTATTAAGACCTAACTAGTGCTGGAATACCACAGTCACTAGCTTAGCCAATACCATAGCTTAAATACCCTGTCATATTATGACCTACCAGTTGTCAATAGCAATACATCATCACTACAACCCTTGTGACGATAGTCTGGCAGGTTGACACAAATAGAAATTCATGACTCAGTTGTTAGAAATCTTTTCATATGCTTTACCTTAGCGTTGGTTACCCCGTCGATAACTCTTGTAAACCATGGATGAATAGATCATTCTATTTTATCGACCATGCGTCATTGTACACGCTCGTTCTCTATTTATTGAGGAACGATCCTTGACATGACCTATATCCACGGTATCCTGAAACACCGTGCCTTGTTCTTTTTTAACAAGAGTCGAGGTAAGTACCTGGACCTTGGAATCCTCCTAAACCTCACCATTCCTAAAACCATGTCCTAGCTTCTAAGGTGGGTAGACCGTAAGTCTTCTAAAACATTTTAGGATATAACAGGATTTACCGAGTGACTAGAATAATTACCATTAGAATGATAACTAGTGCCCTTTGTTGTCCCACTTTCCATTTAGATCATTTGCGTCCCCGGCCGTGCCATTAATATTCGGAGTACGGGACCAGCTGTTATCTTCCAACAAATTTCACATGTAAGATCTAGACGAGTCCATCTTCATCTAGGTATATCATGTCCCATTCAAACCCGTTCCCTTGTACTCTATTTTTATGGTACGACTTTCAGGACAAAAGGACTAACTATAACCTTTACCGTAATACCGGTATACTTTCCGACTTCCACTAGAGCCTCAACCTCGACTTAATTCATTCGATCCAATATATGGTTGTGAACTACTCGAAGCCCACTATGCCAATGCCACTAGTGTCCACCCAATTGAGGCCTCATGTGCTACTTAAACACAAAAGTCACTGAAGGCGTATTTCAGGCTTACGGACCTAGCTAACCAACCCGACTAGTAACTAGCTCAACCACTTGGAAGGAACCCTATTCTAGGTTACCCTAATCTAGTAGGAAGAGTTTTATCATTGGGACCATGTCCAGCCAATGTAGATTGAAACCCAAGATTCATTAAACCAACGAGTGGTGTCCAGATAGAGAACCCACTAGGACCACAATTTTGATTTCTCAACTTCCGTTCCGTTATAGAATCTTGCTGGAATTAGAATTTCGAGAACAAAATTTTCGTATTGCATGGATTGTAAGACCCTCTAAGAAGCGAAGGGTTTTTTCGATTTAGCAATTGACTATACTAGAGTAACCCAGTCTAACAAATAAGTCAATAGTTCGTAAATATTTTTAGCTGCGTCATTGGATACCCTCTACCGCTTTGGGAACTTTATATTCGCTCTCGATTATTTTTTTCTTACCTTCCTGCCTTTCCTATTGTAGAGTGACGAATGGTCATGCTTATTAGAGCCTACCAATATTTCTTGGCTACTTGTATAAATTTGTTGCTTGTAAAATTTTTGGGTTGTTTGATAGATGGGAGAGGATGTAGATGCAATATGCAGTAGGTAATCTATTCGTAGAAACTTTAGCAAGTAGTGGAAAGATTATAAAGTTTTAGTGACATAGCATTGAGGGAGTAGTATGACCAAAGGTGGGTAGAAGTTCTCAAGAAATTACAGTTTCAAATGACCATGAGGATGGATTGATAGCAAATGGAAACCGTCGTCTAACATAGCGGATGGACTCTTACCTTAAATTTCGAGGACGAAATTATTTTTAAGGTGGGTAGATTTGTAACTCCCATTCCCGAAAATATGGAAATATTTTATTATTATTTATTGTATTTAAATGGGGATTTTTAGATTTTTATAAATAATTGTTTAGTTAATTATTACGGTAAGTGATTTTAGCCATAGTTGAGTTTTGGAGCACAAGGCGACTAGGAATCATGGCACGGATAGAGCAGTGACGCGCTTTGACTAGTGTTTAAGCCATGGTAGAGGAATGCCGAGCCATAGGAGTGTCCTAACTAAAAAAACCAGGCCAAGTTGCGAGTTAACCCCTATGATTAGTTTAATTAGTTATTTATTAATATTTTGACTTTAGACATTTTGGTTATATCAAAATAGTTCGGACAGCCCGAACCGAGCCCAAGCCGTGTAGGCTTTTAGTGAGCCCAAAGACGTCCGTGTGATATTTATTTTGCGTGTATACTTCGTATCTTAATTTAGTTGGTTACTATTATTATTATTATTATTATTATTCTTATTATTATTATCATTATTGTTATTATTATTATTCTTCTTATTATTATTATCATTATTGTTATTATTATATTATTCTTATTATATTATTATTATTATATATTTTGTGTGTATATATATAATATATATTGCATATATGTAAGTGTGATATATATAGAAATATATATATATATATATATATATATATATATATATATATATATATATATATATATATATATATATATATATATATATATAAATATATATATATATATATATATATATATATATATATATATATATATATATATATATATGTATATTATATATAAAAGAGAAATGAAAAAAACAAATCAATCTAAAACCACACAGGCCGAAGCCCTGGCCCAGTACCCATCAGCGGAGCAAGGCTGCTCCTAAGCAGTAAACATTTCCTTCCCGACCCCCCTGTAACAAAACGCGTATAAACCCGAACTCCCCTCTTATAAACGAGCAAACCCGAACACCTCAAACCCTAATCCCGATTCTCCGCCACCTGACAGCGCCGCCCCAGGCTCGCGTACGCCTGCACGACGCTGTGCTTGCGGCCTCCGTGCGCCGCCGCGGGTCGTCGTCGCCGGCCGGCCAGGCAGGAACGCGTGACAGTTCAAACGGCAGGACAGCGACATAGCAGGCGCGCCCCCAACTTCGTAGCGTGCTCGTCGCTTCAGTTCTCGATCGTTTTTGGAACCGTCTCCTCTGGTACGTAGCCAACCTATACATGATTATTTCCTTTCAGTTAGATCGATTTTAGATGGTTTAGGTTGACCGACGAGTCGACTCAAAGTTGACGAAAAACCACGGTAGAAAACAGAGTAAAACCATTCCAACCACTCGTATTCGAGGATCGATTCCGATCGATCCAGTGACTGTTTATAAATTCTACTTGAACACATATTTAGACAACCTATAGGGCTTCGATTCCCTTTTTGTAGAATCAGATTTCGTCGACTCAGCGTCGAGAAATCAAATCCCGAAGTTTAACAAAAATCTGTTTTAAAAACTTGAAAAATCATCCACACGACGTCCGTCCCGCCATTCCGGGCGACGTGGTCGCGCACCAAAGGCATCGAAAGCTGCGTAACGGCTTCGTGGTCGTGTATACTTTGACGGAATTCAAATTGGTCGCGTGTGCACGACGAATTCGACACATATCCGTCGAAATCGCCCCGTATCCGTACAATACAAATTCAGTCATAACTTTGTGCACATTCGTCAGATCGAGACAAAACTTGCGCCAACAGGACCGTATCATTTTTCTGGTCCTGCATGCCAAGTTTGGTCCAATTCTGACACAGTTGAATTCGACGTCGTTTTGCGGGCCCCACGGTCCCGCTCAACGGGCGATTTTGTGCACGGCCCGCCGGAATCCAACTCTGGACATACGGTTGGCTTCATATCGGAAAACTGGATCCGTAGACATGTAGTTTGACGACTTTAGAGACCGTTGACTCTGGCACGCTTTTCGGTGCAAAGTGGGTCCAACGGCGGACATCATTTTTGTCCGAAATTACCGTTTTGCCCCTGTGTCCAAAATTGGACTTAAGGACAGGCAATCCTAGCTAATTGGACTATTCTGAGATCATTGGTATTGTTTATTTCAGCTTTCGGAGACTGTTGTATGGGTTTTGACTATTGTAGCATACTGAGTGGCTCAGATTATCGGTTTCACCAGCACAGGACCACAGGCGAGTACAGTTTATTGTCTGCATTTCGATATTGATCTTTACTATACTTCATTGATTATTCATTGATTATGTGATTTTTATACTCTATTATAAATAGTTGAGTCGGGAATGAGAAGTACCAAGGATGTGTGATCCGACCATAGACAGTGTTTATTTTCATGCAGTAGACATCGTAGACAGTATTTATTTTCATGCAGTAGACATCGTAGACAGTGCTTACTTTTCTGCAAGTAGACATCGTAGACAGTGCTTACTTTTCTGCAAGTAGACATCGTAGACAGTGCTTATTTTTCTGCAAGTAGACATCGTAGACAGTGCTTATTTTTCTGCAAGTAGACATTGTAGACAGTGCTTATTTTTCTGCAAGTAGACATTGTAGACAGTGCTTATTTTCTGCAAGTAGACATTGTAGACCATGCGGTGTAGTGGCCCAGACTGATCACATATCAAAGGTACTTCTATCGGTGGAAAGTATATTGGTCTATTTATTACTATTGATTTTCCTTACGGCTTTACTGTTATTTTCAAAACTCATGATTGATGCCTAACCTTTGTCTTATAGTCATTTTCTTTATTTGAAATTGCATTCAGTGAATTATGCTCGTTCCATTCCTGACTGGAAACCAACATTTTCAGGTTAGCCGTGGATTCATTTAGCTTGGAAAGTGACGGGAATACTTGCAGACAAAGCTTAGAGACTAGCTAGATAGTTGAGTTGTAGTCATTCAGTTATTTGTACAAGTTTATATTTTTCTACAAATATAAAACTTGTGATCATTGTAAATTAAATTAATTTTGTGAATGAGCATTATTTGTGATTTTGATCTTCATGGTCGTGACAGCGTTCTACCGCCGACACTGCGGCGTAGGCTGGCTTGGACACGTCTCGTATCCGTTTTAAAAAAAAACGGGTGTGGGTCGTGACAACACTCGCGACCTGGACCCCTGGGGAGGTTCAGGCAGCTGCTGAGGATGATACCCTTGCTTAGTGTAGATAGTTTAGACTATTTCTTTCCATGTTTTAGCTGTTGTCTTTATTTTTTGAGTTGTATATTTTAGATGTTGAGACTTGTAGTTTATTTCTGTTGTACCTCAGTTGAGGATTCTCTTATCTATTTTATCGTGCCATATTCTATCTCTAGATTGTGATTGAGTTGTACCTCTGTATTGGCCTCCTTCTGGAGAGTATATTCATGTTAGTTAGTTATAGTTCATGACCTAGAACAGCGTTCTACCGTCGACACTGCGGCGTAGGCTGGGCGCTGTTACGTACTCGTACCCTCACGGTGGGTGCGGATCGTGACACATTTTTAGTGGTGGCCCATGCAGGTCGAGTTTGTGTAGTGGCATTCGAACTAGAGTACCACTACAGCCTGCAGTAGGATTAGGATATTTTTGAGGTACTCAATCACATTAGGAAAAACTCTTAACTGGATTCCTGCCATCTAAATTCCTGTTAAAAATTTGCTTCCTTGGATAACTTTCCTCCCTTGAATTATCGATTCTATCTCAGTATTGATTTCTTGTTTGATCTGTCTCCAGGATGGTGATTGAGACACGATCGCATCGCTCTGGCCCAGCAGACGCTGGTGAGAGGCCTACCACCCCTCGCCTAATCGTGGACGTTGGGACCACAGCACCCCCTATTCCTGCTCATATAGGAGCTTCTGCAGCCTTTAGGAGTGCACCTCCACCTCAGTAGTTACCTTCAGGGACAGTAGATGTGGCTCAGATATTTACTTTCTTCCAGCGATTCATGGAGTTTCAGCAACAGATTCAGCGGAGCCAATCTGCTGATATCCGACAGAGCATACAAGATACTCACCAGTTGGTTAGGACAACAGTGGAGCTGGTGGCTGCTCAGCCACAGGGAGGCCAGATGCAGCCGTATCAGCCGAGGACTCCAGACATCCATTCCTTCAAGAAGATGGGACCCCGAGACTTCAAGGGTACAGAGGGCATCATATACGCTGACGATTGGATAGAGCACATTGAGGAGATATTCCGATTGGCACAGATACCAGCAAGATTACAGATCGAGGCAGCCGCCAGTCAGATACAGGATTTGGCCCGTACCTGGTACCAGACGGACCCGAGGGTTGGTACAGCCGGTCAGACTTGGGCAGCGTTCAAGAAACTGTTCAAGAAGAAATTCTTTCCCGATACCGCACTCCGTACTTTGGAGACGCAGTTCGAGAGTTTGGTTCAGGGGAACCAGACCGTTGAGAAGTACGCTGGAGAGTTCAGCCATTTGAGCAGATTCATCGAGGATCTTACCGAGGTCGGGAAGGCGAGGAGGTTCCGCAGGAGTTTGATCGGAGAGATCAAGTCATATACCAAGAGCGACTGCGATGCCACTTTCGAGCAGATTCTGATAGGAGCCATGACAGCGGAGGACGATCTTGGGCTGAAGGAGAAGAGGATGCGAGATACTCAGGGAGCTAGTGGCAGTGCGGGACCGGCTAAGAGGCCCCACCTACAGATTCAGCAGCAGATGCTACCCCTACAGTTTCAGCAGCAGTATCCGCAGCAGATACTACCTCTACAGTTTCAGCAGCAGATGCTACTTCTACAGTTTTAGCAGCAGTACCAGCATCCGAGGGTCTACCTTCAGCAGCGGCAGTTTCAGGACCGCGTACCCTTTCAGCAGGCGCAGCAGCCGCAGAGGCAGCAGCAGACCCCGGGACAGTAGCTTGTTATCATTTACCCTTTTTGCAAAGACCAAGGCATGGTTGGGGCGAATGTCGGAAGAGGCTGGGCAGATGTTTGCTTTGCGGAGGATCCGATCATCGTCTGAGAGAGTGTCCCGAGTCATCGGGACAGACGGTTCAGGGGGCAGGAGCTAGGGCTCCGGTAGGCCAGCAGAGGGGATTACCCTTGCCGACTCAGCAGTAGAGGTACATGCAGTATCAGCAGTAGGCCAGAGGAGGCCAGCAAGAGCAAGCTTTCGGCAGGACAGTCGAGGATGCTCAGGCCAGTAGAGATCTTGCTGCAGGTTTCGTTCTATTCGATTTCCTTCCCGCAATTGCCTCTTATAACTGCCTTGAAATTTTGATTCCCTCTGTTCCTTGTTGATTTATTAATTCTGTCATGTTGTTCTTGTGTTATGTTTAATTTTCTTCTGAGATAAATCATATGGGCTAGGTCACCTTGGTTATGGAATCGAGAATCTTCGATGGTCGTGTTTAGCTGGCATAGTGAGGACATATAGTCAGATTAAGGACGTATTTCTCGGGTGTGGGAATTTAAGGTTTTCGCTGCCAAGCATGCGACAATACGAAAATTTTAAATACCATGATTCTAGAGGTATGTGCCTTAGTCGAGGACTCTGTGATTATCGTAGCCTTGCTCACTAGCACGACAAAGATTCTGAGTATCATGATTTTGGACAGACGCATATGATTATCTGACGGTATGTTTGAGACTTTGTTTGTGGGGTGTTTGACCTAGAAGGCCTGCTACCATCTTAATTTCGAGGATGAAATTTTTATAAGGTGGGTAGGATTGTAACACCCAGTTTTCCAGAAGAGAGTAATTTTAAAATTTTGTAATTATAATTATTATTTAATGATATTTATTTCATATTATAATTTTTAGTGATTTTAATTATTTTTAAACTATTTAAATTCATGACTTGTGATTTTTGGTATTTTGCTAGTAAACAGTAGAGACTGCCTACCCTAGAGCCTAGCCATGTGATTAGGATATTTTTGATATTTTTAGGGTTATTTGGATTTATTATAATTTATTTGAATTTATGGGAATTTTTAGAATTTATTTTGAAATTGTTTGAATGATGGTTGACTAGGTTGACTTTGACTAGCAATGACCTTGGTAGGCTAACCTAGAAGCTAACCCTAGTTGTGTTTGGACTTGGTTAGGTCATGTAACCCTAGTTAGACTAGAGTTGACCCATGGTATGGTTATTTGACTTAAGTTAGATTTAAGTCATAAGCCATGACTTGTGACTAAACCTTAAATCAATAACTAGCCTTAAGGCCCATAGGCCCACACCATGTACCCAAACCTCACCCTAATCAGCCCATGGCAGCCAACCTAGGGTTTTCCACCCTATTTAATTTCTCTTCCATTTGTTCTTGCCTCTTTTAATTATTTTTCTCTCAATCTTCGAAGAAAGAGGTATAGCCATCTTCCCCAATCCGTAACTTTTCTATTTTAACTCCTTTTTGGCTCAAACCACTTGCATTAGATTCTAATTGTCTTCTTCTTGCTGTTCATGGAGAGTATTCTCAGGCTTGGGGCAATTTGGAGAGTTTGGCTAACAAGGAGAAACCCCTCCCCCTTTGGAGCTTTTTATTGAAGTTTCAACCCATAGGTAAACCTTCATAAACCCATTCAAATTTCGATTTCTTTGCATGAGTGCATAGACCTAGGAGTCCCCTAGCTGCTAGCATAGGTTTGGTGTCGAGTGGTGTCCATTTTGTGTCCGTATCGGTCATGTATCAGGTTGTATTGTTAAGTGTTTGTTGATATGCCACAAAGGATTTTTATTTGTTATTTTTAAAAAGTGTTTGAACAAATTTGATGATTTATATGTGTACATTAGTTTACAACTGGATTGAGTTGGTTTTCGAGCCGTGTCCGTGTCCAAACAGGACACGAACACACTCGCAACACTCACGGGCAGTGCCCTGCTGTCTGTATTCTGGTTTGCCTTGGACACGCCACTTCATGCTACAAAATTTGATATGGGGACTCCCTACATGACTGACATGAGGGCTACAAAGTTTCGTAGGACCTCGTGGAATGGTTTGGGAGCAATCGAGCCCGCACGGAATTGCACTGTCACGCACACGCACACAATTGCCTCACTGATACGCACTCACACACACGACACAACACAACATGGACACGTTGCAGGCGGTTGGACACTTACTCCTACCCCTGGCGAACACATGTACACGGGCACGTGTCCCCACGTGGCCTGTGTCGTACGTTTGACACGTGTGCACGCGTGCACGATACTGTTGTGTGCACAATTTGTGTCTGAATTCATGTAGCTATTTGGACACTTTGTGTCCAATTTCCTGGACACGAATGGACCCACATGACACGTACTAATGTGGGGGACACGTATGTACACCTGTTTGAACTTGATTTGGTTTTTGTGATTATTGGGTTCAGAATTTAAATTCCTGATACAAACTGAGATTGATTGGGATTTTTTCTGATTTCAAATCTGATTTTCTTGAGTCACATTGTAATATTTTCACTATGGTGTAGGTTTGATGTTAGTGATGAGTTTTGAAATTTCAAATTGGGTTTAGGACTGCTATGTTCCTGTGAACATTCTGAAACCTTAGTTGGTTATTAAAACCTGAGAATTCCTTCTCTTAACTGAGGATAGGATTTCCTGAGATTAGAAACTCATTACACCACAATGTTGTATGTTCACACAATCACCTGAATACTGAAATATCTGTTATTGGCATTTGAAAATCTGAGAATTTGTTCTCTTGGTTCTGAACTGTTCCCTCTTCCTTTCCTAATAACTGTGAATGGAAATGATAGGTGGAACCTGAGTTTTTGTTAAATAATTCAATTGTGATTGCCTATTATTTAGTTTCCTAAGATTTTTAGGATTCATGTTAATTGAGTTTTAAATAGCATGATTGAGTTCTCATGTTGGCATAGGACTTGGGTTCGAATGGGTAAAATGATGTGTAAACTTTTGTTTAGACTGTTAGATTAACTGTCAGTTACATTTATTTCCTGAGAACACTTGTGACACTCCCCATTTCCTGTCATATTGACACATCACTCACTCACAATTTGTTAACTGAACTTTGTTTTAACCTGAGATTGATGGCATGTGTGGGTATTATATTGATTATGTTAAGTTGTATTGGGTTTTCAATTTGCCTGGGACTGATATCCTGGACTGAACTGTTTTGGTGAAGGTAATGAATTGGTTTTCTTCCTTTCCTTTGTTTCCTTAACTGCTACAGAATTGGTCCTCTTTCTTTTTTTCTAAAAACTGAAATGTATACCTATGTTTCATTCACTGATTATTATTAACTGACCTTTGTCCCCCATCACACTGTTTTGATTCACCTATAGGCTGTCATTGATTTCCTTCCTTTGTAAAAACTGAATTGAATGTTGATTCCTTCCTAATGCACTCATTCCTGTCACAGAGATTTGGTAATTAGCTAACCATTCTTGTTAACTGTCAATACATTATTTCCAGTCTTCCCTAAGCTTTCAACTGAGTTTAACTCCTATTAAAAACTGTCCTGTGAACCATGTTTAGCCACTGGTTCCTTAATATTTTTCCCTGTTTCTTGATAATGCACACATGTTATTGTCATTCCCTGTTTTACCAGGTTCATACCTTGTTAGCTGCTATTTCCTATGACCCATTGCACACCCACACATTAGTCTACATCTTACCCTTCACTGTTTTCCTCTAGACACTCTCGCTAACACTCACACATTGCCTAACACTCATTCCATGATAACACACACACACATGCCATTGTTAGCACACACACACACAAGCATGATCTTTCCCCTATCCTTTATATGTGTACACATGTATATATATATATATATATATATATATATATATATATATATATATATATATATATATATATATATATATATATATATATATATATATATATATATACCAATGTGAAATATGTAATATAATATAAATATTGCTTTTGCATTTATACATAGTATGTATATAGACATATAGGAATTGGTATGTAAATATGGTACTTGGTATATGTGTTGCCTAATGTATGAATTTGGCTCATGGCCTGTGTAGTGTAGCCTATGGTTTCCTTGTATAGCCTTGTGTATGTGGAATATGCACATGAGTTGGGTTATGTGAACCTGTGTTACTTGAATGGTGTGTGTTTGCTCTGTGACTTGAGAATCATGTTTGATTGGCCAGTATAGGCTTGGTTAGGCCTAGTGAGACTTATTAGACTTGTTTGGGTCAGTCTTGACCTAGTTGACCTAGTTTGACTAGTGTGGTTGACTAGAGTTGACCAAGTGTTGACTTTAGTCTAGTTTGACCTAGACAGCATGCAGATGCATTGTAGATTACTATTATCATCCCCTGTATACATTTTGACTTGTGTTGCTCTAACTAGGAGTCAGGTATCTCATCTCGGACAGTACATTTACTTCAGACATTCAGATACGAGGCGAGTACATTCTCTGATTATTTCATATCCTGCTTAGAATTATTTCCTGCATTAAATTACTTTACTTGTGCTGTCACGACATTATCACGAATTTGTACTATACGGTCTTGTACTCCTGTGCTTTCACCATACATGTACAACTTTTTTAGTGTAGATCATGTACAACTCTTTAGTGTAGATCATGTACAACTCTGTAGTGTAGATCGTGTACAACTCTGTAGTGTAGATCATGTACAACTCAGTAGTGTAGATCATGTACAACTCTGTAGTGTAGATCATGTTCAACTCTTTAGTGTAGATCATGTACAACTCTGTAGTATAGATCATGTACAACTCTGTAGTGTAGATCTTGTACAACTCTGTAGTGTAGATCATGTACAACTCTGTAGTATAGATCATGTACAACTCTTTAGTGTAGATCATGTACAAATCTGTTCCATTCACATGTGCTATCCTGTACTCTGACTCACTAGCCACTGTTAGTTCCTTACTTATAGTAGATATTTCTATTACAGTTCTCTCTCTCTCTGTTTACATACTGTATTCTTCAGCACCTGTATCTTACTTTACTGCATGATTATATTTTCTAACCTGCTATGAACTGTTGAGATGTACTGTGCTCGCTCCCGTCCTGACTGGACCTGTTGAAAATTTTACAGAGGATGATGAGGAACCCTGCACCCCTTACTTTGGAGCTTGCCTAGATGACACTCGCGACCTGGACCCCTGGGGAGGTTCAGGCAGCTGCTGAGGATGATACCTTTGCTTAGTGTAGATAGTTTAGACTATTTCTTTCCATATTTTAGCTGTTGTCTTTATTTTCTGAGTTATATATTTTAGATGTTGAGACTTGTAGTTTATTTCTGTTGTACCTCAGTTGAGGATTCTCTTATCTATTTTATCGTGCCATATTCTATCTCTAGATTGTGATTGAGTTGTACCTCTGTGTTGGCCTCCTTCTGGAGAGTATATTCATGTTAGTTAGTTATAGTTCATGACCTAGAACAGCGTTCTACCTCCGACACTGCGGCGTAGGTTGGGCGCTGTTACGTACTCGTACCATCACGGTGGGTACGGGTCGTGACAGTCACCATAGACACCTGCAAGGCAAATATTTTGCCTATCATCAGCATGTGGACAGGTTCTACTCAGTTCCAAGACTGGCCATTTTTTATTGTCAACGCTAAAGCAGCTGAAGTTAGCGCCGACAAATTCAAACAACTAGGGGTACAAATGTCTAACCCCGACCGGGACGAGCACCAGACATCGGATGGTGGCAATCGCCAGAACAACCGCAAAGGAAAAGAAACTTTGAATATCAACTTGAACAAGAACAAAGAATCTCTGGCGGTCAACGTAGCTCCTCCTACGTCCACTTCTACTCCTTCAGCACCTCCACCGAGGGAACCTCGTCCGAAAGTAGAATACTCTTTTGACGAGAATGACACAGTGAGCATCTTTGATTGCTTGATCAAAAGCAATAAGCTTCAACTCCCAGATCCCAAGAAGCCCGATGAAGTCGGTAAGACTAATCATCCCAAGTACTGTGTCTATCACAGGTTCACCGGACATCCTACTCGAGCATGTTATGTGCTCAAAGGCAAAATTCAGGAGCTGGTCAATGCCGGTGTTGTCACTTTGTAGCAAGACGAAAAGACTGTTACCGCAAACATGGTCTCAGTTCAGTTCGGTGATTTCCCGCCCCAGATGGTACAGCACGGTGTCATTCCTATCCCCAGAGCTACTCTTGAGATTGAGAATCTTCCTCCTCCACGAAGTGAAGGCCTCGTCCCTTGTGTCTTGACAACGGCGAAATTATGTGGATTCATCCGGATCTCGCTTCAGAGTTCGAACTTCCCACTTCCTCCAAGAAGAAAGATCGCTCCAAGGGCAAGACAAAGACTTGAAATATGGTATCTTTTGACCCCATAGTTGATGAAAAAATCTTGCTGGGCACTAGATCAGGGAAAGCCTATCTAAAGGATTATCCCAAAGTTCAAGAGAATCCTGCTTCTTCTTCTGCGCCTGCTCCAGTACAGCCTGCTTCCACTGAGGATATTCCTACTACATCCTCACCGGTTGTAGTGTCAATTCCTCCCAAGCCGACGGTAACCGACAAAGGCAAACAGCAAGTCTGCTTCGATAAACCTTTGAAGAAATCATCTCCCTCCGGACTTGAAAAGCCTTACAACTTTGACATCTTAGCTCAGTTGGCCAATACACCGGCCCGGCTGTCAATCTTCGAGCTCTTGCGCCTTTCCAAAGAGACTCGAGAAACTCTGAGCGAGGCTCTCATGCAAGCAGAAACCTGTCTAGCCCTGCTTAAGAAGCCGGAAGCAGAACCAGTCTCTTGCCTCCATTGTCATAGTGTGTTGGAGTTAATTCCAAACATAACTTTCACACAGGATGACATGTTGATGGAAGACAACGGGCACGACCGTCCTCTCTACTATACAGGATATGTCAACTCGATGAAAGTCGATCGTATTTTGATAGATCCAGGGTCTGCTCTCAGTATCATGCCGAAGACAATGTTAGATGCGCTGAAGATCCCAGTGCATAGCCTTTCCAGTACAATCACCACTATTCTTGGGTTCAACCAAGGAAGGAGTGAACCTCTGGGCAAGATTCGCCTAAAACTCCAAATAGGCAATCTTCGCACAAAGTGACCTTCTATATCATTGACAACTATGGTTGTTCGTACAATGCTTTGCTGGGAAGACCGTTTCTGCATGAGCATAACATTGTTCCTTCGACTCTCCATCAATGTTTTAAATATGTTGATGACAATGGAGAGGTACAAAAGTTGGTTGCCGACCTTTATCGTTTCAAAGGCGTCGAAGCATACTACAACGATGCTCGTATGTACAAGGATGAATTCATGAAGGTTGTCCTGTCTCTGGACACTGAAGAAGAGCAAGAAATAGTGCCTAATGATACCCTTATTATACCTATCAAAGGGCGTGTTTCTCGTCCACAGTCTTCCAAGCCACTGGCTATTCACTTGCCAGTCCGGAAGCAACCAACTGATGATGATCAGGATCAAAGGGAGCTCACCTCTTCTGAGCCACTTGTTATAGACTTATGTCGTAATAAGGAAAAAAGGCAGCTCACCTCTTCTGAGCCACTTGTTATAGATCTATCTCATAATAAGGAAAAAAGGGAGCTTACCTCCTCTGAGCCGCTTGTTATCGACCTCCGTCGTAACAAGACCAATCCTCCTCCACGTTCTTCTTCTCCCCCTCTTGTAATCAATCTGACCAAGCCTGCTAAGGCTAATGGTCTTGCTGTAAATACCAATGTACAAATCAATAAAAAAAAGTATCTACTTTCCAGTATACTGATGTCGTTTTTCATGCTAAGTGCTATTTGGATATGTTAGATAGCTTTCAATCATTTACAATGGGAGTTGTACAATCTCTTCAAACAGAAGTCTCACTCGAACTTCCAAAGGATTCATATCGTATTGTTCCCGCTCGTAAAAAAGGCGAGAGTCCAATACTTTTTAGTAAAGGACCTGAACAACAATTCAGCTATACGGATGATAGCAAAACTAACGATACGGATCATCTTCAATTCCGTCGTTACAGTCAACAATCAAAAGACATCATCCGAAAGATGGGTTATGACTTCAAAAGTGGCCTCAACTACGGTAAAGGTAGAAGAACTCCTCTCCGTACGGCTGTGCCGAAAGAAAAGTCAGAGATGTATTATAGTAGGACCAAAAGAGGTCTCGGATATGCTTCACCTCCGGTACTATCCCCAGCAGCCTCTGAATCCGATAGTGAGGAGCGCTCTAACTCTTTTGATTCCAGATTATGGGATTCTGATACCAGCATCGGTCAAGTTCATCGATTGACTGTATCTTCTAACATGGTCTTCGTCGAACTTCCAGAAGGCTATGATAAGGATGTTGAAGAAAGCCCTGAAACAGATCCTTGGACTCAACGAATGGATACCCAATGGGAACTCCGATTCGAACAAAGAGAACCTCCTACGAAAGATCAATTAGTTCAAATTGATGTAGGAGAGAGCGGGTCACCTCGTCCAATATTCATCAGTAAGAACCTCCCAGAGGCAGACAAGCAAGAATTAATTCTTCTGATTAAAGAATACATTGATATCTTTGCCTGGAGCTATAAAGACATGCCAGGTCTAGATCCCAAAGTTGCTACTCATAAACTGAATATCCTGCCGAATGCAAAACCAGTCAAACAGCAACAACGGCATTTCAAGCCAGAAATAATGGATGCAATCGACGATGAAGTCAAGAAGCTTATCGCTTGTAGCTTTATTCGAGAAGAACAACATCCTGATTGGGTAGCCAATGTTGTCCCAGTTCTGAAGAAAATCGGTAAAGTTCGAGTCTGTATCGACTTTCGAGATCTTAATAAAGCATGTCCAAAAGATAAATTTCCTCTCCCTATCATGGACGTCATGATCGACAACACTTGTGGGTTCGAAAGAATATCTTTCATGGACGGATTCTCCGAATATAATCAGATTCGGATGAATCCTGAAGATGAAAAGCATACTTCTTTCCGCACTCCTCGCGGAGTCTGCTGCTATACTGTCATGCCATTTGGTCTCAAAAATGTTGGTGCAACATACCAACGAGCCATGAGTACTATCTTTCGAGATCATCTGCGTAAGACTGTCGAATGCTACCTCGACGATATTGCTGTCAAAAGTCGTCTAAAGGAAGATCACATCCAAGACTTGAGAACTATATTCAATCTCATACGCCAACATCAACTCAAAATGAATCCCACCAAGTCATTCTTGGGTGTCTCTAGTGGCAAATTTCTCGGCTTCGTCATTACCTCTAAAGGTATACACGTGGATCCCGAGAAGATCAAAGCCATTCAAGAGATGCGTCCTCCACGCAACCTAAAAGAGCTACGAGAATTCCAAGGTCGACTTGCGTACATCAGGAGATTCATTTTGAATCTGTCTGGGCGCTGCAGACCATTCACTCAACTAATGAAGAAGGGTGTATCTTTCGTTTGGACCGAAGAATGTCAACGAGCATTTGATGACATAAAGCGGTATCTCATAAATCCACCAGTCCTGGTGCCACCAATCTCTGGCATACCATTCTTAATGTATGTCCGTGCTATGGACCATTCATTGGGTGCCTTACTTGCCCAAAAGAACAAAGAAGGCCACGAACAAGCCATCTACTATCTCAGTCGTACTATGATTGGTGCTGAACACCATTATAGTCCGGTCGAAAAAGAATGCCTAGCTCTTATGTTCGCTGTTCAAAAGACTCGGCATTACATTATTGGCCAAACTATTCATGTCATATCCCGAGTTAACCCTCTTCAGGTACTGATAAAAAAGCCTAGTACACTCAATTCTCGGTTGGCTACATAGGCCATTTTGCTAGCCCAATATGACATGGTATATGTTCCTTGAAAGTCTGTCAAAGGTCAAGCACTGGCAGATTTCTTAGCAGCTCATCCTGTTCCAGAGACGTCCAAGCTATATAACGAAATTCTAGACGAGACATTGGAATCTAATACAATCTCCAAAGAATTTCCTACTTGGCGTCTATTCTTTGACGGTGCATCTAGGATTGGACCCAATGGTGCCATTGTCATAGGAGTTGGAGTTGTCCTTGTTCCTCCAGACGGGTCAGCTATCCAAAGAGCTTAATCCCTAGATGAGCCTTGCTCCAATAACGTAGCAGAATACAATGCTCTACTCATCGGCCTTCAGTTAGCTAAACAACTAGACGTTGAGTATCTTGAAGTCTATGGTGATTTTAAGTTGGTTGTTAACCAAGTTAGAGGGACCTATGAAGTTTGCCATCAAGATCTAATGCCTTACTTTGAAGCAGCAATCAACATGGCTACATCATTCAAAGCCTTCTTTATCGAATATGTACGCCGAGCTTGCAATACTGAAGCTGATGCTTTGGCCAATCTTGCAGCAGTTTTAGCCATCCCTATCAAAAGACAGCAGGTGGTGGTCATCTCTAATCGGGAACTGTTCTGCGTCAAAAATAATCGTAATATTGAGTTCAGTAATCTTACTGAAGTTAATGTTATCAATGAAGATTGGAGAACTCATTTCATCGACTTCGTAGTTCATGACATACTCCCTGAAGATCCCAAGGAGGCTACGAGTATTCGTCGGCGATCTCTACGATTCTACTACAATCAAACCACCAAAACTCTCTACCGGCGGTCTTATGATGGCCTACTCTTGTGCTGTCTTGCTGGTGATGAAGCGAAGCAAGTATTGCATGAAGCTCAAGATAGTGTCTGCGGAGTACATCAACCTGGTCCTAAACTACAGGATCGCATCCGACGTATGGGTTATTACTGGCCCTCTATGGTATCTGATGCCATCGAATATGCGAGAAAATGTCGAACTTGTCAAATTCACGCAGATTTTATTCATCAACCGTCAGAATTCCTTCATCCGACTGCTGCCTCCTGGCCTTTTGAAGCTTGGGGCATAGACATCATCGGTCCCATCAATCCTTCTTCTTCTAGAGGACATCGGTTCATACTGGCAATAACCGATTACTTCTCTAAATGGGCTGAAGCTATACCATTGGCTAAAGTTAAGACCAGCAGCATCATCAACTTCGTCAAACATCATGTCATCTATCGATTTGGTGTACCTCGAAGAATCATCTACGACAATGGACCTCAGTTCATCAGTCAAAAGTTCACAAGGTTCTGTGACGATCATCGAATTGACAATATCGCTTCGACAGCCTATAATCCTGCCGCTAATGGATTAGCTGAAGCTTTCAACAAGACTATCATCAAGCTCCTCAAGAAGTTTGTGTCTACTAACAAACGAAACTAGAGTGAAAAGCTTGGGGAATGTCTTTGGGCCTACCGCACTACGGTCCGCAATCCTACAGGCTGTACACCCTTCTCTTTGGTGTATGGCTGTGAAGCAGTTCTACCTTTAGAACTTCAAATTCCGTCTTTGAGGATTGCCATCGCCAATGAACTCACAACAGAAAATAATGATCTTCTCCGAATCCAGGAATTAGAATCGCTCGATGAGAAGCGGCTATCGGCTCAACAGCATATTGAGTTATACCAAGCCCGTATCTCAAAGACTTTCAACCGCAAAGTTAAAGTCAGAGCCTTTCAGAAAGGAGAGCTCATTCTAACAGTCAGACGTCCTATGACAATGACTCACTCGAGCAAAGGCAAGTTTGATGCAAAGTGGGAAGGTCCATACATCGTGAGCAAAGTCTTTTCAAATGGAGCCTATCAACTCACAGAGCTAGACGGTCGAGTTGCAATGATGCCCATTAATGGCAAATTTCTCAAGAAATATTATGTATAAATGTAACAGAGTGATTGTAATTATCAGACAAGTTCATAAATAAAATTCAGTTTTATTTTATCTTGAATGATAGTACATAATATCAAGGAAGGTCACTATCATCCTTCTCAAAATTGGGACGCAGACCACTGCCGTCCTTATCAAAGACATGATCAGCAAAAGAGTCGAGAACATTCTTGCTGGAACCCACTAGGAACTTGCAAGCAGCCATTCTCATAGCTTCTTCTTCTTCAGTCTTTCCTGGTTCGAGCAGGAAGTCCAAGATATCCTTTGGCGGTTTGGGGGCAGACGAACCTTCGCCCGCTGCTATCTGCTTTGGTTGAGCCGGCTCGACTGGATGTTCTTCAGTCTTCGCTTCCACCTTCGGGACGATCTCAGCCTTCCTGGATGCATCTCCAGACGACATCTTTATGTTAAAAAGTGAAAGTGACCATCTCATCTGATTTTTTGTTCTATTTATAGACAAAGCGTCGTAAGACTATGAAGCGACACATCCATCCGACGGTTCGCCCGTTCGTCATTCGACGGTTCATCCGTTCACACATCTATCCGACGGTTTACCCGTTCATTCATTATATTCATTTGACGGTTCGCACGTTCATCATTCGACGGTTCATCCGTTCACATATTCATCCGACGGTTCGCCCGTTCATCATTCGACGGTTCATCCGTTCATACATCTATCCGACGGTTTACCCATTCATTCATTATATCCACTTGACGGTTCGCCCGTTCATCATTCGACGGTTCGTCCGTTCACACATCCACTTGACGGTTCGCCCGTTCATCATTCGACGGTTCGTCCGTTCACACATCCACTTGACGGTTCGCCCGTTCATCATTCGACGGTTCGTCCGTTCACACATCCACTTGACGGTTCATCCATTCATCATTTGACGGCCTGTCCGTTCATTACATTCATCCCGACGATTCATTTCGTTCTCATATTTTGACGAATCATCCAGTTCGTTCTTATCAGCAACTTGTCATCTTTGATTAAGTTGTCTATTGAAATAATGATATTCAATAAATTATATTTGCCACGTCCATATTACCTCTGAGCAGATATAATTGAATATGATTATTTTCCAATATCAAGAAATATATCATGTCCTGTACCTCTGAATATATTTTCTATTGCTATTATTTATCTATTATTTATATCTGAACAAGATATGCAACAAATAATAGAGCCACAAAAATGTCTTTGTATTGATCAAAATTCAAGACATTACAAAGATTCATACTGCAAAACAAAAAGATACAAGATATTTTTATACTAAGCCGGAGGTGTCATCAGATTGGCAATCTGTTGCTTCAGAATTTGCAGATGCTCTTCACAAGATTCCATCACTCTCTTCCTGGCTTCTTCCATCCCAGATTTTTCATTGAAGGTTGGCAGAGTTACCATTCGGCGAGTGATTTCAGCATTATGAGCCGCAGCATATTCATCCCTTTCTTGAGTTAGAACATCAAGCTGTTGAATTGTAGTTTGATGTTGGATGACCTCATCTTCCAGTTCTTCCTGAAGATGGGCAATCTCTGCTTCCAATTCAGCAATTCTCCTTTCTTTTCTTTCAGCAACAGATGTCACCGTTTCTACCTTAGAATTGTACTCAGCAGACTTGGCAGTGAAAGCATCCAACAGAATTTGGAAGTTGATTCTCTCAACTGTAGCTTCTTGAGACATTCGTTCAAACTCGGCTTGCACTACGGCCGCCTCAGATTGCACCGAATAAATAGGGGTAATCCCTCCGATTGTGCAGACAGCATCATCACGTGCGCAACTTGATTGAAAATTCAAAATTCAAAGTATTTCGAAATTTTGAATAAATTCAACTTTCGAAAACTTTGAAGGGGGTCTTGTAGGTCCTAAAAAAATCAAGTTGCACCCATCAACAAAGTCATGAGAATCAAGAAATACATCTTCCAAATGAATTGCGCAGAAGTCAGATTGCGCATCATCCAAATTACGCAGAAGTCAGATTGTGCATCATCCAGATTGTGCAGACTGGACTGCGCACACTCTCAAATGCGCAAGCTGATGTGGCCATGTCATTATTACCTGACACAATCAAATCTTCTGACAACTGACAGCACAAAGAATGAGGAGACTGTTCGTTTATTGTGCCGTACAGCGCTCGAAGACAGCTGTACATGCAGCGTAATCTGCCTGCAGCGCAGTCCATGCCAGCGCAGTCCATCCCAGCGCGGTCCATCTCACCGTAATCCAAAGTCGACGCATTTCATCATGACAACTGACAAATGTACACGTGGCATTCATGCCATCAATTGCTCACTACGTGGCAACCGTCTGTACACGATCATGCGCATTTCAATCAAATGATGCCATGTGTCCAAGACAGTTGGCCCACGATCAGACAACTGCCTGCGTAGTCTAATGCTGCGCAATCCAGTGCATACGTAATCCAACTTGCGCCATTCAGAATAACTAAAAGTTAGTTATTTCCAAAACTCTATAAATAGAGTTTCAAGTCTTCATTCCAGGAGATCAGACATAAAGTTCAGAAATATCAGAGTGTTCAGGAGTTCTTGTCCAAGTGCTGCTGCATTCTTCCGAGGCTATCGCCTTCAAATTCAGAGGCTACCATCTTCAAAGTTCACATCGTCCAAGGGATAAAGCAATCTTCGTCTAGATTGGATTCCTACAGTTGTACTTTTCCAAAATTCTTGTAATCTTTTTTACAAAGTTTGTTGAAATAAAGATCAACTTTTGTTTTTGCAAATAAGCGTGTCCCCGACGATCATCGTAAGCACAGTTTCGATGCTCTGTTCTTCCTATTGTAATATTCTGATTCGATCCTTTGTTCTATATTTGTTCTCAAATTGATCGGGTTTGGATCAATGGGTCGATCCAGTTGTCAGCTGATGCATCTTACGATTGTTGATCCGATTTTTCTTTAATAGAGAGTTTCAAATCGTTCTGTTCTTGAAATTATTTGGATTGATGAACAATCATCCAATTATTTTAATCAGTTTCTATTTTGAACACCAGGTGTTCGTTCTTTTGCTTCATTGGAGGTTTTGGACCTGTTGTATCTGGGCTTGGTGAGAGAGGATAGTGTCATCGAAGCTACGCCACAGGTATAGACGCTTCTTTATCTTTTCCTGGTTTCTTGGTTTAAATTTGTGAATTGGGGGTCCTATTGGTGTTGACTCAGGGATCAGTTGATCGATATCTAGGAGCGGAGACTGTGTCGGTACGTAAATGCAGTGTCAGTAGAGAGAACCCAGGGGTGAACTTATGTTCGGGTTGCTCAGTTCGTGTCCTTGTGCGTGTATTGTACGGTTCGCGTCAACCCAAGGGTACTGTGGTGCCCATGTGTACCAGCTCGTGATGTGCACTGTAGCCGTGTCCAATTGCGGGTCGTGTTCGTATCCGTATGGCGTGTACAGGGATGGGAAGTTCGAATTGAAGATGGAGATTAAGTGTTGATCTATTTTTTTGCTTTTTGGGTTTGTTTTGTGTACTCATTCTGATGAAGTTTTATTGTACAAAACCTTGCTAAATTAGAATATTGTGTGTGTGTGCGTTTCTTTTTAAAACTGAATTTAATGGTGGCATAGGCTCGACTTGGAATAAGTTAGTTTAGACCCTTACATGTGTTTGTTGTTTTGCCAAGTTTTATTTCAGAATTTTGGTTGTACAGGTCTTTAGATTTATAGGTTTGTTTCTTTGGTCTTCTTTTGTATTGCTATGATTTCGAAGCCTGCTACAGGAGACAGCAGAGCAAACTCAAGGCTGATATAGCTGGGTTGTAACCAGCATTATTTTGTTCATCCTTGCAGGGTTGGTAGTTGTGTATAGATTTGATATTTTATAGTTGGAAATAAACAGGTGGTTTTAAATAAGTATATGTGTTGACACCAAGAGAAGGAGTTATCTTTTGGCATCTCTGAGTCTGAGGGGTGGACTAGTAGGGGGAGAGTTTTTTTGTAAGCTGGGTTGGTCTTGCATGTACACTTTTGTTGATATGTAAGTAAGGGTCATGAGGATTGTATCTTATCTTTGTGTATACCAATTGTGTTTTCTCTATAGTCCAATTAAAGTTAAAGCTATGACTGTTTTATTTTAAGTTTAATAGCAGAATTTGTTATTAGTACAATTTGGATTGAGTGTTGCTAACTTGGTACTTAAATAAACTCTCATTAGTAGTAGCAGTAATCTGGACTATTCTAGAATTTGACTGGTAGTAGAATGAGATGGTTATGAGTACTAGAAGACCCTAATAGATTATTTATAAATTAGTTAGTCTAGAGTCTTTAATAAAAATAGTAGTATATGACTACTTAAGAGTTACTGTTATAATTGTAACTTGTATGTGTTAGTACCAAGCTATAGACAGAAGTTCAGGATAATTAAACTAGATTTTATTCTCTTAAATCAATTTGTACCTAATTAACTAGAAGTGAAATGATTAGTTAGTTTAGATATTAATCAATTGTCATAGATTAGACCTTAACCAACTTGTACACATTATTAAATACAGGAGGACATCCAGTTCCACTGACTACCCGTACTTTCCTGGAGCAAGGCAAGTACATTCTATGGTCTTGTATATTTTATTATATCATGTGCTTCCTTAATTAACACACTGCGACACGACATATTTTTTCTGGTACTCATGTTCTTTGTTCTTATTACTTGTACCTGGGGAGGGGAAATATACTATTTATGTGACCAAACCCAAGAAACAACTCAGGTGTGTTTAGCTTAGACCCTGCATCGTGCACGCGGGTCCTAAGCCGTACCATTCATGTGCTTTCATGTGCTTCATGTGCTTTCATGTGCTTACCCCTAGCCGGTCACATACTTAGTTATATTTCAAATATTGTACACACATATTCAGGAGATATATCATGTACTTAGTTCATGTGATTCCTGAGATACCATGTTCTTTCATGTTCTTACACACCATGTTCTTTCATGTTCTTACATACCATGTTCTTTCATGTACTTATACACCATGTTCCTTCTTGTGCTTTACATACCATGTTCTCTTGTACTTTCATATCATGATGTCTTGTTCATTACCTAGAACTGTACTTTGCTCTGCTCCTGACTGGATAAGTTGCAGGTATGCTTGCAGGATATCAGTCTACCTTATGGGCCAGAGCCCGGGATCTTAGCTGAGCAGGATGGGTCATGACTTTACTTGAGGTTTTAGGTTTAGACTGTTAGCTTTACTCTTAGATATTGTTTTAGAATTCATAGTACACTTCATTCTTGATGACTCGTACATTTATATACATAGAATTGTGGATTATGGTGATCATTCTGGGATACGTTTTTAGATGCTGTGATTATATACATTTATGTTTATCTGGTTAGTTTTCCCTAGCTTGGTACAGCTTACTTCGTTGTATCTAACGACGAAGGCTGGGCGTGTCCGACTCGTGTCCGATTATTCGGGAGCGGGTCGTGACACCGAGCACATATCTTGTACCAAAAAGCAGATCGAGAACCTGGAGCTGCCACTGAAGATTATCCAAGATTTGGAGGATTCGACTCCTCTGAAGACTGAAGCCACTAGCCAGGAGATCCAGAATATAACACAGACAATGGAACGAGACGAAAAGCTGAAGCACATGAGAGACATGAAGACTTATGACGAAGACAACAACTATCATGAACCCGTAAAGCATCAACACACTCAGACAACGCTTCTTTAGCCCAGCGGGAGATTTAGATTTAGATTCATCCGACAATCATTTGTATTTCTTTCGCAGCACAGGACACCACTACAAAGAGTGCCGCAAAAGACGGAGGCTATGTTTATTCTGCGGATCGTCTGCCCACCAAGTTAAGGATTGCCTGGAGATCGCTGATCACACTGCCTAGGACGAGCACGAGAAGCACCAGAACAGTTGAAGAAGGTTGAAGAGATTCCAGTCCCGAAAGAATACTGAAGACGGACTAAAGACAGAAGAATTTTCTTGTATGGTTGGAGAAAACCATAGATCATGATTCATCAACCAGTCTCTCCTTAAAATCTTCTTAGCACCTAGATCATTTTTTGAAACTTCTCATTTTCTTGTTTGAAATCCTGATTGACATTCGAAACTTATTTCGAGATATTGTTTCCTATTCGGTAAACTTGTTCCAGATCCACAATTCGATAATTGTTTGGGATCCACTATTCGATACCCTGTTTCATAATTCATTATTTATGGCTTTGTTTTTGCTTCTATTTAAAATTTCTTATTTGAACCATGTGCTATTTGAGATTTTATTTATATCCGAAATTTCATTTTGAAACTTGTCCTCAATCAAAACATTGTTTGAATCTTCACTCCTATCTTGATACTTGCTTGAGATTCAGCCCTATTCGAGACATCGTTTGAAGATTTTTGTTTTCTATTTTGAAACTTTGGCTCATTCCCTATGAGATTTTGTTTACTATTTGAGACTTGTTCCTATTCAAAAATTATTTCTGTTCATAACTTTGTTCGACCTTGTTTCCTATTGAAGTTCTAATTGTTTCATAATCAGGGTTCGATACCTGTTTCTTGTTCGCTATTTGATACCCTGTTTTCTAAATCACTGTTCGTAACCTTGCTTCCTGTTCGAGATTCTGTTCAAGATTTTACTTCTTATTCGCGACTTAGTTGATATTGATTTTCTATTTCACTGTGTACTTTATTGGAGAATTCGTTTTCAATTTAAGTTTTTGCTCGAGATTTCATTGTTATTCGAGATTTTATTGAAACTTGTTTCCAGTACTGGATTTTATTTCTTATTTTGAAACTTGTCTCATATCTGATACCTTGCTTCAGTTCATCCTTCGAGACTCTGTTATCCCTTCGGGATAATGTCCCATATATGGAATCTTGTTACCATTCCAGATATCAGTTGAAATTCTGTTATAATTTGAAACTTTGCTCCATGTCTGAAATTTTAAATATTCCTGGTTGTCCTTTTGTACTCACTGATTGGATTCCTTGTCGTCTCTTAGTACCTAATAAACCCTTGTATTCTAATAGTCAGATAACCTCACCATCTTCTTGACTTGGACTATTAAAACTCATTTTGCTTCCTTGAAATTTTCTATGGATAAAGTTCAAAGACTATTCGATGACCTACTAGAGCGTGGCAGTGGTTCACTGCAGCCATTATCTAGATTATGGAGACTGAGGATTCACTGCAGCCAGCTGTACACTGGCGAGGCATGAACTCCAAGTTGAAGTGATTTCAGACATTCATAGGATTTCCGGTATTATTGAGACTTTGTCCTAAACTCTTCATATTTAGATCTTTTGAGTTGCTTCGTCGATAATTGTTTGAAAATGAATAAAGTTGATATGTTATTCGGTAACATATTGTTATTTAAGTCATGGAACCGAAAGTTTACTGCAGCCAGACATACACTGGCAGGGCAGGAATTCTAAGTAAAGTGATTTCAAATATCTGTATGTTCTTGTATATCATGGAGACTGTATTCCTTTTTCATATGATTATTGGTTTTCGAAAATCACAGATCCTTGCACGTTATCCTGATTTGATACTGTACCTCCTGAGTATTCCGTACGTTTCCTCAATCAACCCTTGCTAACCTCCCTTTAGTATTTTATCATTAGATCATTGAATTCCTCAAATTATACATTGCCGGATTTTGATTCCATACTTCGTTTGTGACTTGTCGAAACTTCGATCTTAAATCATGTCTATTTGACCATGTTTTTTCTATCTTGTCCTGGTCCACTTGTGTTAAACTATCAATTTTGATCGTACTTAATAGTTTGTGTCTTCATGATTTTGCTCCTCTAAGTTGTAATCGAAACTTCATTCTATCTCGTGCCTATTTGATTCTTGATCATTGATCGTGTTATTCCAACTGCTTGTGTGTAATTATCGTACGGAGTCTCAAGGCTCAGAGAGCATCTCAGAGTTGCGCGGGATCGACAGAAGCACTGGGTGGACAACAGCAGACGGCCACTAGAGCTTGCGGTTGGAGATAGAGTGTTCCTGAAGATCTCGCCGACCAGGGGCACCATTCATTTTGGCAGAGGCGGGAAGCTCAGTCCGAGATTCATCGACCCTTTCGATGTGACAGCACGGATTTACGATGTGGCGTATCGACTAGCGCTTCCAGCTAGCTTGGAGGGGGTACACAACGTTTTCCACGTATCTCAGCTTCGACGTTACATTCCAGACCCGAGCCATTGGTGGACTACTCCGAGCTGGAGGTGGGCCCGAGATTGACCTACGAGGAGCAGCCAGTGGAGATCCTTGATCGGAGGGAGAAGCGCTTGCGGAACCAGACTATTCCTCTTGTTCGCGTTATGTGGAGACACCACTCTCCGGGAGAGTCCACATGGGAGCGCGATGACGAGATGTAGGAGCGCTATCCCACTCTGTTTGATTGATTGGATTGTACTTTGTTCTTATGAAATTCTATTTTCAATAAATGACTGGTGTTTGGATCTTTTGAGATTCACTGAGATTTATTTTTGGTTTTTGAATTTCGAGGACGAAATTTTTTTAAGGAGGGGTTTCCCGGTTTTAAAAAAATTAATTTGATTTCTAATAATTAAAATTGTTATTATTAAGTTTTAAAATAATAAGTTAGTTTTAAATAATAAATTTTGGTGATTTATTTTGGAGGAAATTAAATTTAAACAGAATTTTCAAAATTTAAAAGTTTGTTGTAACAAACTTAGTAGTTCCCACTCCTTTTCAAACTTTCTAACTGATTTTTATTTAAGTTCTGGAATAAATGAAAAGGAGGAGGGGGATTTTGTAAAATTAATTGGGTGGAGGGGTCGATTTAGAAATAAGAAAAAGGGGGAGGGGGTAAGTGCAAAACTACCTAGAGTGGAGGGATTAAAACGAAAAAGAGGGTGAGTGTTATTAATGCCAGCGGATGGAAAGTTATTTTCATTCAGTTTAATTTTTTTCTTTGAGTTCCTCTTCTCCCCGAGAACTCGGTGCAGTGACGATCCCGACGGCTACAACCACGAACCCGACGGCGATGACGACGATCCTGATGACGACGACGACGACCCCGAACGCAACCGCAGGAGAGCTATGGCAAAGATGATGAAGGCAGTGGCGCGTTCCTTCTTCCGCGGCGACTGAACCGGTCGGACCCACCCGTCGTCGGCGCAGCATGGCTTCAGCGTGTCCCCGACGATCATCGTAAGCACAATTTCGATGCTCTGTTCTTTCTATCATAATATTCTGATTCGATCCCTTGTTCTATATTTGTTCTCAAATTGATCGGGTTTGGATCAATGGGTCGATCCAGTTAACAGCTGATGCATCTTACGATTGTTGATCCAATTTTTCTTTAATAGAGAGTTTCAAATCGTTCTGTTCTTGAAATTATTTGGATTGATGAACAATCATCCAATTATTTTAATCAGTTTCTATTTTGAACACCAGCTGTTCGTTCTTTTGCTTCATTGGGGGTTTTGGACCTGTTGTGTCTGGGCTTGGTGAGAGAGGGTCGTGTCATCGAAGCTACGCCACAGGTATAGACGCTTCTTTGTCTTTTCCTGGTTTCTTGGTTTAAATTTGTGAATTGGGGGTCCTTTTGGTGTTGACTCAGGGATCAGTTGATCGATATCTAGGAGCGGAGACTGTGTTGGTACGTAAATGCAGTGTCAGTAGAGAGAACCCAGGGGTGAACTTATGTTCGGGTTGCTCAGTTCGTGTCCTTGTGCGTGTACTGTGCGGTTCGCGTCAACCCAGGGGTACTGTGGTGCCCATGTGTACCAGCTCGTGATGTGCACTGTAGCCGTGTCCAATTGCGGGTCGTGTTCGTATCTGTATGGCGTGTACAGGGATGGGAAGTTCGAATTGAAGATGGAGATTAAGTGTTGATCTATTTTTTTGCTTTTTGGGTTTGTTTTGTGTACTCATTCTGATGAAGTTTTATTGTACAAAACCTTGCTAAATTAGAATATTGTGTATGTGTGCGTTTCTTTTTAAAACTGAATTTAATGGTGGCATAGGCTCGACTTGGAATAAGTTAGTTTAGACCCTTACATGTGTTTGTTGTTTTGCCAAGTTTTATTTCAGAATTTTGGTTGTACAGGTCTTTAGATTTATAGGTTTGTTTCTTTGGTCTTCTTTTGTATTGCTATGATTTCGAAGCCTGCTATAGGAGACAGCAGAGCAAACTCAAGGCTGATATAGCTGGGTTGTAACCAGCATTATTTTGTTCATCCTTGCAGGGTTGGTAGTTGTGTATAGATTTGATATTTTATAGTTGGAAATGAACAGGTGGTTTTAAATAAGTATATGTGTTGACACCAAGAGAAAGAGTTATCTTTTGGCATCTCTGAGTCTGAGGGGTGGACTAGTAGGGGGAGAGTTTTTTTGTAAGCTGGGTTGGTCTTGCATGTACACTTTTGTTGATATGCAAGTAAGGGTCATGAGGATTGTATCTTATCTTTGTGTATACCAATTGTGTTTTCTCTATAGTCCAATTGAAGTTAAAGCTATGACTGTTTTATTTTAAGTTTAATAGCAGAATTTGTTATTAGTACAATTTGGATTGAGTGTTGCTAACTTGGTACTTAAATAAACTCTCATTAGTAGTAGCAGTAATCTGGACTATTCTAGAATTTGACTGGTAGTAGAATGAGATGGTTATGAGTACTAGAAGACCCTAATAGATTATTTATAAATTAGTTAGTCTAGAGTCTCTAATAAAAATAGTAGTATATGACTACTTAAGAGTTACTGTTATAATTGTAACTTGTATGTGTTAGTACCAAGCTATAGACAGAAGTTCAGGATAATTAAACTAGATTTTATTCTCTTAAATCAATTTGTACCTAATTAACTAGAAGTGAAATGATTAGTTAGTTTAGATATTAATCAATTGTCATAGATTAGACCTTAACCAACTTGTACACATTATTAAATACAGGAGGACATCCAGTTCCACTGACTACCCGTACTTTCCTGGAGCAAGGCAAGTACATTCTATGGTCTTGTACATTTCATTATATCATGTGCTTCCTTGATTGACACACTGCGACACGACATATTTTTTCTGGTACTCACGTTCCTTGTTCTTATTACTTGTACCTGGGGAGGGGAAATATACTATTTATGTGACCAAACCCAAGAAACAACTCAGGTGTGTTTAGATTAGACCCCGCATCGTGCACGCGGGTCCTAAGCCGTACCATTCATGTGCTTTCATGTGCTTACCCCTAGCAGGTCACATACTTAGTTATATTTCAAATATTGTACACACATATTCAGGAGATATATCATGTACTTAGTTCATGTGATTCCTGAGATACCATGTTCTTTCATGTTCTTATACACCTCTTTCATGTTCTTACATACCATGTTCTTTCATGTACTTATACACCATGTTCCTTCTTGTGCTTTACATACCATGTTCCCTTGTACTTTCATATCATGATGTCTTATTCATTACCTAGAACTGTACTTTGCTCCGCTCCTGACTGGATAAGTTGCAGGTATGCTTGCAGGATATCAGTCTACCTTATGGGCCAGAGCCCGGGATCTTAGCTGAGCAGGATGGGTCATGACTTAGCTTAAGGTTTCAGGTTTAGACTGTTAGCTTTACTCTTAGATATTATTTTAGAATTCATAGTACACTTCATTCTTGATGACTCGTACATTTATATATATAGAATTGTGGATTATGGTGATCATTCTGGGATACGTTTTTAGATATTGTGATTATATACATTTATGTTTATCTGGTTAGTTTTCCCTAGCTTGGTACAGCTTACTTCGTCGTGTCTAACGACGAAGGCTGGGCGTGTCCGACTCGTGTCCGATTATTCGGGAGCGGGTCGTGACAAGTACTAACCCTTGTCCCGAGTGTGGACTCTCTGGTCAGTCCACGGCAAGGCACCCTCGTCCCGAGTGTGGACTCTCTGGTGCAAGTATAACATCCTCGTCCCGAGTATGGACTCTCTGATGTAAACACCCTCGTCTCGAGTGGACTCTCTGGTACAAGTCAAGTCAATACCCTCGTCCCGAGTGTGGACTCTCTGGTGCAAATAATCGACATCTTCGTCCCGAGTGTGGACTCACGGATGTAAACAGATCAAGGCAAACACCCTCGTCCCGAGTGGACTCTCTGGTACAAAGAAAACAATAACAAGGATTTAGCAGTTCAATTACACGTACTCGTTCTATGACACGACTCAAGCAAGGTACTGGTGAGACAAGGTACGTCTCAGTCAAGATACAATCAAGTCCAGTATAACTATACTGTCAAGTCAAGCATGACCATAAACTAGTGAACACGGTATGTAGAAACTAGATAAAACAAGTAGACAAGAAAAGCTAATGAATCATGTAAAATCTATAACAAATATAGTATCTATGATAATACACTAATAACATGAAAACTATAAACATAAAATTAAACTGTAGAGGGAGACAATGTATCTTGTCTGGTGGTTGCACGTAGATCCACAAAATATCATCAACTGATAAGCCATAAAATCCACATCAACACAACTGTCTCCGAAAGCTGAAACAGACATCGCCAACATTCTCAGAATAGTCGAATTAGCTAAAATTGCCTGTTCTTAAGTACAATTCTGGATACATTGGCAAAACGGTAATTTTGGGCCAAAAAGGTGTCCGTCGTTGGACCCGCTTTGTACTGAAAAGCGTGCCAGAGTCAATAGTCTATAAAGTCATCAAACTACATGTCTACAGATTCGTTTTGATGATACAAACCCTACGGTATGTCCAATTGTGAATTCCGGAGGGCCGTGTACAAAATCGCCCGTTGAATCGGATGGTGGGGCCCACAAAACGGCGATCCGATCAACTGTCTCAGAATTGGACCAAACTTGGTATACAGGACCAGAAAAATGATACGGTCCTGTTGGAGAAAGTTTTATATCGATCTGACGAGCGTGCACAAAGTTATGGCCAAGTTTGCAAAGCGTCGATACAGGGGTATCTTGACGGATACGTACTGATTTCGTCGCGCACACGCAACGAAATCGAGCCCCGTCAGTTCCCACACATCGGTAACATCCATACGCACCTTTTGAAGCATACAGTGCACGACTACGTCATCCGATTTGTCGGGACACGTGCCGTATCGGGGTACTACTTCAGAAATTTACTGTTTTTTAAATCAGTTTTTCGTCCACTTCATCAACGATTTAATTCGTGCACACACATCAAAAAACAGAACTACAAGTTGTGTTTTGATCTTGGTTATGTTAACTTTAATTGTGTTCAATTAGTTTCTAAAAATTATTAAAGCATAGATCGAAATTCGGCTTCCAAGTTGGGTCCTGGGCTGTCACTAGTACTCTGTTTTCCGCAAGTTTTCTCGAGAATTTTGGCTCGATCTCTCGAGCGAACCCTGGGGTTTTACCCGAAACTATTTGGGGGGTTTGAAGGGGGATAGGTTAGCTTCATACCTGTGTAACTGGCTTGCAACGACGTCGAGCGTGGAGGAAGAAAATGATGCACGAAGTAGGGTCGATCGCTGCACCGTTGTTCTGCTTTGTGCGGCTTGGCCGCGCGTCTGCCGGCTGGCGGTCGCCCAGGGCGGCGCTGCGGTGCGCACGGGGGTACGCCCAGGTGTAGGGGTCGGTGGGGCGTAGGTTAGGGTTTAGAATTTGATTAGGGTTTTCTCCTCCTTCTATCGATTTCTACCTATATACTGCTTGCGGGAAAATTCGAACAAAATTTTGATTGGGAAAGCTCAGCCGAGCTGGGCTTGGGCCTGGCTGGAAAAGATGGGGTTTCAGCTCGGGCTGGAGAATTGGGCCGGGCCAAGTGGTTGGGTTATGGGTTTGAGGTTTCCTGTGCGGGCTTAGCTACTGGCTACTTTGGTTGGGCTGGGATTTACTTCAACATCTACTTTCTTACGATGAAATGCCATTTCAGACATAAAATCATATACAACAGGAGTTTGCTCAATGCCTTCCATGGACATCCCAACAGCAGCCTTTAGAATGCGAGAGAATATTATGTCAGTAAAATGTCCATGAAATTAGTTAGAAAACTAGATTCTGCTATTTTCAGCAAACCAAGTGACATATATTAAGTATCAATACCTGACACTTAAAACTAATTAACAATTATTAACTAATTAATAATTAATAAAACTCATAAATCTGTCTGATAACAAGGAGTGCAATGATTTAAGGAAGAAATCTCCTTTCTAATAGTATAGTGTGTAAGGAGGAACATGTTAGCTCTCTCAAATAGGGAGGCTTCTGTACAATAGTTATCTGCAAGTACTTATCATATTTCCAAAAATAGAAAATATCCCATCAATATAAATAAATTAATATTATATGTGTATATATATATAACAATTAATTAGAAAAATAATTTATTGACCAATTAATTTTAGGTACGAAGTATACACTCAAAATAAATATCAACATGGACGTCCTAGGACTCACTATAAGCCTACACGGGCTTGGGCTCGATTCGGGCCCAGTCCAGACTATTTTGGTATAATCGAAATTCCTAAAAGTCAAAATATTAATAAATAACTAATTAAACCATTTATAGGGATTAACTCACAACATGGCCTGGTTTTCCTAGTTAGGACACACTTATGGCTTGGCATTCCTCTACCATGGCTAAACACTAGTCAAAACACGCTACTGCACTACCCGTACCATGATTCCTAGTCGTCTGTGTCACTACCACATTTCTAGTGTGAGGGTATTTTTGTCATTTTTGGGGTATTTTAAATTTATTAGAATTAATTAGAATTTATGGGAATTTTTAGGAATTTATTTGGAATTGTTTGACTAGGTTGACTTTTGACTAGTGTTGACTTTGTAGACCTACCTAGAAGCTAACCCTAGTTAGTGGGCCATGGTTAGATCAAGTGACTCTAGTCTAACCTAGCCTAGCACTTGGTTTAAGTCATTTTAGCAAATAGGATTAGAAGTCATAAGTCATGACTTGTGGTTTTAGAACCTTGTTTAAGTTAATCAACATTTAGCTTGGTAGCTTGGCCCAAGGCCCAACCAAATAACAAAACCCTAACCCAAGCCCCAAGTGGCCGGCCACCCTATGCCTAGGGATTCCTCCCCCCCATATATAATCCCTCTCAAATCTAGGGTTGCCTCTTTTCTTAGGAAGAGCCCTATTTTCAAGGAGGTAAGTTTCATGCCATTTTAATTCTAGAGCCCCTTTCCTATTCCTATTTCCTTCTAAATTGTTCCAATAGGACCTAATAGGCCTGTCATTACTGTTGTTGAGCTTCCATTTCAGTTTGAGGTTGATTGGAAGTGATTTGGACACCAAGCAAATAGCTAGGAAGAGGCCTTTCCATTGGAAGTTCACATTGAGGTAATTTCTCCAAAACTCCATGAAACTTCAGTTAGTTTTTATGTATAGGAACCCCTAAGTATCCCCCTAAGGTCAGTATTGGGTTCGTGTCCAGTGTCGGAGCTTTCGTGTCCATTCTGAACACGTATCAGTGACCATGCATTGTGTTCGACGAAATGCCTCAAAGGGCATTTCGATCGATTTATTTCATTATTTTTTAATAGGAATAATAGATCTGATGTTGTCTTTTGATCCTTGTGCTTACGTATTAGTGTCGTGTCGTTTTCGTGTCGTTTTGATAGCCTGGACACGCGCGTGCACACGGCCGCGCGCTGCTACAGGGATCCCCTGCCTATCGGGCCCTGTAGCGGACACGACACGTTTCGTTTGGACACAAAACTCGACACAGGGCAAGGGGCAGTGACTGACATGCCACGTGTCAAGTCTCACGTGTCCCCGTGCCGTGTCGAGAGAGTTATGAATCCCGCATGGGGATTTGCCTAGGCAGTGTACAGTTGATTTTCCCTACTGACATGGGTCTCGTGTCCGACCCTGACGCATCGTGGACACTGGCCAGTGGGACCATGAGGTAGCCCTATAGGTGGGCTACCCATGTGTGTCACCACGAGATTCATTCGTGTTCTGTGTCGTGCACACGACACAAGTGCACGTGTGCACGAGACAGTGCACTGTCAGTACACTGTATGTGTTTCTCTCTGTGTTTCTTGCTATGGACACGCCGTGTCGGCTTTGGGGTGACACGAGATGATGGGTGGGGTTGTGCACGAGGGGTGTTTACATTGTTCCAATTATTAGATCATGATTTATTAGTTGGTTATTCGATTTACATTGAAAAGAATCAATGTTCTGATACTAAGTTCTTAACCTGTCATTTTCCAATTTTAATTGGATATTGTTCAATGATTTAAATCATAGTGTTGATGTTAACTGCTAAGTTTAAACTCTAATCATGTGTTCCCTATGTGCATTAGCTTACCATGGTTAGATTTTGGTATTGAATTGATTAGGTGGACTGTAAATGGGTTAAGGTATCATATTCTGATTTTTGAGTTCTCTATTAATGTTCATTAATGAACTGGAGTATTAGTTACTGTCTAATGACCCTTCAATTGATTTGGATTCCTAATTAAGTCCTGCAATGAAATCTGAAATTGGATTTGCCATGTTGATCCTTACATTGTCTTATTACTGTCAACTTTGTTTTCAAAGCTGCTATGTTAATCTGGAATGCATGAGCTATTCTGGACTGTTGGGTAGGTTTTTCCTATTCCTTTATAATTTGATGATTGAACTGTTAAGTTGGATTGTTTATGTGATTCCCATAATTTTTTAGATTTCATTGTTGAACTATGAACTGAGATTTGGGAGAGAAATGAATTGGGTTCCATTAAGACAGTTTCCAGTTTTGCTTTAATCTGAGAATTTCATTTGCCATGACTAATCTTACAGTGTTATATACTACTGTCAACACCATTTTTCAGTTCCTATTTTAAACCTGGACTTGTTCCTTGTTAGAGCTATTTGTTAAAATCTGAGATTGACCTATGAATTGATTCCTTCCTTTTGTAAACTGAGATTTGGCCATGTTGGCCCTTACATTATTCTAGCACTGTCAATACTGCAATGTACACACACACCTTGCCCTCTCTTTCACTGTTATGTTCCTGTTTGCACACACACACATTATCATCCTTTCACTGTCTAGGATTCCTGTACACACTCTTGACACACACCATTTCACGTAATACACACACAGGCCTACACTTGTTCACTGTTATATTATTTCCTGAACACATTGACACACACACACCCAATAGCTCTCTCTTTCTCTATTTTAAGTATTGTGGTAGGCATATATATATGTATATATAGGATATTGTATGAGTGCCTATATATATATCTATATATAAATTCCTTGTTAGTTATGAGATAGGTTACATTAGCCTAGAGGGTATACTATTTGTGTGAGTGCATATATATTGATATCTATACTTTCCTTGTTAGCTAATGTGGTAGATTTCACTTAGCCTAGTTGTGTATATTTGTGATGCTAATGTATGGGTGTTTAGTGAGATTGTGACTTGTTAAGAGTCTAGAAATTAGCTAGGCTATTTTATGATGTGACTAGTATAGGCTTGCTTAGCTTTGATAGGAATGGTGCTAGCTAGTATGGATTGGACTAGCCTAGTTAGACTCAACTAGACTTGGTTGACCTAGTTTGACTTCTAGGGTTGACCAGAGTTGACCAAGAGTTGATTTTGGCCTAGATTGACTTAGAATCATGTAGAATGCATAGTATGACTCCATTTCACTTTTCTGGACTTGTTGTGACTTGTGCTGTTCTGATTAGGAGCCAGACACCACTCCTTGGACAGTACGTTTCATTCTGGACATTCAGTTACAGGCGAGTACATTCTCTGATCATTTCATATCCTGTTTAGAATTATTTCCTGCAGTAGATTACTTTACTTGTACTGTCACGTTGGTCACACGGATTGGTACTATATAGATCTCTACATGCGATGTTATCCCCCTCGGGAGCATCGGGTACATTGTGCTTGTGCGTTTCACTTACATCGTGTACTCCTGTGCTTTCATTTACATGTGCACTCCGGTGAACTTTGTACTCTCAGGTTCACGGAGCCCCCATGTATACTATCACGTGCACCCTATATGGGCCCCCATGTGATATCTTGTACAATAACATAACCTGTATAGATCCTTGTGTGTTGATTGGGGTACGGGGGAGTAGAATTGGGCATATGAATAATACACCAGTAGTTTCTTATCAGGATCTCATCCATAGTGTCTTATCAGAATCTCCTATGCCATTTACATGTCCATATTGTACTCTGACTCACTAGTCACTGCTAGTTCTCTATGTATAGTAGATATTTATATTACAGTTCTCTTTCTATTTACATACTATTTTCTTCAGTACCTGTATCTTACTCTACTGTATGTTATATGTTTATATTTCTAACCTGCTATGATCTGTTGAGATGTACTGTGCTCGCTCCTGTCCTGACTAGACCTGTTGAAAATATTACAGAGGACGAGGAGGAGGCTTGCCTGGACACCTACTACGGGGCAGCCTTAGATGACACCTGTGAGCTGGACCCTCAGGAGGATCCAGCAGTAGCTGAGGACCTTCCCCCGACTGCCTAGACTAGATTAGCTAGCTTGTTTTTCATTTGTAGTCTTGAGACATGTTCTAGTTAGACTCTCTTATTTGGAGATCAGTTGTATATATTCTTTTATCTGAGACCTTGTACTGCTGGGATTATCTTAGACTACTGTTTTATCTATTTCATTTCCTTGAGTTCCATTCATATCGTGCTATATCTTCCTTAGTTGTGATTGAGTTTCTATTGCTATGTCACCCCCATTCGGGGAGTATAAACTATTTAGATATTTACATTGCTAGATGTTGTGACCTAGGACAGCGTTCTACCGCCGACACTGCGGCGTAGGCTGGACGTATTCATGTCTCGTGTCTTTACTCTAGGGTGCGGGTCGTGACACGTTTTTAGTGGTGGCCCATGCAGGTCTAGACTAGAAGTGTAGTGGTACTCGAACTAGAGTAACACTGCAGCCTGCTATAGGATATAGGACATTAATTTTAAGATACTCAATCACTTTAGGAAAATTCCTTTTATTGCCATCTAAATCCTTTTGTCTGCTGATCCTTCGAATTATAATTGTCCGCCTTTGTTATATCGCTTCTTTCTCAGAAATTGATACTCTTGTTTGCCTATCTTCAGGATGGTAGAGACTCGATCGCAGCGTGCCGTCCATGAGGATGCTATAGAGGGGACTGCTACCTCTCAGCCAGCACAGCGAGGCCAGGGGACTGCAGCTCTTGTCACCTCAGCTCGTGTTGAGACCTCGGCAGCCGCAGCAGGGGGTATGCATCCACCGACTAGGAGGCAGGACCCGGTCTATCCAGAGGATCCCTTCCAGCCACCACCGCCTCCAGGACATGTGGACGCAGCTCAGATGTTCGCATACTTCCAACAGTTCATGGACCGACAACAGGCTCGACAGGACAGAGGCATGGAGTTGGCTGTAACGACAGCCGCAGCTCGACCAGTGGTGCAGCAGCAGAGGACACCAAGGATCGAGCAGTTTCAGAAGATGAGCCCCAGGGACTTCATAGGGACAGAGGGGATCCTGTATGCCGACGAGTGGATCGAGCATATGGAGGAGATCTTCCGCTTGGCCAGGATTCCAGCAGACCTTCAGATCGAGGCCGCAGCTAGCCGGATGCGAGATCTTGCTCGCACCTGGTATCAGTCGGACCCCAGGGTGGGGGTACCAGGACAGACTTGGGAGCAGTTCAGGGGCTTCTTCAAGAAGAAGTTCTTTCCAGATTCAGCAGTCAGAGCCTTGGAGACACAGTTTGAGAGCCTGGTCCAGGGGAGCCTCTCAGTTGAGGAGTATGCGGGAGAGTTTGGCTGTCTTGGCAGGTTTGTTGAGGGGTTGAGCGAGACGGCGAAGGCCCAGAGGTTCCGGAAGGGTCTGGTCAAGGAGGTCAAGTCCCTGACCAAGGGGAACAGAGATGCTACATTTGAGGAGATCTTGACGGGAGCCCTGCTAGCAGAGGATGATCTTGAGCTTAGGCTCAAGAGAGGGAGAGACCCAGTTGGGGGCAGCAGCAGCAGCGGAGGCCAGGCCAAGAGGCCTCATTTTCAGCACCAGCAGCCCAGGCAGTTTCAGCCGCAGCCGATTCAGCAGAGGCCGGCTCAGCAGCAGTTTCAGCATCAGACACCCAGGCAGACAGTCAGTTGCCCTTTCTGCAAGAAGCCAGGGCATGGATGGAATGAGTGCAGAAAGAGGCTCGGGAAGTGCCTTCTTTACAGAGCGGCAGATCACCAGATGAGGGAGTGTCGCATAGCACGAGCAGCTCCAGGAGGAGGAGCCAGAGCTCCAGCAGGTCAGCAGCGGGGACCAGCCCTGCCGACGTAGCAGCAGAGGTTCGTCCAGCACCAGCAGCAGGCCAGGGGAGGCCAGCAGGGGCGAGCTTTCGCCATGGCAGCTGGAGAGGCAGAGGTGACTGGAGAGCTGATTGCAGGTTCGATTCTTCTTGATTCCAGTCCAGCATTTGCATTGTTTGATTCCGGTGCATCGCATAGCTTCATTTCAGTATCTTTTGCGATTAGACACGGTATCATAGCTGAATCGTTGCCTAAGACTTACAAGATCATGACCGGGGGTGGTATTATCCTCGTGAGTGATGTTTGTAAGGGTCGGAGAGTAGTTTTGGGAGGCCGTGAGTTGGAGGTGAGCCTGCTCGTAATGCCATTGCCGAACTACGATATAGTACTAGGCATGGATTGGTTGAGCAGGCACCATGCCAGTATCGATTGCCGGGGGAGCCAGAGTTCAAGTACTCCAGACGTCAGGCAGAACAGAGCAGCGGAGTCTTCTGTGGAGTCTCGGTCGAGGAGCAGACGATTCTACACCCCTTGATAGCAGAGTATATGGATGTTTTCCCGGAGGAGTTGCCGGGACTGCCACCAGACAGGGACATTGAGTTCTCGATAGACTTGGTTCCAGGAGCGGAACCCATCTCTCAGCATGTCTATCGGGTGAACAACAGCGAGCTGGTGGAGCTGAAGAAGCAGGTGGATGAGCTACAGGACAAGGGCTTCATCCGTTCGAGTTCGTCGCCATGGGATGCACCAGTGTTGTTTGTGCCGAAGAAGGATGGGTCAGTACGCATGTGTATTGACTATAGGGCACTCAACAACCTCACGATCAAGAACAGATACCCACTGCCGCGGATCGACGATCTATTTGACCAGTTGAGCGGAGCTAGGGTATTTTCCAAGATTGATCTGAGGTCGGGATATCACCAGGTGAAGGTGAAGGGGGAGGATATTCCCAAGACCGCTTTTAGGACGCGGTATGGACAGTTCGAGTTTTTGGTTATGCCGTTTGGGCTAACCAATGCACCAGCAGTGTTTATGAACCTTATGAACAAGGTGTTCCATCAGTATCTGGATCAGTTTGTAGTAGTGTTTATTGATGATATCTTGATATATTCCAAGACTGAGGAGGAGCACGAGGAGCATTTAAGGATAGTGCTGGAGATTCTCAGGAAGGAGCAGCTTTATGGAAAACTCTCCAAGTGTGAGTTTTTCTTGGACCGGGTGGACTTCTTGGGACATGTGGTGACTGGAGATGGTATCTCAGTTGACCCCAAGAAGATTGTGGCAGTCGAGGCGTAGGCAGTGCCGACTTCAGTTGCAGAGATCAGGAGCTTCCTGGGACTGGCAGGATATTACCGGAGATTTGTGCAGGATTTCTCCCGGGTTGCAGAGCCGTTGACACGGTTGACCCGGAAGGATGCTGAGTATGTTTGGTCAGAGGAGTGTCAGGCAGCTTTTGATGAGTTGAAGAAGCGGCTGACGACAGCTCCGATTCTGACGTTGCCTTCAGGATCAGGTGGATTCACTATTTATAGTGATGCTTCAGGGAAGGGGCTGGGTTGTGTGTTGCAGCAGCACGGGAAGGTGATTGCCTATGCTTTCAGGCAGTTACGTCCCCACGAGAAGAACTATCCTACCCACGACCTGGAGCTGGCAGCAGTAATTTTTGCTTTGAAGCTGTGGAAGCATTATCTGTATGGTGAGCGGGTGGAGATCTTCACAGATCACAAGAGCCTAAAGTATGTGTTCACTCAGAAGGAGTTGAACATGAGACAGCGCAGATGGTTGGAGTTGATGAAGGACTTCGACATTGCACTGCAGTATCATCCAGGGAAGGCCAACGTGGTTGCCGATGCCTTGAGTAGGTATCCGACAGCCATGTGTTTGACCATGGATCGGCATTTGCTTGCCGACTTGGAGAGCCTTGGGATTGAGGTGATCGTGCCGGGAGTGCAGATGCAGCTATGGGGGATGCAGATTCAGTCAGACTTGGTAGACAGGATCAAGGCGGCCCAGTTCGAGGATGTGGCTTTGCAGAGTATCAGAGAGCAGATCAGTATAGGAGTGGGGGATCCTGAGTTCTCACTTGCAGAGGATGGTGTCCTGAGGCATGGTGCCAGGTTATGTGTGCCTAGCGGGGAGCTCAGAGAGCAGATTATGTAGGAGGCCCACAGATCTCAGTACTCTATACACCCGGGTGCCAACAAGATGTACCGAGATCTGCGAGAGCATATATGGTGGTCAGGTATGAAGCGGGAGGTGTCCCACTTCGTGGCTAGGTGCTTGGTCTGTCAGCAGGTCAAGGCAGAGAGACAGAGGCCCGGTAGATTGTTGCAGCCGCTGCCCATTCCCGAGTAGAAATGGGAGCATATCACGATGGACTTCATATCAGGATTACCGCGTACTCCAGAAGGGAAGGACGCGATTTGGGTCATCGTGGACAGGTTGACCAAATCGGCCCACTTTTTGTCATTCAAGGTGGGTACGTCTACAGAGAGGCTGGCGGAGATATATATGCGGCAGATAGTCAGGATCCACGGAGTTTCGGTCAGCATCGTCTCAGATCGGGATAGCCGTTTTACTTCCCATTTCTGGAGGAGTCTGCAGACCAGCTTGGGCACTCAGCTCAAGTTCAGTACTGCATACCACCCCCAGACGGACGGACAGTCGGAGCGAACTATTCAGACCCTTGAGGATATGCTGCGGACGTGCGTCTTGGACTTTGGAGGTTCCTGGGAGGATCACCTTCATTTGGTGGAGTTTGCCTATAACAATAGTTTCCAGGCCAGCATCGAGATGTCACCTTTCGAGGCTCTGTACGGGCATAGGTGTCGTACACCCTTATCCTGGGATGATGTTGGTGAGCGAGCTTTACTGGGGCCAGAGATGATTGTGGATGCGGCCGAGAAGGTGAAGCTCATCAGGGACAGACTTCGCGTGGCACAGGACAGACAACGGTATTGGGCCGATAGCTACCGGAGACCCTTGGAGTTTGAGGTACAGATTAGAGTAGGATTAGATTTAGGTTGTTGTTTGTGATTTTTGATCATGTTTGTTATTTAATTAATTGAGACCTTGCTTGTGATTAGGTCAGAGACCAGGTTTTCTTGAGGATATCTTCGACTCGTGGTACGATACGTTTTGGTGGAGACGGAAAGCTTAGCCCGCGCTTCATCGGCCCTTTCGTTATCAGCGGGAGAGTCGGTGACGTGGCTTACAGGCTAGACTTGCCGCCTGCACTTGTGGGGGTCCACAACGTATTTCATGTATCACAGTTGAGATGGTACGTGGCTGACCCTAGCCATGTGCTCGATCATTCGGAGATTGAGGTGGGTCCTTCTCTCAGCAATCCAGAGCAGCCTGTGGAGATTCTGGATCGACGGGAGAAGGTTCTGAGGAACCAGGTGATACCTTTGGTATGCATCGCATGGAGGCATCATTCTCCAGGAGAGTCTACCTGGGAGCGGGAGGATGAGATGCACGAGCGGTACCCTTATCTTTTTGGACCTTGAGGTATACTTTCTATCCTTCTCATCAGTTGCATTTCGCCTTTCAATTTCGAGGACGAAATTCTTTTAAGGAGGGTAGATTTGTCACTACCACATTTCTAGTGTGAGGGTATTTTTGTCATTTTGGGGGTATTTTAAATTTATTAGAATTAATTAGAATTTATGGGAATTTTTAGGAATTTATTTGGAATTGTTTGACTAGGTTGACTTTTGACTAGTGTTGACTTTGTAGACCTACCTAGAAGCTAACCCTAGTTAGTGGGCCATGGTTAGGTCAAGTGACTCTAGTCTAACCTAGCCTAGCACTTGGTTTAAGTCATTTTAGCAAATAGGATTAGAAGTCATAAGTCATGACTTGTGGTTTTAGAACCTTGTTTAAGTTAATCAACATTTAGCTTGGTAGCTTGGCCCAAGGCCCAACCAAATGACAAAACCCTAACCCAAGCCCCAAGTGGCCGGCCACCCTATGCCTAGGGATTCCCCCCCATATATAATCCCTCTCAAATCTAGGGTTGCCTCTTTTCTTAGGAAGAGCCCTATTTTCAAGGAGGTAAGTTTCATGCCATTTTAATTCTAGAGCCCCTTTCCTATTCCTATTTCCTTCTAAATTGTTCCAATAGGACCTAATAGGCCTGTCATTACTGTTGTTGAGCTTCCATTTCAGTTTGAGGTTGATTGGAAGTGATTTGGACACCAAGCAAATAGCTAGGAAGAGGCCTTTCCATTGGAAGTTCACATTGAGGTAATTTCTCCAAAACTCCATGAAACTTCAGTTAGTTTTTATGTATAGGAACCCCTAAGTGTCCCCCTAAGGTCAGTATTGGGTTTGTGTCCAGTGTCGGAGCTTTCGTGTCCGTTCTAGACACGTATCAGTGACCATGCATTGTGTTCGACGAAATGCCTCAAAGGGCATTTCGATCGATTTATTTTATTATTTTTGAATAGGAATAATAGATCTGATGTTGTCTTTTGATCCTTGTGCTTACGTATTAGTGTCGTGTCATTTTGTGTCATTTTGATAGCCTGGACATGCGCGTGCACACGGCCGCGCGCTGCTACGGGGATCCCCTGCCTATCGGGCCCTGTAGCGGACACGACACGTTTCGTTTGGACACGAAACTCGACACAGGGCAAGGGGCAGTGACTGATACGCCACGTGTCAAGTCTTACGTATCCCCGTGCCGTGTCGAGAGAGTTATGAATCCCGTATGGGGATTTGCCTAGGCAGTGCACGGTGGATTTTCCCCACTGACACGGGTCTCGTGTTCGACCCTGATGCGTCGTGGACACTGGCCAGTGGGCCCATGAGGTAGCCCTATAGGTGGGCTACCCATATGTGTCACCATGAGATTCATTCGTGTTCTGTGTCGTGCACACGACACAAGTGCACGTGTGCACGAGACAGTGCACTGTCAGTGCATTGTATGTGTTTCTCTCTGTGTTTCTTGCTATGGACACGCCGTATCGGCTTTGGGGTGACACGAGATGATGTGCGGGGTTGTGCACGAGGGGTGTTTACATTGTTCCAATTATTAGATCATGATTTATTAGTTGGTTATTCGATTTACATTGAAAAGAATCAATGTTCTGATACTAAGTTCTTAACCTGTCATTTTCCAGTTTTAATTTGGATATTGTTCAATGATTTAAATCATAGTGTTGATGTTAACTGCTAAGTTTAAACTCTAATCATGTGTTCCCTATGTGCATTAGCTTACCATGGTTAGATTTTGGTATTGAATTGATTAGGTGGACTGTAAATGGGTTAAGGTATCATATTCTGATTTTTGAGTTCTCTATTAATGTTCATTAATGAACTGGAGTATTAGTTACTGTCTAATGACCCTTCAATTGATTTGGATTCCTAATTAAGTCCTGCAATGAAATCTGAAATTGGATTTGCCATGTTGATCCTTACATTGTCTTATTACTGTCAACTTTGTTTTCAAAGCTGCTATGTTAATCTGGAATACATGAGCTATTCTGGACTGTTGGGTAGGTTTTTCCTATTCCTTTACAATTTGATGATTGAACTGTTAAGTTGGATTGTTTATGTGATTCCCATAATTTTATAGATTTCATTGTTGAACTATGAACTGAGATTTGGGAGAGAAATGAATTGGGTTCCATTAAGACAGTTTCCAGTTTTGCTTTAATCTGAGAATTTCATTTGCCATGACTAATCTTACAGTGTTACATATTACTGTCAATACCATTTTTCAGTTCCTATTTTAAACCTGGACTTGTTCCCTGTTAGAGCTATTTGTTAAAATCTGAGATTGACCTATGAATTGATTCCTTCCTTTTGTAAACTGAGATTTGGCCATGTTGGCCCTTACATTATTCTAGCACTGTCAATACTGCAATGTACACACACACCTTGCCCTCTCTTTCACTGTTATGTTCCTGTTTGCACACACACATTATCATCCTTTCGCTGTCTAGGATTCCTGTACACACTCTTGACACACACCATTTCACATAATACACACACAGGCCTACACTTGTTCACTGTTATATTATTTCCTGAACACATTGACACACACACACCCACTAGCTCTCTCTTTCTCTATTTTAAGTATTGTGGTAGGCATATATATATGTATATATAGGATATTGTATGAGTGCCTATATATATATCTATATATAAATTTCTTGTTAGTTATGAGATAGGTTACATTAGCCTAGAGGGTGTACTATTTGTGTGAGTGCATATATATTGATATCTATACTTTCCTTGTTAGCTAATGTGGTAGATTTCACTTAGCCTAGTTGTGTATATTTGTGATGCTAATGTATGGGTGTTTAGTGAGATTGTGACTTGTTAAGAGTCTAGAAATTAGCTAGGCTATTTTATGATGTGACTAGTATAGGCTTGCTTAGCTTTGATAGGAATGGTGCTAGCTAGTATGGATTGGACTAGCCTAGTTAGACTCAACTAGACTTGGTTGACCTAGTTTGACTTCTAGGGTTGACCAGAGTTGACCAAGAGTTGACTTTGGCCTAGATTGACTTAGAATCATGTAGAATGCATAGTAGGACTCCATTTCACTTTTCTGGACTTGTTGTGACTTGTGCTATTCTGATTAGGAGCCAGACACCACTCCTTGGACAGTACGTTTTATTCTGGACATTCAGTTACAGGCGAGTACATTCTCTGATCATTTCATATCCTGCTTAGAATTATTTCCTGCAGTAGATTACTTTACTTGTACTGTCACGTTGGTCACACGGATTGGTACTATATGGATCTCTACATGCGATGTTATCCCCCTCGGGAGCATCGGGTACATTGTGCTTGTGCGTTTCACTTACATCGTGTACTCCTG